>OX451739.1:1260393979-1260898979 GCA_948472305.1 Vicia faba | reverse complement strand
CTCTCAGGCTGGGCCTTTTTCTTCTCCAAGCCAATCGCAGGGTTTCTGTTAATGAACTCAAAAACTAAATCAATGGAGTCATCCGCCACTTGCTTCGGCAAAATCGTTTTATTCTAGCGCACGACAAGATTTCGAGCATACCAAATCTTCCACATCATAGTGCACTTCAATTAAGAAGCGAGAGTTTCAAAAACCTCCAAGCAGTGTAACAGTCAAACGTTCAAATCATATTGGAGACGAAAGAGGATTCTGTATAAACTCTTGTATATTGCACTAGTTGAATAAATTACACACTTGGTCTTTTATAGACCCAAATTAAACTTTTACAATTCTAAAACATAAACATAAACATAACTGCTGTTAATAACTATCATAACTTGCTAAACTATTGTCCTTCCTACTACCATAATTAAATGCAAAATTTATTACTAACACATTTAATGTTTATTCAACAAAACTCCTCTGTAAACTTAAATGCTTCTTCGATCCAGCATTCCTATCATCTTCTTGCCTCTGTCGAAGACTTCTTTCGATAGTGGTTTTGTGAAGATATCCGCTGCTTGGTTTCTGCTTGCTACATGCCTTAATTCGACGCTTCCCTCCTTCACATGTTCACGAATGAAGTAAAATCGAATGTCTATATGTTTGCTTCGTTCATGATTCACTGGATTCTTTGCCAATTCGATAGCTGATTTATTGTCCACTTGTATTATTGTTGGACCTTCCTGCTTCAGCTCCATCTTGCTTATCAACCTTCTGAGCCATACAGCCTGACAGACGCACCAGGATGCTGCCACATATTCTGCTTCACACGTCGAAAGTGTCACTATAGGCTGCTTCTTCGATAGCCAAGTAAAAACTGTGTTTCCCATGAAAAACACATATCCAACAGTGCTCTTTCGATCGTCAATGTCTCCACACCAGTCACTGTCAGAATAACCAACTAACTTGTAGTCTTCTGTCTTTGAGTAAAACATCCCAAGTGATACTGTTCCTTGGATGTATCTCAGAATTCGTTTCAGCGCCTTCCAATGTGTGTGTACTGGCTCCTCCATGAATCGACTCACTATGCCAACACTTAGTGAAATGTCTGGCCTTGTGCATGTGAGATATCGAAGGCTACCTACCAAGCTTCGATACTTGCTTCCTTCGACCCGTTCTCCTCCATCAAACTTTGACAGCTTTCTACCTGGCTCCATTGGCGTCGAAGTTGGATTACAATTCTTCATTTTATGTTTTTCTAAGATTTCCTTTGCATACTTTTCTTGTGATATGAAAATTCCAGCTTCTTCTTGTCGAACCTCCAGACCAAGAAAGAATCTCATCAGACCTAAGTCTGTCATTTCGAATTCGCTTGTCATGGTGCTTTTGAAGTCTTCGATCATCTGAATATCACTGCCTAGAAATATAAGATCATCTACATAGACTGCAACAAGTAACAAATTACTTCCATTTTTCTTCACATAGAGGGCTGGTTCATAAGGACATTGCTCGAATCCATTCTCCTTGAAATATGTGTCAATACGTGTGTTCCATGCCCTAGGTGCTTGCTTCAGCCCATACAGTGCTTTCTTCAGTTTCAACACCTTCTTCTCTTCTCCAGTTCTCATATATCCAAGTGGTTGTTCGACATAGATTTCTTCTTCGAGCACACCATTCAAAAATGTTGTCTTGACATCCATTTGAAATATTGGCCATTTGAACTGAGCAGCTTGAGATATGAGTAATCGAATTGTCTCCATTCTTGCAACAGGCGCGAACACTTCGTCATAGTCAATTCCTGCTTTCTGTTTGTATCCCTTCGCAACCAGCCTTGCTTTGAACCTTTCGATTTCTCCTTGAGCATTCATCTTTTTCTTGAATACCCACTTTACACCAATGGGTTTACCACCTTTTGGTAATTCGACTAGCTCCCAAATATTGTTGTGTTCGATTGCTCTAATTTCTTCGTCCATGGCACTTTTCCACTTCTTATCTCTTAACGCTTCTTCAACATTGATGTTTTCAGCATCTTCCAGAAGACACACAAGATGCACCTCACTTGTTGAATCATACAAATATTGCAAACTTCTCATTTTGGGTTGTAGAGGTTCATCTCCATCTTCTGTTTCTTCATGTCCTTCTGGAATACTTGTTGGTACAGCTATAGTTGTTTCTTCGATTGTGTCAGCAACCTCTGTCGAAATGTTCCAGTTCCACTTGCTTGCTTCGTTCATTCGAACGTCTCTGCTCACAATCACTTTCTTGCTTATGGGATTGAAGAGCTTGTACCCTTTCGTCTTCTCATCATATCCAATGAATATGTACTTCTGACTTTTGTCTTCAAGCTTTATTCTTTGTTGATCTGGTACATGTGCATAAGCTATGCTACCAAATACCTTGAGATGAGAAATTGTTGGCTTCTGTCCACTCCATGCTTCTTGTGGTGTTTTGTCTTCTAACTTCGAATGTGGACATCTATTCTGAATATAAACAGCACATTGTACTGCTTCTGCCCAGAATTCTTTCGACATGTTCTTGCTTTTGAGCATTGATCGAACCATGTCAAAAATAGTTCAATTCTTCCTTTCAGCCACACCATTTTGCTGAGGTGAATATGGTGCAGTTAGGAGTCTCTTTATGCCCTGTTCTTCACAGTACTTCACAAAGGCCATCGAAGTATACTCTCCTCCTCTGTCAGATCGAATTGCTTTGATGTGTCTGTCTGTTTCCTTCTCCACCATTACTTTGAAATCTTTGAACACTTCTAATGCTTCAGATTTTTCTTTCAGGAAGTAGACCCAGGTTTTTCTTGAGAAGTCATCAATGAAGGAAATGAAGTACCTTTTTCCACTGAAGGATTCTGGAGTGATTGGCCCACATATGTCAGTATGTATCAATTCGAGTATATGTTTAGCTTGATACTCTGCCTTCTTTTGAAATGAGGTTCTTGTTTGTTTGCTGAGCACACATTCTTCACAGAATTTTCCTTCGAAATCCATGTCTGGTAGTCCATGCACCATGTTCCTTTTTGCCAACCTTCTCAAACCAGCATGATGTAGATGACCAAAGCGCATGTGCCATAGTGACGCTTTGTCTTGCACTTCGATTTGTAGACATTTCTCTCGAATGTTCCTCAGGTTCAGTTTGTACATTCGATTCCTTTCCATTTCGACAGCGGCAATTAGATATCCTGCTTTGTCCTTCAACTGCAGTGTTCGATCTTTCATCAGTATCGAAGCACCTTTTTCTGTAAGTTGTCCCAGACTTAATATGTTGGTCTTAAGATCTGGTACATAGTAAACGTCTTCGATTGATCCAATCAAGCCATCCTTCTGTAAGTAACTGATTGTGCCCTTTCCTTCAACCTTCACTTTCGATGCATCTCCAAAAGACACACTACCATCTTCAATTCCCTTCATGTCTTTAAACAGGTGTTTGTAACCACACATGTGATTACTTGCTCCTGAGTCAAGATACCAAACATTGTCATTGGTGTTGATTTCGTTTTGAGCCATCAGGAGAAAGCCTTCATTTGATTCAGCTTCCAAGGCTAGGTTGGTTGTCTCTTCAGTCTTCTTCTCATTTCGGCAGTCTTTTGCAAGATGTCCCACTTTGTCACAGTTGTAACATTTGTAGGAGTTGCAATCCTTCGCGTAATGACCATACTTCCCACACTTGTAGCATTCGAATTTGGAATAATTCGAACGGCCACCTCTTTGACCACGTCCTCTGCCACGCCAATTTTGCTGGCTCGAATGTCCTCTTTCGAAGTTGCTACCTCTACCACTTCGACCACTGTCACGACCTCCATGTCCACGTCCTCTTCCTCGAAAGTTGTGAGAAAAGAGTACCTTTTCATCTTTGTTTGATTCCTTGGTTTGGTTTGCTTCTTCGTCTGCCTCTTCTTTCTTTTTCATCTTTTGTTGTTCATGTGCTTGGAGCGAACCAGTGAGCTCTTCGATTGAGAGCGTCGAAAGGTCCTTCGACTCTTCTATTGCACACACTAGATTTTCAAACTTGTCTGTTAAAGATCTCAAGATCTTTTCAACAACTCTTGCATCAGCTACTGTCTCTCCATTTCTTGTGGGCTGATTCACCACCTTTTGCACACGTGTGATGTAATCAGATACAATTTCTGTATCCTTCATCTGTATCCTCTCCAATTCTCCACGAAGAGTTTAGAGTCGAACCTGCTTCACTCGATCTGCTCCTTTGAACACCTTTTCTAACGTGTCCCACGCTTGTTTTGACGTAGTCGAACCAGCAATATTCTCAAAGCCTGATTCATCTACAGCCCTGAACAACATGTATAATGTCGTTTTGTCCTTCGCTCGCGTCTCTTTCAACACCTTCGTTTGAGCTGCTGTAAATCCCCCAACTTCTGTTGGTTCTTCAAACCCATCATGGGTCACCTCCCACGCGTCTAGAGATCCAAGAAGAGCTTTCATTTGGATACTCCAGTTTTCATAATTGGACTTTGTTAGCCGTGGCAACGGCATTTGGTTCATCATGTTTGCCATGAGCTCTGATGCCAAATTGTTGGAGACGAAACAGGATTCTGTATAAACTCTTGTATATTGCACTAGTTGAATAAATTACACACTTGGTCTTTTATAGACCCAAATTAAACTTTTACAATTCTAAAACATAAACATAAACATAACTGCTGCTAATAACTATCATAACTTGCTAAACTATTGTCCTTCCTACTACCATAATTAAATGCAAAGTTTATTACTAACACATTTAATGTTTATTCAACAAATCAGTGATAGTTCCCAAACGGTAGCCCAAAGGAGAAGCAACGTAAACTTGTTTAGAGAATCACATTGAGTGAAGAAGTGCTAAACTGATTCCGATTCTCGATGGAAAAGGGGGCATAATTGGTCCAAATGAACACCTTTCTTCGAGAGACTTACTTTTGTGGGGAGAATGTTCTTTGCAGTGCGCCACAAGAAGTTGCGAATACTATTATGAACAGGGGATCTCCATATTTCCTTCCATAATTTTGGGGACAGTATGCTCGACGATCCTGGTGAAAGAACCTGCTTACTCTGAATGCTGATGTGGTATGCAGATTTCACAGAGTACACACCGTTCAATTCACTGTGCCAAATGATTTTGTCAACAAGGAGCCGGGAGGAAATAAGGATGCTAAGGATTTGCCTCGCTTCAGAAGGGAGGAAGCATTTGTGCACTAAATCACTTTCCTAACAACCCAGATCAAAATCAATCAGGTCACTAACCAAAGCTTCACGGTCAAGAGTAGTCACCAGACTAAAACTTTGAAGCCCGCATTCTCCGACAACCAGTTATCACACCAAATTTTGACCTGTGAACCGTTTCCAATCTTCCATCTCAACCCTTTCAACACCAACTCTTCCGCACTTAAGACACTCCTTCAGGCTTAACTAAGAGAAAAATCCAGTTTACTATCCACAATGGTAGTTCTAGGATAATACCTACCTTTGAAGACTTTTGCCATTAATGACGCTTCTCCTGTTAACAGTCTCCAGTAATATTTTCCCAGTAAATTGATATATATTTTAATATAATTAAATAAGTTTAATATATTTTTCATCCGTCTCTTATGGTACTGAGGTCTTTAAAAAATAATAATATTATTTTAGACAATAAAGACCTCCAACCTTCACCTAACTGCCACTTTAATTTTTTTTTCATCCCTTAATATGGAGTGGATTAAAGTCAATTTATTGTTGAAAATCCACCAAATATCTATAATGAATTTCTACACAATGACAATGAATTGTGAGAAAGAAAAGAAAAAGAAAGAAGACAATAATTTTCTGCAGAGTTTCTCTCTGCCCACAAACTGTGGAAAACTTTGTTATTCACTTTGCAACTGCAAAATACTGTGAATGCCTTGATTGACTTGATTATAAACTTAGGGGTTACTCCCTATTTATAGATTTTGGTTAGCTCAAAGCCCAAAACTATAAAATCCCAAAAATACCTATTTTGGTACTAAATCAAATATATCTATTTTAGATCTAAATCAAATCTATTTAAATCTAAAACAAATCTAATCTATGTGTTCTTCGATACACCATAGTTTTGACACTATGAATTACAATTTAACACACCACCTAATTCATTGTGTCTAAACTATCTAAATTCATCATGGCTCTTAGTCTTCTGAATACTTCGACCTGCACTCCCTTCGTCATGATGTCTGCAATCTGATACTCAGTTCTACAGTGTTCCAAATTCATCTTCCCATCTGCTACCTGCTTTCGAAGATAATGGAACCTCATTTCGATGTGCTTGCTTCGACCATGTGCTATCAGGTTGTTTTTCCATATTTATAGCTGACATGCTGTCGATCTTCATGGTAATTACTCCATGATCTTTCCCTGTTATCTCTTCGACCAAGTTCACCATCCAAGTTGCTTGGCATTCACTAAGAGAAGTAACTATGTATTCTGCTTCGCATGATGATAATGCCACTACTGGTTCCTTTCTTGAACTCCAAGCAACTGGTGCACCACCTAACATAAACACATATCTTACTTTTAATTTTCGATCTTCAGCATCACTACACCAACTTGAATCAGTGTATCCCACTAACTTGCATTCTTTTCCTTTATCAACTGCAGGAAACAAAATACCATAGTCAATAGTTCCTTTAAGATTCCTTATTATCCTCTTCACCGCTGCTAGATGTGATACCTTTGGCTTCTGCATGAATCTACTTAGCATACCTATATTATATGCTAAGTCAAACCTTGTATGAAAAAGATATCTCAATGATCCAATAAGTCTTCTGTATTGGGTTTGGTCGACATCATCTTTATCTGCATCTTTCGACAATTGTAGTCTTGGTTCTGTAGGTGTCTAAGTTGAGTTGCATTCTTCCATCTCAAACCTCTTGAGAATTTCTCCTGCATATCTTCTTTTATGCATCATCAAATCTCTAATGCTCTTGTAGAATTCGATGCCAAGGAAATATGAAATCTCACCCAGATCAGAAATTTCGAATTCCTTGCTGAGATCACCTTTGAAGTCTTTGATCTCACTTTTGTAGCTACCTGTTATCAACAAATCATCTACATAGAGACATATTATAAGCAATTCATTATTGCTTCTTCTTACATATACTCCATGTTCAGTTCCGCACTTCACAAATTCCATCTCCCTTAGGAAACTATCAATTTTCTTATTCCAAACTCTTGGATCTTGTTTCAATCCATACAGGGCTTTATGCAGCCTGTACACCTTTCTCTCTTTGTCATGTTTCACAAACCCAACTGATTGTTTAACATAAACTTCTTCGTCTAAGGGTCCATTCAGGAATGCACACTTCACGTCCATCTGACATATGTGCCATCTGTTTATTTCTACTAGACCAACAACTAACCTGATTGTTTTGATCCTAGCAATAGGTGCACAAACTTCATCAAAGTCTATTCCTTCTTTCTGTAGAAATCCTTTCGCCACAAGCCTTCCTTTGTGTCGAGTTACTTCCCCTTTTGAATTCGTTTTCAATTTGTATATCCACTTGACATCAATTACCTTCTTGCCTTGAGGAAATTCTATAAGTAACCAAGTTTTGTTGTCTTCGATAGACTTCACTTCTTTGTTCATTGCTTTCACCCACTTCGAATCCTTCAGTTCTTCAACTGCATTGACAGGTTCGACATCTGCATAGAAAGAATAATGTACCAACTCACCATCATTATCTATCACATCATCTGATGTAATCACATAATCTTGCAATCTTGTAGGCATGTATCTTGTTCTTTGAGGCCTGCTTGTACTTGGTTGATCTATAATCGCTGGTTCCTCTTGTCGAACTTCTCTTTCGACTCGAGTCTCTGGTTCTTCAAGTAGGATTCCCACTGAATCTTTCTTGACATTTTCAGTCCAATCCCATTCTTTAAGCACATCTATGATCACGTCCCTACTGATCACAATCTGCTTCTTCACTGGGTCAAACAACTTGTAGCCTCCTGTCAAATGATATCCAACTAGAATCATTTGACTTGACTTGTTATCAAGTTTTCTTCTCAACTGATATGGCACATGTCTATGTGCAATAGATCCAAATACCTTAAGATGACTAAAGCTAGGCTTCACACCAGACCAACATTCTTTTGGAGTAATTCCTTCTAGCTTCTTCGTAGGACATATGTTCAAAATGTATGTTGCAGTCAAAACAACTTCACCCCAAAACTCTTTAGGTAAATTCTTGCCTTTCAACATACTTCTTACCATATTCATCATGGTTCGATTCTTCCTTTCTGCAATTCCATTATGTTGTGGAGTATAGGGTGGCACATCCTCATGCACAATCCTTTCCTTTTTCACATAACCTGTTGAAGTCTTTCGACACATACTCTCCACCACCATCAGTTCTCAAAACTTTGAGTTTTCGACCACTTTGACTTTCGACCATAGATTTAAACTTGGAAAATACCTCGATCACTTCACTTTTCTTCTTGATCAGGTAAGTCCATAGATTTTGACTGAAATCATCTATGAATGTAACAAAGTATTTGTTACCTCCCATTGAATCCACCTGGATTGGTCCACATACATCAGAGTATATTACTTCAAGAATAACCTTCGACCTGCTTCCTGCATCCTTGCTGAAGCTATTCTTGTGTTGCTTCGCCTGCACACATTCCTCACATACCTCGTTTGGAATGTCAATTTCTGGAAATCCTGAAACCATATTTCTTCTCTTCAAATCTCTGATGTCTCTGAAGTTGAGATGGCCTAGTCGATAATTCCATATCCATTCATATCTGCTAGTTGCAGTTGAAAGGAACTTGTGATCCATCACATTTAGTTCGATCTTGAAGGTTTGATTATGAGACATAGGATCCTTCAAGATTAATCTTCCATTTGCATCGACGACTCTCATCATCTTATCTTCAATTGAAACTTTATAATTCTTTTCGACCAACTGCCCTATACTGAGCAAATTGCTCTTCATGCCCGGTATGTACAACACATTGGAAATTACTGACCTCTTGCCATCTTTCCTCATAATCATAACATCACCAATACCTCCAGCTTCTAGGGTATTGTCATTTGCAAATTTTACCATATTTTTCATTGAGGGATTTATGTTGACAAACCAGTCTTTCCTTCTAGACATATGTGATGAGCATCCTGAATCCAAGTACCATTGGTCTTTGAATCTATCTCCATCTCCTGTTGTGACCATCAGCATCATCTCTTCTTCTTCATGTTTTGCAAACTTTGCATCACTTTCTTGATTCTTTCGTTTTTTTGGACAATCAGTCAGATAGTGACCATACTTATGACAATTGTAACATTGAATGTGACTCTTATCAGGTTTTCGACCACCACCTCTTTCTTTATTTGTCACACCACCTCTTTGGTTGTCTTGGTATGGTCTTCTCTGATTTGACACGTTTCCTTCATTCTGGTTTCCTCTACCAGTCAATTTGTTGTAGCCGCCTCTATCTCTATCGAACCAATTTCCTTTGTCTTTGGTTTCTTTTGTTGAATGTGTCTGCAAAGCCACACCACTATTCGACTTTCATGCAGCTCTTTCATTCATTCTTTGTTCATGAGATTCAAGCGTCCCTTAAAGCTCTTTCTTTGTCATGTTCGACAAGTCTTTCCCCTCTTCTATAGCCACCACCACGTGGTCGAACTTAGGAGCCAAAGATCTCAAGATCTTTGAAACAACAACTCTTGTTGTTAATGTTTCTCCACATACCTTGATTTGATTCACTAGTTTTGTAACTCTAGTGAAGAAATCAGATATGCTTTCACTATCTTCCATCTGAAGCAATTTATACATTCTCTTGTGAGTTTGTAACCTTACTTCTTTCACCTTTTATGCACCACCAAAGGACTTCTCAAGAACATCCCAAGCTTCTTTTACAGATTCTGAATCACTCACTTTTTCAAAATTTTCTGGACTCACACATTGATGAATTATAAAAAGTGCTTTATAACTCAGCTTCTTAATTTCTTTGTGTTTCTTCTTTTCTTCTTCTGAAGCGTTTTCTCCAAGCGCTTCAAATCCATCTTTTACAAGATCCCAAAGACCTTGACACCTGAATAAAACTTTCATCTGTTTGCACCAATTCTCATAGTTGTCTACTTTCAGAATTGATAGAGTTGCTGGATAATTTGTATTCCCATAATTCTCCATTGTGAATTCTTCAATCGTTCTTGATTGATACTTCCCTTGAATCGAAACTGAGCTCTTGATACCTGATGTTGGAAATCCACCAAATATCTATGATGAATTTATAC
This sequence comes from Vicia faba, assembly GCA_948472305.1. Classification (NCBI taxonomy): domain Eukaryota; kingdom Viridiplantae; phylum Streptophyta; class Magnoliopsida; order Fabales; family Fabaceae; genus Vicia; species Vicia faba. The sequence continues at coordinate 1,260,888,737 of OX451739.1, read as the reverse complement.
ACAATGACAATGAATTATGAGAAAGAAAAGAAAAAGAAAGAAGACAATTATTTTCTGTAGAGTTTCTCTCTGCCCATAAACTGTGGAAAACTTTATTATTCACTTTACAACTACAAAATACTATGAATAACTTGATTGACTTGATTACAAACTTAAGGAATACTCCTTATTTATAGATTTTGGTTAGCTCAAAGCCCAAAACTATAAAAGCACAAAAATACTTATTTTAGTACTAAATCAAATCTATTTAAATCTATTTAAATCTAAAACAAATCTAATATGTGTGCTATTCGACACACTATAGTTTTGACACTATGAATTACAATTTAACATTTATAATTTGAAATTACCCCCTTTAAATTATTTTTCTTCATTTATATTTAAATAAATAATTTTAATATGTATTTAGTTTTTCTTTCGTGAATTTTCAGTGTTATTATGTTTTGTTGGTCTTTTAGTACGGCGTTGATCATGATATTTTCAAAAAAAAATTAGTACTTTAAGTTAAATTAAATCACTTTTTTTATAAGTCTTTAATATCTTTAATTGAAGAAGAACGACTGCTACAGAGATAAAACAACGAAGTTCAATGAACCAATTAGATGTAGACAGGACAACTTGACACATGACCTTGTTTTTTTTAGACAAGCAATTTGAACTCAAATGAAAGTACTAGAAGTATTTTAACCCAAATACAAATAGAAAAATCACATCCATCAAATTAATATATCTACTATAGAAAATCGAGTGGGCGAACTGCTCCATTCTAACGACCAGATCCACCTTACAACATTCCAACACCCTTAATCTGCAACACTACCATCTTTGTTAACTGAAACCGAATATAGTTCAGGATATTAAATGGATAACGGGGACTGTCCCATCCATGGAGTGTTGCAAAAAAAAGGAATGGATAATGTATATGTAGACCTCTAAGAAATAAAGCTAACTTACCAATAATGGGACCCTAGAAATGTTGAAAAATGGGGACTAATTGTGTTATGACTATTTCTCATCCACATAATCTTTTTCAACAATCTATTGAATATTTCACTTCTTTTTTTAGTTGTATATAACATTTTAGAGAGACAATTGGTTATTGTTTATATTTTATAAGTTATTGCTACTATCTGGACCGATAATTGGGCCGAGGTGCGAATGAAGTGAGCCCATTATAATAATAAGTCACGGTAATTTCTTTTTCCACACTTCTGTAGTGAAACACATAGATCTGAAAATTCGAAAAAACTCTCGGAAATATTTGAAGATATATCTCCGAATGCATTATGAATTATTTTTGTCAAAAATAGGTTTTGAGATGCATCTACGAATATTTCTGAGGTGTATTCGAAGATGCATCTTCGAAAACATCTCTGAATTAATTTTTTCCAGCGTTTTTCAATAAGAATTATCATTTATTCATTCAGTAAAAGTTTCAGATATGCATATTCAAATATAGGTGATTTCAGATATGCATATCCGAAAACTTTCCAGCATAAAAGGTGGGCAGAAACATTGTCCAAGTTTATATTTCTTTTAATCCGAAGCCATTTTAATTTGATTAATAGTGTCATAATTCATAATTTGATTCAACAATTAAAATCTCAAAATAGGGTAATGCATTAATAATTTAAAAAAAGCATGTCATAATATTCTCAAATTCGGAAAAATACTGGTAAAACATCTGAAAATACATAAAAAGGCATAACCTACTGCATATGCCTAATCCTAACTCTCCGACTCCTCCTTTGTCACCGGTAATCTAAAGCATTTCATGTCTCAATAAGAATGGAATGTGCTAGTGTAACCGCGTCATTGCCACCTCTCTCAAAAAGTCCAGACTATATGTCATTTATCGTTATCCGTATAATGTTCTGACAGATATGTAACATATCAACGACATGGTAATTCCTGGCCTGTTCATTCTCCAAGATCTCCTCATGAGCAGACCTAGGTGGACGTCTAGGAGTGTCTGGTTTCATGACAGAGTGTAACACATAATAGAACCAAGTCATGTAACCATCCACACAATATCATTGATGGGTGGCTGACATACTCTGATACTCTTGCCAGATGACTCTCATAATTCGCGAGTATGTCATCAAGATCTATGCGAACGATGCTGATATGAGCATCCACCAAGGGGGATCTCATAAGGATCTGCATATATCTAAGCTGACGCATGCATCACTCTGACAGATACTTGTACATCAAATAACTCCCACATCCCATCCATCCAGAGTAATATGAAATGGGGTCGAAGGGAATAATGTCTCGGTGAGTGGCGTATGTTGTATAGTCGATGTCATCATGTTGAGTCATGTCAATATACACACGAAATAGCCACACAACATCATTCCCTCTATGTGGGCAATACATGAATGCACGAGAGTAATCCTCAGTATACCCTAGCATACGATTAAACTCGTGTATGCGATGGAAGTGGGGATATGATCCATCCTGTAAAATGAATAAGAAAAAAACATCAGTAACAAGTGTAAAAAATTGATTTTAAAATTAGTTTTGGTTATGGAAATTACCGTCAACAGGGTGCAGGAGCCTATCATTTGATTTGGCGTCCAAAGAGAAGATTTGCCTAGCTTGGAGTACAAGTATACCAAGCATGTGGTCCCTAGTTCCACTCATGAATGGCCTCCAAGTCGATGAAATACTTAAGGTATGTCGCATCTATTTAGGTTGCACTTTTGTCCGCAAACATGGACGTGCCAACCAAGAACAGTAGGAAACACCTTAAAGCACACTCTCGGTGGTATGTAACATGTAGATCCTCGTTGTCGTCTTTCTCGGCCAACTCCAAGTTATTTTTATAAATCTTATTCAACCATGAAAATTTAGCATTAGCACCTCCGGTGTTCTCACACTTCATCAGGTTTCCATTGGGTCAACTCTCAAATACATCACTATCATATCCTGGGCCTCAACACGTCTAATCCTACAACGATCAAGTAACTTCTCCCTGATGGGAAGGTGAAGAAGGCAAGAAATGTCATCTAGTGTAATTGTCATCTCGTCAATGGGAAAATAGAATGATGACGTTTCTTTATGCCATCTCTCGGAAAAAGCCTAATGCATGCCATGACTGATGGTTTCATACCCAGAAGAATACAAACTGGCAAGACTGGAGTATCTTTGGACACTTTACAACCACCCGTCCTTAGGATAAAAATGACTATGAATCTTTCTGGCATGGATAATAGATTTCAAACAATCGCATTCCTGTTAAAAAAGAATATATATAAAATATCAGATGCATTGAATTTGGTTGAAAATAGAAAAATAACAATCGCTAACAAATATATCTCTTCGGCCCAGACATGCGGAGCAACATGGAATCCTTATATATCAATAATGAGGTGTCAATGGCCCTCCTAGATAAGGATCTACAAGTGGAGTGAGGTCATCATGTGCAGTAGAGGCTTCCACCTAGTGTACATAAGGATGGGATGAGGACCTTTGTGATATGAGGCTCCTAGAAGATGACGCTTCCCTGTTGTAAGGCCTAGGTGGGAAGGTTTCCCGCATAGTGAAGCTACTCTAAAAATAACCTCGAATGGAACAAACAGAGTCACCATCTAACTTTACTTATCCCCAAAGAAATAGGGAAAGGAAAATATAGAGAAAACCTTTGGTATCGAGAAAAGAACGTATTCTCGCAACTAAATCTCGGGTAAGGGAGTCTATTACGCAAGAGAAAGGTATTAGCGCCTCTCACGTTTGTGGTACTCCACGGGATTCACTCTTGTTGTTCTATTCAATGGGTGTGTTTGTCTAAAGTTTATCTTGCTAAAGGGAAATGTATGCATAAATTCTTTGGGTAAAGGAAAAGGTTTTATTAGTGCGTTCGCGTGAGCATTGAAACTCCATGCCTATGTATCCTCAAGGGAATCAGAACAATGTAGTTCTTATTAAAAATGTTTTTTTGTTGGGTGTTTTTTATGGATGATGTTAAATTCGCATTCTAACAGTTAATGCTGCCACTAGACCATTGGAGACTTGTTGTTTTGTGTAGAACGAAGTTAACATATCCTTTTTGAAAATGATTTAAAGTGAAAAATTCCTAAGGAAAAAATGATTTGGATTTGGTTTGTGTTTTTGTTAGGAAAAAGGTTATAAGTGGACCCTCATCCAAGGAGACACCCATCACCTTCATACCTTTAAGTTTTGAAAGGGTTTTGATTATTGTTAAGTGTTTTTAGATTTTTGATTGAGAACAGATTTTAATCTTGGTGATGCAATGCAAAAAGAAAATAAAATTCTAATGGGGGACTCGATCTTAATGTTATCATGAAATGATGGAGTTAGGGTTTTGGATTATGGGGAAAATGTATCTTAAGATTTTCATGCTTGGATTTAAATCCTAATGTCTACCTTGGTTTAAATTTCATCAAAGATTTAAGATGAAACCAAGTGATCTTAAGGGTGCATATTATTCAAAAAGCAATGATCACACAAGTGGATGAGAATCCATAGGTTTATTTGGTAAAAGTTGTGACAAAAGAGTGAAAGTTGAAAGCATATTTTTGACGTTTTGATGATTTATGCTTTAAAAGAGTTTATGAAGGAAATGTGTTCAAAAATGATTCAAGATTGCGAAAACATGGATGAATTAGATGTTTGAAACAAGTGTGTTAATCACAATCACAATTGAAAGTCATGGAGTATAACTTTTGGATTTTAAACATGTTTCATGATTTAATATGAATTTTGGATGAGAAAAGTTCTAAAAAGGATCAAGCTATTATGAAAAGCTTACTCAAGTATCAAGATATCTTATGAGAATCAAGAGCTATCATGATAAGATCAAGCTTTGTGAGGAAAGTTGAGAAAGTGATCAAAAGATTAATCAAAAGTCCCTTTAAAAACACTTAAAAGTGATGACTTTGATTTAATTGAAAAAATAATAAAATAAAAAACATTTTTGTGATATTTTATATATTTATAAAATAGACATGGTAAACTAATAGTGTGCAAAAACTCATCCTAAGAAGATTAAATTTGAGTGCAAAAATGAATTGATTGAAAATGATGAAAGTAAGTAAGAAAAATGAAGCTAAAAATGATGAAAATGCACAAAAGGGTACCACTGGGGCTCGAACCCAGATCCCTGAGGTCATAGGAATGCATAGTTTACCACTGGGGTGGTTGTTTCCTCTTGTTATGAAACGCCCCCTAGTCAATATATTATAAAACATGTTTTGAAAATTTGAAATGTCATCTTCTTCCTCTTCGCGCAAGCAGACAACAACAACACCATTGATGATTTTCGAAAACTCTCATTTCTCATCCATTTCAAAAAGTTCAAACACCAAACTTGCTTGATTTTTAATAAGGAATCTAACCATGTAATTTTTGAAATCTATAAATTAAAGATTGAGACGAATTTTGCTTGTACCTTATAAACCCTATTGAAATTCAGTTTCAAAATTCTCATCACGCAGTCAATAAAAATGAAATTTAAAGACATGGTTAGCTTTATAGATATGATATCTACATTTTTTCTTCAGAATGTATATGCAAATGATGCTTAAATAAGGAGTTCAAATTTTGAAAATTGTACCAAGTTGGAGAAAGTACAACGCTTCTTCAAGCACTTCTAAAAGAAATGTGATGATTGCTTTAGCTTGCTGGGACCTCTTTGAGTGTATTGCAATCTTTACTTTACTTTGAGAGTGGCTGGAACAATCTACTCAAGTCAAGTTGCAAGACTGAAATTTGAAAATGGTGGGTGATAAAGATGATGATACAGACGTGTAACAGGTGTTTGGGTCACTTCTATATGATGTATATGTAGTGTATGGATGGTTGGTTAGCACAAAAGTAGCAAGGTTGAAAAGTTTCAAAGAAATGAACTTTGAAGCTCAAGAATGGAGGTTTTGTTGTCAATTCGGGTTTGAGAGAGATTGGGAGGCTTTGAGAGCTTGGGATATGGTGTATTAGCTTGCTAATGACCTCTCTATTTATGGAAAAAGGCTGGAGAGGTTTAAGTAACCAGATATTTGAGATAACAAGTTATGGCTTGGTTGGATGTAACTTGTGATTTTATGAGAAATCAAAGTTCCAATGTATATTACCATGCTTCATGGAATGGTTATACACTTTAAGAATGCTTCTTTGAGCTTTTAGGTTGAGTGTATGCAAAGGGAAAAAGTGAGAGGCTCAAGGAGAGTTTACAAAATGCATAAAGCAAGCTTTATCAAAATTGAAGTCTCGCCTTTCTTCTCAAAATAGATAAATGTCTTGGTTAAAGCTTAAATAACTTGGACAATAGGTATAAAGAGTGTGATATCTTATGATTATGGAGATATTTTAAAGCTAATAGACCTGAAAAGGGAGATTGTGTAGCAAGGTTATGAGATTTGGCTATATGTTCATCAAAGAATTGACCTCTAATCCAAGTGAAAATGGCCAAATTTGTCTCTTCAAAACTCTCATCTCAAGCATGATATTTTTGTGATCTTGGACATTTTTGAAAGCTTAGGACATGATATTAAACTTTCATGTTGACCATTTTGACTAAATCAAAATGGAAATTGGTGAAAATTGGCCAATAAGTTGAAACAAAAAACTGATCAAAAATATTTCTATGTTCGATAAAAAGTATCAGAACTTCATGGGCCCATATCTCTTAATCTAAGCACTAATTGAGGATCATCCCACAATGTAAAAGTTGTTGAATCTTCATTCCCTAAAAATTTCATGTTTAAAGTTTTCCTTGAATTAGCTTGTATCTTGAGAAAACTTGCTGGTGAAGTTAGGCTTTTTTAGGCACAACACTTGAATTTTTTCTAAGTGCTTGAAAATCTTCAAACTTTGACTTTTGTTGAATTTATTGATCTTATTGATTCTTGATGGTCAAGCTTGATGATTTTGAATATGTTGATGATATTTTGACTTTGAACTTCAGAGTTGACCAAAAGGGCCAAAGTTTGACTTTTTGTAACAGTTGACTTTCTTCAGAAGAAATCAACTCCTCTATAACCAATGAGATTTTGTGAGCATGATACAAGTTGAGATGATGTAATGGCCATGATATGGTGTTGTTGATGACACTTTGAAGCAATCAATCTTGAACTTCAAGCCACATAACCCTAAATCCTGACTTTTCACTTATGAGGGTCAAAGCCCTAATTCTTCCCAATCAATAAGGATGGGACCAAATAAATGATGATCATGATGATTCCAACTCTTGAGAGATGAGCCTCTCTTTTTTCAAAACCCTAATCTTGAATAAAAATGTGGCCCCATTCTTTGAGAACACATGCTATAAATGATAGTGATGTAGATGAAGATGAATGAATGTTAGATTGTTATTGAAATTCAAAGGGAAAATTTTCGGGTGCAACAACTTCCCCTATTTAATCATCTTAGTCCTGGAGGTGAGATTGGATTTCTCCTTTTGATAATTCAAGGTATAAGGAGATTAAATACTTAATGAACCAAAAATTTGTCTAGATAAATGGATAAGTTTGATCTTTGCTGGGGAAAGAAAACTTGTTTTGTTGGTTAAGATTGGACACATATGAGTGTTGGAAGGAATCAAACACATACGAGTTTTAAGCCAATGGATCTATTGGGGATTCAACAAGTAGAAACAATTCAGACGAGTGTTGAAGGTGAATAATAACCAGACACGGAAGAGTATCAAAGAAAGATTTGACACAACCTAGTGTTCAAATCAGACACAGACGAGTATCAAAGAAATATTTGACACATACAAGTGTTTAAATTCGAACAAACTAGTATGAATGAAATATTTGATACAAACGAGTATTTAAATTAGACACAGACGGGCATCAAGGAGATATTAGATAAATACAAGTATTTAAATTAGACACAGACGAGTGTTTTGGAAAGATTTGATACATACAAGTATTTAAATCAGACACAAACAAGTGTTTTGGAAAGATTTGATACATACGAGTATTTAAATCATAAACAGACGAGTATCATGGAAAGATTTAATACCTACGAGTATTTAAATCATACACAGACAAATGTTTTGGAAAAGGTCAGCGCGACTGAGCGTTGGAATCTATATGGACACATATCAATAAAAGATACAAGGCGAGAAATGATAAAGCTTGAAGCGAATGACTAGTGACTCGACACTATGTTACTAGGGAATAGTGATGATGATGATGAGAAAGTCTTACATGTTGCTTTCAGTGGGAAAAATCAGGCTAACTTATGTTTTTGATGCATGTTTGATCATTATGATGTAATGATCCTTTTTATAGGATATGCTATATAGTTTTGATGCCATGGTGCAATTATGTTATGCAATGTTATTTGTTAAAGGAGGCCTTGTTGGGGAAGAGCATTGTCGGTATGATCTATGCGAGGTGTGGATTTTATTGTATGGTCAACTCTGAGGAGGTAGTACGCATCTATTTTATGAGTGGCTGATGGCCTTTGTGAATATCTGAATCATCACTTATGCCCCGACGTGGTGTACATGACTGTATACATTCCTTTAACATTTCTAAGTAATTTTCAACATTTATTTTTTTCAAAATGTTTTTGTGACTCTCAATGGGATAGTCTTTTTAGAACAATATCAGACGTTTTAATAATCAAAGTAGTAAAAGAAAACACAACTTGTTCTTAGATGAAGAGAAAATTTATTGAATTTAGCCTGTAAGTAGGCGTTTTTTATATGAGGAAACAGTCCCTTAAAAGAGGTGATTGTACGGATAAAAGTCTAAACTAGCAACGGAAAAGTCTGATTTCCACTGTGTTCTGATTCTACTATAACCACTATGTCCTCAAAGCTTTTATCACTTTTTCTTTCAGAAGAATATGACTTGATTAATTCCTGCCCCTCAGGGTTGTCAATTTTTGTTTGTAGAGAAAAGTCCCAGATCACAACCATTCACTTTTAAATCCCTAACTTTAGCCTGGACCGCCCTTTTTTTTGGGGGGGGGGGGGGGGGGGGGGGTTCAGTCCATCGGGATACCCTTTTTTTGTCTAAGTTTCCATTGCAGGTTTTCAGCTTAGTAGGCATACTTCTTTTTTTTTTTGTATTTTTATCCCTAATTTTTCCCGGATCTTTTCCTTTTATGATCCGTCGGGAGGCCCATTTTTAGCCTGAGCCGTCGATTTAACAGGTCTATTTATGCAAAGTATTTTTTAACAACGTATGTGTTCATTGTGAGTGGGAAATCTTCACCGTCCATAGTAGTGAGTAGAAAATATCCTTCTGAGAAGACCTTTTTCACCAAATATGGCCCTTCGTAATTTGGTGCCAATTTTACCTTAGTATATGTACTGTTGAGATGCAAGATTTTCTTTAACACGAGGTCTCCTATTTGGAAGTTTTGAGGTTGTACTTTCCTGTCGAAAGCATTCTTAATTCTCTTCTGATATATCTGGCCATGGAAAATGGCTGCTAATCGTTTCTCATCAATAAGGTTCAACTGACCGAACCTTATTCAGACTCATTCTGCTTCATTCAATTTGACATCCATTATAACCCTTATGGAAGGTATCTCTACTTCTACTGGTAAAACAACCTTAATCCCATAGACAAGCGAAAAAGGAGTTACCCCAGTCAAGGTGCGGACCGAACTTCTGTAGCCATGAAGAGCAAAGGTAAATATCTCGTTCCAATCTTTCTATGTCTCAGGCATCTTTTGCATGATTTTCTTGTTATTTTAGTTGGCGGCTTCAACGAAGATATTCATTTTTGGCCAATAAGATGAAGATTTGTGATGCTGGATTTTGAAATTCTTGCACAACTCTTTTATTATCCGTAGCGGCAATGATTTGATTTTTGACGAAGCAGGGTGTTGTACCCCAAAAATTTCCCTCCCATTTTTCAAGAAAAATTGGTTCAAGATATCTTCTCATGCTCCTAAGGTTCTTAATTGCCCAAGACTACTCAAAGATTGATCAGACAAACCCTCCTTCTAAGCAATGACCTATAACTAGGGTTTTGTTTTTGTCAAGTAAGATTGGACTTCAAATGCCTCAAGTGGACTTCACGGTTTATCATATGCTTCAAGGTACCCTCATGCCAAATTTCAAGCCTTGCAGCACAAGTTTGCTCCGACAATTAGCCAGATGATTGAAAATCAACTGTATTGGACAAAAAGTCAACTTTGACCAATTTACAGTCAAACTTCAAGATTTTTGGTCAACATCAACATTTTTAACTCATATTCATCATTTGATCAAGGGTTGATCATGATTCATCAAGAAAACTCAAGATTCATCAAAAGTCAAAAGTTACTAAATTAGGGTTTTCTTTAAGAAAAGTCAACTGAACTTTGACCAAGCATAAATTTCACATACTTCATAAGAAAATTCTCAACCAAAGCTCATTTATATGGAAATTCAATTCTCTACAACTTTGTCTCTCTAAGCTCAATGCCAACAATGCATCATTTGAGAGATATGGGCCAAAACATTATAGGTCGTTTTAAAAGTCAATAAAAGACACTTTTTGTCAAAGCAATTTACATAAAGTTAAAGTCTTCAAATGAAAAAATGACTAGCATAAAGATTGTAGGAGACATCTTTAGGTTTCCGAAAAGTCCATGATCAAATTCATATGATAAAAATTGAGTGAGATATGATTTGTATAAGTTGGGAAATTTTGAGAAAATGCATGAAATTCAATTTGAAGCAAACTTGACTTTTGGGCTAATAGACCTATCTTTTAAGGTCTAAACATGTTCATAACACCTTAGAAGACCTCTAAGTCCATGCATGCATTATTTTAATTTTTATTTCATTTTTTTATTCGTTTAAATTCAAAATTAAATCAAATAAATATTAGACAAATATGTAAGGCATAAAAGGCTTGTGAATTGGTTATTTTGGAGGCCCAAAGACAAGAAAAAGCCGTCTATACCTATTTTTCCAACTAAATCTCCTTGGTTTTGTCATATTCAACCTATTTCTAAAACAAATCAAAGGACATGTTTTGTATAAAGTCCAAGCCCATGTTTGTGACCTAATCTCTTCATCCATATATATATATATATATATATATATATATATATATATATATATATATATATATATATATATATATATATATATATATATATATATATATATATCGTATTCAGACCAAGGGATACACGCAAGGAGGTTGTAAGAAACAAGGGTTGCAAGCCAAAATTTGCAAGAAGAAGGTGAATTCGAAATCAAAGATCCAACCATCCTCAAGGAAAAACAACCATCTAAATCACTCCCTGGGGTATTATAGGGTAAGATTTGATCATTCTTGATGATCAAACGTGCTTGAAATACACATTCACGCATCACCGTTTTGCATTATTTCATGAAATTTGTATTTTTATATTTGCCATGCTTTGCTTTAAACTAACAACTATAACGCCTTCCTGAGATTAATTAGTGCAGGTTTGACCCCTTTCATGAGGCCCATATTGTCAGAATAGTGCATCACTATAATCATGATGTTTACCTTGTTTTAACTATATCTCATTGTACAGGTCGAATTAGCCAAAAATACCATCACCATTAGATTTAGGGGGGTCGATTTAGGGGGATAGGGTTCTTTTGAACCTCTAACATGTGCTAATTTTGTATATGAAGGAAACGACTAGTAGGAGAAGACGACCAAAGCTAGGGCTCCGACGCTTCTCCGGTTCACTGGTTTTGCTTTATTATATAATTATTTTGTTTTCTTATGTTAACAGATTGGAAACATGGCTCAGTTAGTGGAAGGCGCGCACGATGAACGAATGGGCATGGGTTCGATTCCCTGTGTCTTGCGTTTTTTGTTATTTTTCCAAACTAACTGTGGCAAGCGATGTAGTGAGAAGCGATGTAGTGAGAAGCCAGGAGGGCATGGGGTCAACACCCACTCCATGTGGTTTTTCCCCTTATTTTTGTTTTAAACTAACTTTCTTTCTTTTTCTTTTCTAACCTTAATTATTTCAATTAATGAATAATCAATCTAACCTAATTTTTTCTTAATACTAATAAATTAGGTTTAGGGTTTTTTAACTAATATTTAATTTTCTTGATTTTTTATTTACTAAATTAATTAATCAACCTTTTTTCTTAAACATTAAAATCAATTAAAATTTAGGTTATTAATTATTTTTATCATTTAAAATTATTTTCTAAATACTAAAATAGTTTCTCATATTTTCTTTTCTTTCTATTTTAATTCTTAGCTAAAATGTATAAGTTGCACTATTCTATTGTAATAACTTAGATTTACTTTCCGCATTTTTTCCTATTATGTATCTGCTCCGAGGTTGTAATGGTTATAGGTTTAATTTCTCGCGCTTTTATATTATGTAACTTCCCCAAAGCCATGTAATAGGGTAGGAATTTTACTTTAAACACCTTTATTTTCTATATAATCTATAACTGCTAGTAATTAGGATTGTATGACAAGACTAATAACCAAACGTAGAAAGCCCTAATTTCAAGATAAATAACTGAAATTAACAAACTCTTCGCACTTGCACCCCTAGGGTACCCTCTCTTGCTGCCTTATGATTTATGGTCATGTCCTTGGAAAATGGGGATGCTTTAGCAAAAGACCCTTACGAATAAAGATCATAGTCCCTCGATGACCCTTTGAAGTTGCCTACAAAAATGATCTAGTCCCTTTGATACAAATTTCTAAAGTATTCCTACTTGTTTCCTTCAATGACCATTTGATGACTCTACGTCTGTCCTTTCACATCCAATAGATGGGGCTACCTACCAACTAATGGTACCGATAGCACTATCTCTAAAGGAGAAGGAACTTTTAATCGCTTGCTCATAACTCTTTTCTAAAATAAACATTTTTTTGACATCACACTTTTCAAACAAAATATTTTCAAACACTTTGTACGCATTCTTGAGGACTGATACAAGAATCATTACAAAGTTAGCCTTACATTGGCTTTTCAAAATATTTTCAAACAAATCACACACACACAAAGCAAGTTTTCAAAGTGAGCTAGCAATTAAGAGCCCATAGATAACTACAGATGAAAAGGGTGCTAGCACATTCCCTTTTCATAACTTACCCCCCGAACTCAAAATCTATCAAGGTATTTCTTGTTCTTTTCACCCTTTCCTTATATTGGATAAAAGAAAAGCCGGTGGCGACTCTAGCTATTCGCACATTTGGATAAAACAAAAAAGTTAGTTCTTACACTATATTATAAAACTGGCGACTCTGCTGGGGAGTACTTAAAAAAGAGGGGTTACCTTAGGGTTAGATCGCTTTTACCTTAGGGTTAGTCACTTTACCTGTTTTCCTTGTTTTCTTTGTTTGCTTTAAATTTAAGGGTTTTTTGGGTTTATTTTCTTGTAGGATCCTAAACTCGGATCTAGGGATGCCTTAGGTAAGTAGCAATAGATCATCGAAACTGTATGGCGTAGACCGATATGGTTGAAAGGATGGCTATGGTTAGTGCGATACATTGATTTGTACTAATGTTCCTTGGGTCAGTCAAGTATAACATTAGGCTTCCGCATGGTGTCATTAGAACTAACTTACTATTAGAACCTTAATTGACTAATCTTGGCCATTAGAAGGTATTGAGATAACCGACTTTGGTGCAGTCCAAGGTTGGCTGATACTCGATGCTACGCTCATTAAGATTCAACTCTCGGGATGTTTTAGTGGCAAGCCAGTTGTCGTGCTAAAATAAAGCCTGTGAGAAAGATCGGTGATATAAGATTCCTAGAACCCGATTACTATTTTTAGGACAGATTGAACCAACTTAACTTTAAATGGGGAAGGGTACTTACCTTTGGACTTCATGCAAGCCTTTAAACACAAGGCTCTTGTGTTACTTGTTTGTGTTTTATTACTTAAACATGACATCATCACATCATATCATCATAACATGGCATTTTTACTAACCATTTCAAGGGTCTTAGAGATCTTCGGTGCAGGATTATCATAAGCCAGATTTCTAGAAAGGGGCAAGAGGATTTATTTTCCTCTAACCAGATACCGTCAAGATCAAAGTACATTCTCTGAAATCAGAGGCTAGGACCCACTTGATATGGTGAGCTTGATTCTTAGAGAAATACGTTCAAAGATGAAAACTCAAAGTTCTTCAAGACAAAGCTACAACCAGACTCTTTTTCTAGTATTTTAATCCCGTGAGATCCTTGAAAATGTTGCATATGCATCTACACGTCATGCATATCATTACATAACAGGTATTCTCAAGACAAGTTTTCTCATCTTCTTGTTGTTTATTGCAGTAGAAAAAATGGCTCTTAAATAGAAAATCAAAGATCTTCAAGCTCAGAATGGCCAATTCTAACAAATGTTCATGAATGTAGCCAAGGGACGAGAAGAATTGAAGGAACTTGTCACCAATGGGAAGAAGAAGAAAAAGATAAAGAAACCAATTGACATCCTTAACACGGGGAGGAGGTTTAGAGGTCCAGTCAAGCAAGCTCGAGATCTTAATATCCCATTGGATGAAGATGACAAACATGATGAAGATAGTAAGAGTGTGAAAACTAAAAGAAGCAGTCCTGGTTCTAAAAAATTTCCTGATAAAGAGGAAGATGATTATTTGGTTGAGCAATACCCCCCATACTGATGAGAAGTATAAGCTGCTGGAAGAGCGTCTGAAAGAAGCAGTACTGGTTCTGACAAATTTCCTGATAAAGAGGAATATGATTATTTGGATGAGAAATATCCCCCCTGCTGATGAGAAGTATAAGCTGCTGGAAGAGCGTCTGAGAGCTATGGAGATCAAGAAGATGCCTGGATTAAACTTTGACGATTTGGGTTTGGTTTAAGGAGTTGTCATTCCTCCTAAATTCAAAACTCTGACCTTTTCCAAGTATGATGGTGTTTTCTTCCCGAAGCTGCACTTGAGGTTATATGTTCCGAAAATTCAACCACATACTGTTGACAATAAGTTATGGCTGCATTTCTTTCAAGAGAGTCTGTCTGGAACACAACTGGAATGGTATTATCAAATTAAAAGTGCCAATATTCACACTTGGGAATATTTGGCTGCAGCTTTCTACAAACAATATCAATACAATTCTAATTTGACTCCAACCCGCATGCAACGACAGAGTATGTCCATGGGTTCTGAGGAAGGTTTCAAAGAGTACGCGCAGAAGTGGAGAGATCTTGTAGGAAGAGTTCAACCTACTTTGGATGACAAGGAGTTGGTTTACATGTTCATGAGCACACTAATTGGTCCCTTCTATATTCATCTGCTAGGAAGTTCTTCGGCTGGTTTCACTGAACTTATATTGACGGGGGAACATGTTGAGAATGGAATCAGAAGCGATAAAATCCAGGTGGCTGCATATTGAAATAATGTGAAGAAGGATTATAATGGTAAGATATAATCCAATATTGTGTACGACCAGAAGGATCGTAATAAGAGTAACTGCAACCAATCTGTGGGGGCAGTGCTGATCTCTAATCCTGCCCCAGTGCAATAACAACAATATAGTAACCAGCATAGGCAGGATGCATCCAGGAGATAGTTCACAAAAATCAACATGTTGTTGGCTCAAGCATTGCAACATATGTTGAAGGCAGGGCTGATTACATTGAGATAAACTCCTCAGAATCCCGACACTTCCTCTCCCCGCTACAATCCAAATGCAAGGTGTGCATATCACTCTGACAGCCCCAGGCATGACACTAGTAACTGTTAGACTCTGAAGAATAAGATCGAAGATATGATTGACGCTAAAGAAACTTAAATTTGATCCTCTTGAGACTCCTAATGTGATTACTGCACCTATGCCTAATCATTACAATTACGTTAATGCTATTGAATATGTTTCTTATGTTCCTATTGCGAATGACTTAACTACTCCTCTTATGATTATTAAGAAGAAGCTGCTGCAAGTCGATTTATTTTTGGGTTGCATTGAAGATTGCTACTACTGTGCATCCCAATCCAATAGTTGTGCACTACTGAAAGAAGGTATTTAGTGTTTGATGGATGACCATGTGATTATATTCGAGAAGATTCCTTTTGATAAGACTCCTTCTATGGAGAGCATATCCCAAGACATGATGCTTGAATACGTATCTACAATTTCAGGTACTCCTATAAGGATCATTTCTAAGGGTTCTGTGAAGATTATTGTCAAACCTAGAGTTGCTCCTCTAATCATTATTGCACCTGGGCCAATTTTTATATTCCTCTGATAAGGCTATCCCTTAGAATTATGGAGCTAATGTCTACTACCACGGAGTCAAGCAAGAACCATTGAATGTTGAAGATGAAAGTGTTGAAGCTATTGATCCCAACATTGGCAATATTGTTGGGACTAGTAAAGTTACCAGAAGTGGAAGGGTTTTCTCTCCAGAGATTTCCCCGAAGGCTGTTACTACACCGGTTCGTATCACTACTACTACTGAGACTCAAGGCGAAGAATATATGACTGAGCCTACCCAGACTGAGACACCAAAAGAGGTTACTGTTAAAGGCACCTCCAATTAAGAGATGAAGTAAATATTAAAGATTATCCGAAAGAGTGACTACAAGATTGTTGAACAGTTGGGGCAGACACCCTCCAATATCTATGCTATCCTTGTTGTTATGCTCTGAAGGCCATGTTCAGGCTTTGGTAAAATTTCTGAAATTTGCTCATGTACCGTAGGGAATCTCTATTAATTAGTTCGAAAATCATGTTGCTATCCTAACAACTTATAATGGGCTAGGATTTTCCGACGCATATTTAACTCTTGCAGTAAGGAATCATAATAAGGCTCTACATGTCTCTATTGAGTGTAGGGGCACTACCTTATCTCATGTGTTGGTAGACACGGGTTCCTCGTCAAATGTTTTGCCAAAAGCTGCTTTAGACAAACTGGACTGTGAAGGAATCGTGCTAAAACCCAGTGATGTTGTGGTAAGAACTTTGATGGATCGAAGATAATGGTGCATGGAGAGGTTGATCTTCCAATCCAAGTGGGTTCCCAGGTCTTCAAGTCTACTTTCTATGTGATGGATATTCGTCCAGCCTATTCTTGTTTGCTTGGACGCCCTTGGATTCATGGGGAAAGTGTTGTTACTTCTACCTTACACGAGAAGTTTAAGTATCCCGTGAAGGGAAAGATTGTTACAGTTTGCAGCGAAGAAGAATATATGGTGAGACATTTGAACTCTTTCAAGTATGTCGAGATGGATGGTGAATTCTTCGAGACTCATTACCAGACCTTTGAAATTGTTTCTCAGACAACCCCGGTTTATAAAGCTGCTCCAGTTATTCCTAAGATTCCATAAAAAATGGCTTCTCTAAAAGTCACTAAGGCTGTGGTTGCACTGTTTGGGGTCAACTTCTCGATATTCCTTACAAGTCCGACAAATTTGGTTTGGGTTTCACTTCTCAGGCTCAGAGGGTTGTCCGTTGTGCTTGTGCTAATTCTAGGAGACCGCCATTCCGCATCGATAATAATGGAGTTCACAACAATCAAGTCAACACTGTGGAAGACACTGATAGTGACTTCTACATGGAGAGTGGGATCTTCCCTACTACCAGTAGCGGGCTCAATAATTGGAAGACTGAAGAGTTTATACCAATCTCCTTTAGTCAGTAGTAAATGTTATTTCTGTTTTCTTACTTTTAAGTTTTTTTGGTTATGTAATTTAAACAATAAACTTTAAGCCTTGTGCCTTACCTGGGGCACAACGGTCCATTTGTTAGGGTTGTCATTATTCATCAGCATATTTTCATTTAATAAATCATTGGACGTTTGCATTCAAATTTTGTGCTCTTTTTTTCTTCTTTTACTTTATTGTTTTAAAAATAGCTATGTATTCTTACACATACCCACACAACAAATTGCATATCCATATCCATCCTGGATCCCATTGATAACAATTCTGCTATTGCCAATTATGACTTCAAAAATCCGATCTACCAAGTCGAGGACGAAGGTGAGGAAGATTGTGAAATACCTGGAGAGCTTGCTAGGTTGTTAATGCAAGAAGAAAAATCCATACGACCACATGAAGAGCCAGTCGAGGTTGTGAACCTGGGTACTAAAGACGACAAGAAAGAAATCAAGATAGGTGCCAAGCTAGAAGACAATGTCAAAAAGAGATTAATCCATATGTTGCGTGACTATGTTGAGATCTTTGCTTGGTCGTACGAAGACATGCCAGGGCTCGATACTAACATTATGGTTCATCGTCTACCAATGAAGGAAGGTTGTTCTCCTATAAATCAGAAGGTTCCTCATATGCGTCATGTGATGTCTGAAAAGATCAAAGATGAGGTTATGAAACATTTCAATGCAGGTTTCTTAGCTGTTACATCCTATCCTCAGTGGGTTGCAAATGTGGTGCCGATACCTAAGATGGATGGTAAGGTGCGTATGTGTATAGACTACAGGGATCTGAATAGGGCAAGCCCCAAAGATGACTTTCCTCTTCCACACATTGACGTTCTGTTTGAAAACACCACTCAACATAAAGTATTTTCCTTTATGGATGGTTTCTCCGATTATAATCAAATCAAGATGGCACCTGAAGACATGGAGAAAACTACTTTTGTCACACAGTGGGGCACTTTCTGTTACAAAGTTATACCTTTTGGTTTGAAGAACGCCGGTGCAACATATCAGTGTGATATGGTAGCTTTGTTCCATGGTGTAATTCATCATGAGATATAGGTTTACGTTGATGACATGATAACTAGGTTACAAACTGAAGAAGAACATCTTGATCACCTATACAAGCTGTTTGAGAGATTGAAGAAGTATAAGTTGAGGTTGAATCCAAACAAGTGCACCTTTGAGGTAAGATCTGTTAAACTCCTAGGTGTCATCGTCAGTGGTAAAGGTATTAAAGTTGATCCCACCAAGGTTAAAGCCATTCAAGAAATGCCAGCTCCCCGTACTGAGAATGAGGTCAGAGGTTTCTTGGGACGATTGAAATTCGTTGCCATATTTATTTCTCATTTGACCGCTACCTGTGAGCCAATCTTTAAGTTACTAAATAAAGATCAAGTAGTGAGTTGGAATGATGATTGTTCGATAACCTTCAATAAAATCAAGGAGTATCTCCAAGAACCTCCAATTGGAATGCCACTGGTTGAAGGAAGACCTCTAATCATGTACCTGACAATATTAGAGAATTCAATGGGGTGTGTATTGCGGCAACATGACAAGTCTGGTCAAAAAGATCATGCAATATACTACCTTAGAAAAAAGTTTACTGATTGTGAAATGAGATACTCACTACTGGAGAAGACTTGCTACACTTTGGCATGGGCTACTGGCCGACTAAGACAATATATGTTGACTCATACTACCTTATTGATCTCTAAGATGGATCCAATAAAATACATATTTGAGAAACCCTCTCTCTCCGGAAGAATATCAAGATGGAAAAAATGTTAGGACATAGTTTAATTCTACAACCCTTGTAAGAGTTTTGATGATAACAAACACTCAAAGAACAATTATGCTCCCTAAATAAGTATTTTGTTTTGCAGGGAAGTTCTGATGTAAGAAACACATAAGATGAGTTAGACCGTGTTTAAACTCTGATTCAACACATCTTATATAGAAAGCAAAATCTGTATAACACGCTTATATAAAGAAGTTCTAAAGCTACAACTTCTGAGTGAACTAAACGCTGCAAACAAGAACTCCATTATTCTATTTCGTACAGTCTGGAAAGAAGTAAAAGAGTCCCAACGGTAACATTCATCTTCTGATATAATATTTAGCAAGCATGTTCTGAAGCGTTACATTTAATTCATGGCTATTCAAAAGTAACGACTGAAGGAGGAAAATAATCTCTATGTTTGGAAAGTTATTTAATTACTATTTATCAACATTCCAAAAGCACCTCACATGCGTTGCCTATATAAACAAGACTTGAAGGAGAAATCGCTTATGATTTTGCTGCGCACTACAAACGAGAAATTTTATCACATTCAATCTATTGAATTCCATTTGTGTAATACATCACTTGTGTGATATTGTTTTGTTAGAAAAGACATCTTGTACACGCTTTCAAATATTGTATTGTGTAATACCTTGAGAAAATTGGGCTGTGGTTTAAACTCAAGAAGTCTTTGACGGTTGTCATCATGTCTGTGTAATCAAGTTTGATTAGTGGATTAAGACCTCGTTGAGAGATGCGAAATCACCTTGGCGGGTGGACCGGAGTAGTTTGAGTTCAAATGAACCAGGATAACCAACGTGTCTTTTGTTTTTAAGTAATAAAAACCCCATTTTGAACCCCCCCTTCTTGTGTTTTTCCATTCTTCAATTGGCATCAGAGCGCCTGGTTTTGTGTACAAACACTTAACCGTGTAAGAAAAAGATCCAAGCTAGAAAAACACTATGGTGGGAACAAGTCAGAACATCAACAATGATTATCATGATGACAAAGAAAGAATCAACGGAAAACCTCCAATATTTGATGGTGAAAACTTCGATTACTAGAAGGACATAATCGAAAGTTTCTTTCTAGCTCATGACGCTGATCTTTGGGATATGGTGACTGATGGGTACATACATCCAGCTGACAAAAGCGGTTAGAAGATTGACAGAAAAAGAATGACAAATCATCAAAAGAGGGAATTCAGAAATTATCACAAGGCCAGAACAAATCTCTTGAGCGCTATCTCGTACACAGAGTATGAGATAATCACAAACAGAGAATCAGCAAAACACATGTTTGACTCCTTAAGAATGACGCATGAAGGCAACACGCAAGTCAAAGAAATCAAAGCTTTTGCTCTCATTCAGAAGTATGAAGCTTTCAAAATGGAAGAAGATGAAACCATTGAAACAATGTTCTCAAGATTTCAAATTATGGTTGCTGGGCTAAAAGTTCTGGATAAAGGGTACTCAACTGAAGATCATGTAAAGAAAATATTAGAAGTTTACCCAAGAAATGGAGACACATGGTCACAGCTCTAAAACTGGCCAAAGATCTGAACAAAATCTCTCTCAAAGAACTTGTCAGCTCCCTGAGAAGTCATGAGATAGAATTAGAAGAAGATGAGCCCCAGAAGCAAGGTAAGTCTTTAACTCTTAAATCTAACAAAAAATATGAACCGAAAGTTTTGCAGGCAAAAGAAGAAAACTCTGGTGGATCCTCATCAAAAGAAGACAAACTGTCTCTTCTCTCCAAAAGAGTCAATCAGTTGTGGAAGCACATGCAGAGGAAGTTCAGAACTTCCAGAAGAACATGGAATCATTCTGAACCATCTTCTGGATACATAAAATCAAGTAACAGAGATATTGTCTACTACGAATGCAATGAACAAGGTCATTACAAGAGAGACTGTCTAAATCTCCAAAAAGAGAAACCTAAAAAGAAGTTCTTTAAAGAAAAGAAGAAAAGCCTCATGGCAACATGGGATGGCTCAAAATCTTCTGAAGCTGAAACAAAATCAAAAGATAAAAGAGCCAACATAGCCTTAATGGCCAACATATCAGATGACACTGGATCATCTGAATCAGAATCAATCTCAGAGGCAGAAGAGGTATTCTCTAACTTTCCTAGATCTCAATTAGAAGAAAGCCTGTCAAAAATTCTTGAAAGATATCAACAACTTCGAGTCATAAACAAGAACCTGCAAAGGATCTAGTTTCTGACTCTGAAGAAACTAAGAAACTGAGAACAAAAAACTCCGAGCTTAAAGAAAAAAAATTTAAACTCGAAAATAAATTACAAAACACTCAGAGAGAAACTGTCTCAGAAGTTCCTAGTAACTCTGATAAGATCATAAAATAATATGATCATAGCTTTCAAAAAGTTCTTGCTAAAAACATAGATAGGAGCAAGATGGCTTCAATGATCTATGAAGTTAGCATAAATGGCAGAAAAGGAATAGGATACAAGGGTAAAGTATCTCAATCTAAGAAGATTAAGGATATGGTCATAAAACGCACACCCCTTTATTCTCACTTCACTTATGGGCGCACACATGACATAAAGTATACTAGTAATGTTTTTTCTGTGAAACCAAAATTCAAACAGAATTTTGGTAACTCTAACAAACAAGGACCCAAAAACATATGGGTACCTAAGGACAAAATTGTCTATGTTGCAGATGTCTTTAATAGCAAATTGAAACACCAATCTTGGTACCTGGACTTTGGATGCTCTCAACACATGATAGGAAGAAAGCATATGTTCCAAAGCCTGGAGCTTAAATCTGGAGGCTACGTAGGTTTCAGATGAAATCAGAAAAGAAAGATCATTGGCTCTGCAACTATTGGTAACGATACACTTCCTTCTATTACTAATGTTCTGTTAGTAGATGGATTAATGCATAATCTGTTATTCATAAGTCAATTAAGTGATAATGGTTATGATATAATCTTCAATCAAAATCCTGTAAAGTAGTTAGTCAGAAATATGGATCTACCCTATTTAATGGAAAGAGAAAGAACAACATCTACAAAATAAAACTTTATGAACTAAAAAGTCAGAATGTAAAATGCCTATTGTCTGTTAATGATGAATAATGGGTCTGGCACATAAGATTGGGGCATGTTAGTATGAGAAGAATATCTCAGATTAACAAACTCAATCTGGTCTGAGGACTTCCTAACCTGAAGTTCAGCTCAGATGCTCTGTGTGAAACATGTCAAAAAGGCAAGTTTGCAAAACCTTCTTTCAAAATAAAGAATGTTGTTTCTACCTCTAGACCATTAGAACTTCTGCATATAGATCTATTTGGACCAGTAAAAACGACATCCATTAGTCCATTAGTGGCAAGAAGTATGGATTAGTGATCGTAGATGATTTTAGCAGATGGACATGGGTAAAGTTCTTAAGACACAAGGACGAGTCACATTCTGTGTTCTTTGCTTTCTATAACCAAGTCCAAAACGAAAAAGATCTTAAAATTGTTAAAATCAGAAGTGATCATGGTGGGGAATTTGAAAACAAAAAATTTGAATTATTTTTTAATGAGAATGGCATCTCTCATGATTTCTCTTGTCCTAGAACTTCTCAACAAAACAGAGTTGTAGAGCGAAATAATAGAACTTTACAAGAAATGGCCAGAACCATGATCAACGAGACTAACATTACTAAGAACTTCTGGGAAGAAGCAATTAACACATCATGTTATATTCAGAATAGAATCTCCATAAGACCTATTCTGGATAAGACTCCATATGAACTGTGGAAGAACAGAAAGCCCAACATTTCTTATTTTCATCCTTTCAGATGTACTTGTTTTATTCTAAACACTAAAGAACATTTGAACAAGTTTGACTCTAAAGCACAAAAGTTTCTCATGTTAGGATACTCTAAACGCTCAAAAGGTTATAGAGTATATAACACAAACACGGATTGTGGAAGAGTCCATCAGTGTCAGATTTGATGATAGGCTTGGCTCTCAAAAGTTAAAGTAGGGTAAATTTTTTGCAGATATAGAAGTTCAATTTACAGGTACTGAAGACACTGAATCAGAAGTTCCTCACAAAGAATCACAATCAACTCTAGAAGAAGATGTCACAAACATTACAACAACATCTGAAGAGCCCTTCTAGAAAAGACAATCCAAAAGCAGTTTAGCTCATCCGGAAAACAAGATTCTGGGAAAGAAATAAGACCAAATCAGAACAAGATCTACATTCAAAAATTCTGAAGAATCTCTCATGGGATTAGTGTCTCTGATTGAGCCAACTTCCATTGACGAAGCCCTTCTGGACATTGACTAGATACTTGCAATACAGGAAGAATTAAACCAGTTCACCAGAAACGATGGCTGAGATCTAGTTCCTAAACCAAAAGGGTTTAACATCATTGGAACCAAATGGGTCTTCAGAAACAAGCTAAATGAACAAGGAGAAGTTGTCAAAAACAAAGCACGACTGGTAGCACAAGGTTATAGTCAGCAAGAAGGGATAGACTATACAAAAACCTTTGCTCCAATCTCCAGGTTAGAATCTATCAGACTTTTAATTTCTTTTGCAGTAAATAATGGCATCAATATTTATCAGACTGATGTTAAAAGTGCGTTCTTAAATGATTACATTGATGAAGAAGTTTGTGTGCACCAACCCCCTGACTTTGAAAATTCAAAACATCCTGATTATGTCTATAAACTTAAGAAATCACTATATGGTCTGAAGCAAGCTCCTAGAGCTTGGTATGAAAGACTAAGTAATTTTCTATTAGAAAATGATTTTACCAGAGGGAAGGTGGAAACTACTTTATTCTGTAAAATATTTAAAAATGACATTCTGGTTTGTCAAATTTACGTAGATGATATTATTTTTGGATCTACTAAAACCTCTTTGGGAAGAGAATTTGCTAAGTCTATGCAGGCAGAGTTTGAAATGAGCTTGATGGGAGAACTCAAGTTCTTTATGGGCATCCAGATCAATCAAACTCTAGAAGGAACCTACATACATCAAAGCAAGTATGTCAAAGAACTTCTGAAGATTTTTAACTGGTCAGAATGTAAGCCAACCAAAACTCCTATGCATACCACATGCGTTTTGGAAAAGGAAGAGGTAAGTAAGAAGGTAGAACAGAAGCTCTACATAGGTATGATTAATCCTCTCTTATATCTAACAACTTCAAGACATGATATACTGTATAGTGTCTGTCTGTGTGCTAGATTCCAATCAGATCCTAGAGAACCTCAATTTACAGTTGTTAAGTGAATTTTAAAGTATCTGAAAGGTACTACTAATCTTGGTCTTTTCTATAGAAAAACCAAAGAATACAAATTAGTAGGGTACTATGATGTTGACTTCGCTGGAGACAGAATAGAAAGAAAAAGTACTTCTGGAAGCTGTCAATTTCTGGGAGATAATCTAATCTCGTGGTCCAGCAAGAGGCAATACACTATTGCATTGTCAACTGCTAAAGTTGAATAAATAGCAGCAGCTGGATACAACATACAAATGCTCTGGATGAAAATCCAACTTGAAGACTTCAACATATATGAGATTAACATTCTTATTCTCTGTGACAATACTTCTGCTATATTTATTTCAAAAAATCCAATTTTACATTCTAGGGCTAAGCATATAGAAATTAAACATAATTTTATTAGGGACTATATTCAGAAAGGAATTCTTTCATTAAAATTTATAGACACATACCATCAATGGGTTGATGTTTTCACTAAACCCCTTTCTGAAGATAGGTTTAACTTCATTCTGAAACATCTTAGCATGAAATTATGCCCAGAGTGATAGTTTTGTTTACGTATACTTTAACCCTCAGAATTTTATGCCTTTATTTTTTGTGTGAACATCTGATCAATAGTTCTTCAGAAGTAAGAAGGAAAGTTTTATCTGGATCTATCAAAGAAGATCTAAACATTCTCCAAACGGTTCATTTCAAAGATAGAAGCATGCAATTCACAATATCAACATTTGTCAACTATACACAAGGTTTTCCTCTAAGCTGAACATGTGTTCAAATTCTGAAGAGACTGCAACATCGAATTGATGCATTGAGGCTCGTGTCATATTGGTAATTGTTTCATATCTTTACGCTATCCCTCTTTTCAAGAATCATCAATGCACGTAATCATTTTTTAACCTTTTTGTTGTTAATTAAGTATTCTATTTTCTTATATATATATATATATATATATATATATATATATATATATATATATATATATATATATATATATATATATATATATATATATATATATATATATATATATATATATATATATATATATATATATATATATATATATATATATATATATATATATATATATTTACTTTGTTCACCTTCACTATCACATTTCCACTCTCAATTCCTTTTTCTCTCTTAAATTTGTTCAATCTTTCTAAAACCCTAAAAGAGTCCGTGTGAACAAATGGCTTCCTCTCAACAACTTACTCAAGGTTCTCAAATAAATCATGGCTCTTCCTCTTCAACAACAGAAAGGTACGAAGAACCCTCAAGAACTCTCCTCATACCCATTGATTCGCTGGAAGTTCTATGTGAACTCATTATAGATTTCGCCAGCATGAAGGAAAACAGATACGATTGAACCCCTGATGTTGAGTTCCAAGGATGGACTAAATATTTTGATCGCCTACTGGGTCCATTTTTTCCAAGACTTGTTAAAGAATTATGGATTCACTCTACAACTTTAAATCATCAGTTTACTTCTTTCGTTATAGGAAAGAAAGTCGTCATCTCTGAAGATCTCATTGGGCAACTAATAGGTCACGATGGCGACGATATTAGTTGAAGTGATATGGTTGAAAAAGGCTCTAACTTAACCAAGATATCAAAGGAAATAGTTACTTCTGGCCAACCATCCAACAAAATCAAAGATTTGCAGGATTACCTCAGAATTTGGTCTAAAATCATTTTGGGTTGCATCAATCACAGGAAGCCTACAAGTTCTCTAGATTACATCAATATTGATCAGCAATATCTTCTGTACTTCATAGCCACCAAAGCAAAGGTGAATCTTCCACATCTTCTGTTCAATCATCTAAAGACCAGCGTCAAAGAGACAAGAGAAAAAGAAAGAAAAAAGAGAGATTGGATCCCTCTGGGAAGACTCATTTCAGATATTCTGACAGAAAACAAACTAATAGAACATCTGACAGAGGCTCAACAAGCTAGCAATCTGGAAGCTTGTACTAGTAAACCTCCCAATGCCAAGAATCTGAAGAAGATGAAGATTATTGAAACTATCAAGAAGGATCGAACAATCATCCCTAAGGAAGTCATTACCACTAGAAGAGTACCTCTGAAGGATTTTCCTTTCTTCACTCAAACAGATGCTTCTCCCGATATTATTCTCATGTATTTGGATGCTTGCAAGAGGGACGAGACAAATCCAGATGTGAACATCTGTGATGTGAGACAATAACCTCTGGAATATTCTCTCATAAAATCAAGGAAAAGGAAAGCAGTTGCAGAAGGAACTTCTTAGAAGACTCCCAAAGCTGCCAAAAAGAAAGGTAACCCTTCTTTTGTTTCTGTTATTGAATCAATACTGCTATCAACATCTGAAAAACCTTCATCTCCAAAGGCCACAAAAGATACTTCTCCTCAAACCTTTTATGATTTTGACATAGAATTTAACACATCATTTCCTCTAGATAAACTTCTGAGCAATCCGCCTTCTACCCATCTTGACCAAAATCAGCCAGAACTTGCACAAGTTCTCTCTGATATTGATCAATTTGATATGCTGTTTAAAGCTCCCCACACAGAAAATCCAAATCTTGACTCTGATACCACAACATCCACCCTGGAATCACCTGCCCTCTCATGGTATCTCAACCACAAATAAATCCATCAACTTCTTCACAGAACCTCTCCGTTCCAGATATTTCATCTCCTTATCAATCCACTCCACCAAACTCACCAAATTCGCCCATTATCATTTCTGACTCTCCCTCTCCAAAAACTATCTAGAAGATCCTCTTAGAACTGTTATAGACTTAGAAGCTTTGGATAATCTTGTCACAAGCTCTCAGAAAATTTCCGTTCCAAAACCAAAACCAAAAATCTCCACACAGATGTTGGTAAATCCTTACTGATTTTTGAAACAGAAATACAGGAATGGGTTAATTCTCTAAAGCTAGATTGCTTAGAGAATCTCAATCCAGCTGCTTCTGATTCTCATTGGAACCAGTTCAGAAAATGGTTCAACTCTGAATCTCTCAAATTAAAGAAGCTTAGTTATGAAATCACTCAACAGAACTTTTGCGAACGCCTGAATGTCTTCAAGGATCAAGTTCTGTGACACTGGGAAAAGAATCCACTCCTTCTACTGGACAATACCCCTTCAGAAGATCATCAACCATCAGAATGTGATGAACCATCCTCTGATCCTCTTCCTCTTGTCATGTTTCAATACAAAGGAAAGGGAGTTGAAGAAACTCCTGAGTCAGAATCTATCGCAACTTGCTCTAAAAAAGTGGTCCCTTCTGCTGAAATACCCTTTTCTTCCACTGTGCTACAAACTCTGGAGGAGCTGGAGAAAGAAAATGTTATGTTTAAGGAAAGGATAAACAAGCAGGATGAAACTTGTAATGAAATTAAGGGGATGCTTGGAAAATAAGAGGAATCAAACAATCATATCAAGAGTTTATTAGAAGCGCTGTTCACACGACTTCCGCCACCTCAAACTTAGTTCTGAAATTTGTTTTCTTCATTGTGTTTTTTATTTGTTTCCTTGAATATTTTTGAATACAAAATTCCTTTTATTGTCTAAAGTGTTTTTATTGCTTTTTGATTCTTGACAAAAAGTGGGAGAATGTAAGATATTTCGAATATAACAGTATCGAGACTCAGTCTTAAACATTTTGAATATCATAACTTCTATTGTTATTTTATCTAAAAGAAAAATAGGAACAAACTCTGTTGAGGACAATTGTGGACGCATCAAAAATCTTTTTCTCAAAAACTCTGATCAGAACAATCTTCAGGTAAGTATTTCTTCTCTATCTGAGTATCCAACTCAGGGGGAGACTTTAATGTTTTATGTTCTTTACATATTTGATCAAAATATCCAAGTTTTTGTCATCATAAAAAGCGGGAGATTGTTAGAACATAGTTTGATTCTACAACCCTTGTAAGAGTTTTGATGATAACAAACACTCAAAGAATAATCATGCTCCCTAAATAAGTATTTTGTTTTACAGGGAAGTTCTGATGTAAGAATCATAGAAGATGAGTTAGATCGTGTTTAAACTCTGATTCAACCCATCTTATATAGAAAGCAAAATCTGCATAACACGCTTATATAAAGAACTTCTAAAGTTTCAACTTCTGAGTGCACTAAACATTGTGAACAAGAACTCCATTATTCAGTTTTGTACAATCTGGAAAGAAGTAAAGGAGTCCCAATGGTAACATTCATCTTAAGATATAATCTTTAGAAAGCATGTTCTGAAGCGTTACATTTCATTCATGGCTATTCAAAAGTAACGGCTGAAGGAGGACAAGAATCTCTATGTTTGGAAAGTTCTTTAATTACTATTTATCAACATTCCAAAAGCACCTCACATGCGTTGCCTATATAAACAAGACTTGAAGGAGAAATCATTTACGATATTGCTGCGCACTACAAACGAGAAATTTTATCACCTTAAATCTATTGAATTTCATTTGTGTAATACATCACTTGTGTGATACTTTTTTGTTAGAAAACACATCTTTTACATGCTTTCAAATATTGTATTGTGTAATACCTTGAAAAAACCGGGTTGTGGTTTAAACTCAAGAAGACTTTGACGATTGTCATCCTATCTGTGTAATCAAGTTTGATTAGTGGATTAAGGCCTTGTTGAGAGAGGAAAAATCACCTTGGAGGGTGGACTAGAGTAGTTTGAATTCAAACGAACCAGGATAACCAACATGTCTTTTGTTTTTAAGTTTTAAAAACCCCAATTTAAACCCCCTTCTTCTGTTTTTCCATTCTTTAAAATAGTCTTGACAGAATACGACATTCAGTATACTACTCAGAAGGCAACCAGAGGAAGTGTATTGGCAGATCATGTGGCTCATCAGGATTTAGATGACTATCAGTCTCTGAATTTTGAGTTCCCCGATGAGAATATTATGCTAGTTACAGATTATGAAGAACCTGGACCATATGAAGGACCTGGGCCGAGGTCCCGATGGACTATGGTTTTTGATGGAGCTTCCAACGTTCTTGGTAATGGAATTGGTGTTGTAATTGTCTCTCTCAAGGGTTGACATACGCCCTTCACCGCCAGATTATGTTTTGATTGTACCAATAACATGGCAGAGTACGAAGCATGCAACATGGGTATCAAGGCTGCTATCGATATGAGAATTAAATTCTTGAATGTATATGGGGGATTAGCCCTAGTAATCAGTCAGATTAAGGGAGAATGGGACACAAAGCATCCAAATCTCATTCCTTATCGAGAGCATGTGTTGACATTAATTCTGTACTTTAAAGAAATCACTTTTGAACACATTCCATGAGAAGAGAATCAATTAGCAGATGCATTGGCTACCATGTCATCTATGTTCAGATTCGGTTGGGACAATGAAGCTCCTCGAATTACTATTGAGAGACTAGACGAACTGGCACATTACTACAAAGTCGATACTGATGGAGTAGAAGAAAAGCCTTGGTACCACGAAGTAAAAAGATACCTCGAGACTCAAGAGTATCCTAAAGGGGCATCTATCAATGATAAGAAATTTCTATGGATGTTCTCTGCCATGTTCTTTTTTAGTAACAAAATCTTATACAAGAACAACCACGATTCGAATTTGCTTCATTGTGTGGACAAGAAGGAAGATGAAAAGATTATGGAAGATATGCATGAAGGAATCTTTGGTACTCACTCCAGTGGATATACAATGGCTAAGAAAATACTGAGAGCAGGTTATTATTGGTCTATCATGGAAACTGATTGCCATTGTTATTCCAGAACTTGTCACAAATGCCATATTTATGCTGATAAAGTACATTTGCCTCCGATTCCTTTGAATGTTTTGACTGCTCCTTGTCTGTTTGCAATGTGAGGCATTGATATGATTTGAGAGATTAAGCCTACTACTTCTAATGGACATCATTTCACCCTGGTCGCTATTGATTATTTCACGAAGTGGGTTGAACCAGCCTCATTTGCCCCTGTTACAAAGAAAGTTGTGGCCTGGTTCATTAAGCATAACCTTATCTGTCGGTATGGCATACCCAAGAGGATCATCACGGACAATGGTACCAATCTTAACAATACTATGATCACAGAACTCTGCATGCATTTCAAGATTAATCACGACAAATCTTCTCCATATCGACCAAAGATGAATGGCACAGTGGAAGCCGCCAACAAGAATATCATGAAGATTTTGCAGAAGATGATGGTGACATACAAAGACTGGCATGAGATGTTACCATTTTCTCTTCATGGTTATCGCACTTCAGTATATATATCAACTGGAGAAACTCTGTTCTCTCTAGTCTATGGTATGGATGATATCTTACCTATCAAAGTCTAGATTCTTTGCTTAAAGATTATGAAAGACGCAGGTTTAGATGAAGACGAGTGGATTCATACTAGACTTGACCAGATAAATTTGATTGATGAAAAAGGATTACGGTTGTTTGTCATGGTTAGATGTATTAGAAGCGCATGATCAAGGCCTTTAACAAGAAAGTCATACATCAGGTGTATTAGACCGGTGATTTGGTGATAAAGCGCACCTTCCTACCACAAGGTGATCCCAGGGGTAAATGGACTCCCCCGTACGAAGGACCATTTGTGATCAAGAAGATATTTTCTAGCGGTGCTATGATACTTATAAATATGGACGGTGAAGATCTTTCACACTTTGTGAACACGGACATAGTTAAATAATACAATGCATAAAAGAGACCCTCTAGGTTGACTGGCCTAGGAAAAAATAAGGGCATCCCGGTGAACCAAAAGGGTTCGAGAAAAAATTAGGGATATATATATATATATATATATATATATATATATATATATATATATATATATATATATATATATATATATATATATATATATATAATTGTACATCCGACAAGTCGAAAACCTGAAAGGACAGTTTGAGTAAAAAAGAATATTCCGGTGGACTGAAAACTCGAAAGGACGGTCCAAGAATAAGTTAGGGATTAAAGCGTACAACTATGTCCCGTTGGATTATCCATCCATTTACAGCCAACAATTACCAATGTCAAGCTCAAATGGTACATATCAGTTCAATCAACTTCTTCCAACAATGAGGGATGATATACTTGAATACATATGGGCAATATCAGAGTAAAACTCGATGGCATCGTTTCCAGATAGCTGTTTTTATTTGTACCACTTTTTTCTTTTACCATGACTTCCTCTTACTAGGATTTATGTCTCCTTGTATAAAATTGTTTGTTTATAGGCAAACTTTCCAAATCAATACAGGTATGCTTCAAACTCAAAATTGTTTCTACTTTTGCTGTTTTGTTTGCAAAAACGTACAATGATTATATTGAATGAACATATGAATTTGAATATGATTACTGTTTACAAATATATGCATGAAAACAGGGTTAGCATTAACTAAAGACTCTAGGAGTCGGGATAACATTCTAAGTTAACCATAAATTCTTACAGAGTAATCTCCTTAGAGTTGTTTTTACAAGCCAATCCCCGTTAGAGTTTATATCCTCACCATGGTCTATAGGGTTTATTTCCTTAACAGAGTTTATTTCTCTAATATTGCAAATTCCCCGACAAGATTCTCTTCTCCGACCAGATATCATCCAACTTTGTCCCCCCAAGAAGAGTTAATACTCATATCCGAAACCTGGTCAGACAGCACGTCAGAGGATCCATCTCTTTTACCCCCTGTCAAATACATAAGAATCAAATCCTTCAAAGAACAATGAATGACTGACTCTCCTTGAATGCTTCTATCCCCAAGCAGAAGTCAAAGATCCCCAGCAGAATATTCTCAAACAGAAAGTAGAAATCCTCAGTAAGGGCATCAATACATCATTCACAAAATATCATAACATATGCATACGAAACACATATACTATTCTCATTTATTTTGAAAGCATCATAACATAATTCATTACATACATCATGACATTATATAGAACTAACTTTGTGTTTTAAGGTTAAGTTCTCGAATAGACAAATATTAGCAGCAACCTATAGACAGGTTATAGATCAATTCTAGAAACAAGACAGGGCAACTATCTACATAATCAACATTTCCTTCAGAGACTGAACTCTGAAAAGCATTCTCCTTCAGAGGTTTATTATAAAAAACATCTCCTTTAGAGGTTTATTCTGAAAAGAATTCTCCTTCAGAGACTGAATTCTGAAAAGCACCTCGTTCAGAGGTTTATTCTAAAAATCATTCTCCTTCAGAGACTGAATTCTGAAAGCATCTCCTTCAGGGCTTCGTTCTGAAAAGCATCTCCTTCAGGGCTTCGTTCTGAAAAGCATCTCCTTCAGAAGTTTATTCTGAAAAGCATTCCCCCCAGAGAGTGAATTCTGGTGAGAATTCCCTTCAGAGGTTTATTCTGAAAAGCATTCTCCCTTCAGAAGTTTATTCTAAAAAGAATTCCCCTTCAGAGATTGAGTTCTGAAAAGAATCTCCTCCAGGGATCCATTCTGAAAAGCATCCCCCCAGAGATTTAATTCTGGCGAGCATTTCCTTTAGAGGTTTATTCTGAAAAGCATTCTCCCTTCAAAAGTTTATTCTAAAAAGCATTCCCCTTCAGATACTGAATTCTAAAAAGTATCTCCTTTAGAGCTTTATTCTGAAAAGCATTCTCCCTTCAAAAGTTTATTCTAAAAAGCATTCCCCTTCAAAGACTGAATTCTGGAAAGCATCTCCTTCAGGGCTTCATTCTGAAAAGAATTCTCCCTTCAGAAGTTTATTTTAAAAACCGTTCCCATTCAGAGACTAAATTCTAAAAACCATTTCCTTCAGGGCTTCATTCTGAAAATCATTCCCTCATTAGAAGTGTGTTCTGAAAAGCATTCCCTTCAGAGACTGAATTCTGAAAAGCATCTCCTTTAGAGCTTCATTCTAAAAAGAATTTTCCTTCAGAGATTTTTTGAAAACCATTCTTCAGATACAATCAGGCGCATACTCATTCTGATACTCCTATCAACAGTTACTTTGGATGGCATCTGTAAGCCCATCTCCGACGACACTCTATCACCTCTCCGAATGGCATCTTTAAGCCCATTTAAGCAATATAATCAACTAGTAATGTTACTTTGTGCATATGTGAGTACAAATTTATGATTGGATAATAGGTATAAAAAGTGTGAAATCTTATGATTATGGAGATATTTGAAAGCTAATAGACCTGAAAAGGGAGATTGTGTAGCAATGTTATGAGATTTGACTATATCTTCATCAAAGAAATGACCTCTAATCCAAGTGAAAATGGCCAACTTTGTCTCTTCGAAACTCTCAGCTCAAGCATGATCTTTTTATGCCCTTGTACATTTTTGAAAGCTCAGAACATGATATTCAACTTTCATGTTGACCACTTTGGCTAAATCAAAAGAGAAATTGGTGAAAATTGACCAGTAAGTTGAAATAAAAAACTGATCAAAAATATTTCTATGTTCGATAAAAAGTATGAGAACATCATGGGCCCATATCTTTTAATCCAAGCACTTGTTGAGGATCATCCCACAGTGACAAAGTTGCTGAGTTCTTCATTCCCTATAACTTTCATGTTGAAAATTTTCTTTGAATCAACTTGTATCTTGAGAAAATTTGATGGTGAAGTTAGGCCTTTTTATGCATAACACTTGAATTTTTTCTAAGTGCTTGAAAATATTCTAACTTTTTAGGCACAACACTTGTAATGATTCTCGTCTCTATAAGAATGCATACAAAGTGTTGGTTTTTAAAATAGTTCAAAGAGATGTTTGTTTTTGAAAGATGCTTTGAAAGTGTATGTGTGAAAATAGTTTTTGTTTGCGAGCAAGCAACTACGAGTATCCTACCTACTCAAAAGGTCTATGTTATTTTACTCCTTCTTTAAATGTTGCTATCTTACCATTGATTGGTAAGAAGCCCCATCGTTGGATGTGAAGGGACGTGCGTGGGTCGATTGTATAGTCATAGAAGGCGACTTATGAGACATTTTAGCAATTTTCGTTAGGGTCTAGATCATTTACCAAAGGCAACATCGAAGGACATCAAGGGACTACGATCTTTTTTATCGAGGGTCTTTGCTAAAACGCCCATATTCGAGGGACATGACTATTTTCCGAGGAAACAAGCGAGATTACCCTAGAGATGCATGTGTGTGAATAATGTGTTTGATTACATGCATTTTTGTCTTTGGATTTAGGGTTGTCTACTTGTGTATTTTTATCTTGCCATACACACCCTAGTTACTAACAATTTATATTAAAGCGATAAATTACGGAAAGTAAATTTACTATGCTATTACATCACTTGGGGATGGGGTGTACAAACTTACAAATGTGGATTGCATGAAATTAAATCCTAATTATCTATTACAACCATATTGAAACTTGAATAATGTACAAGGAATATAATGTACAAGACAAAATGGTAAAAAGAATACATTTTTTTTTGTTGAGAAAATTTAATTAAGTTAAAGAAAAGAAAATAAATAGGAAAATGTTTTTGGTCTTTTTCATTGTAAGAAGTTAAATAAAAAAAACTAAATAACTTAAAAATATTTTTGGTGTTTTTGTGTAGAAAACCATTTTTTTTTGTATTTAAAACAGTTTTTGTGTAGAAAACAACTTTTGTGTTTTAAAACAGTTTTTTTGTAGAAAAACAGTTTTATGCTTGGGCCCAGGGTCTGTTTGTTTGTTACTAAACAGGGGGTCAGAAACATAAAAGGTTGAAGCCCAACTGTGGAGGCCCAAGTATGCTTCCTACAAACAAGGCAAAGTGAGAAAATATGAACAAATGACAAAAGGTCTCGTTGGGGCTTGAACCCAGGACCTTACACATAAATCCCTTTCGCGGGCGTTGTTTGTACCACTGGGGTGGTCTGTTTCATTCATTGGTTATACATCTTGCACTAAACATAAAATGAATTAAGTTCTGAATGTTTAAACATGACTTCATCTTATTCCTTCGAGCACAGGGATGCAAGACTCCACTGTTTGAGCTTCGAAAGGCTTCACTCCTCAGCCAATCGAAAGATGTAAAATCCTACCTAAAAATCTGAATACAAATCCAACCATGTAACTTTCAAAAGTTATGGACCAAAGGTTAGCAATGAATTTTATTCAGCACAAACATCAAAACCTAACTAGTCAGAGTTGAAATTCTCAAAACACAAGCAAAGAAAATTAAAACTAAGAGCATGGTCAGCTTCTTATGATATCTACATTTTTCCTTCACAAAGTATGTACAAATGATGTTTGAATGAAAATTTCCATGTTTAAGAAAACTTACCTCTTGAAGTGAAACTTGAGGGACTTCGACAGAACCTCCAAAAATAGTTTGATGATGAACTAAGCCTGCTTCGACCTCCTTGAATCTATTTTAGTTGCTGCTTTATTTTGAAAGTTGGTGAATCGAAGGTTGGTTAGGAGTGAATCAAAGGGCTGAATAACTTCATTGAGTGGATTTTTGTAGGGCTTTGGAAGTGTTCCAAGATTGGTATATGGATGTTGGAGGGTGAATCAAAAGTTAGGGGGTGAATCGAAAGGCTGTTATATGGCAGTTAGGGAGTGAATCGAAAGGCTGGCTAACGCATGAAGGGGTTTGAGATTTTTGGTGAAGTCAGGATGTGCCAAGTTTGTGCTTCTTTTTTAGTTTTTTTTAGAGTTTGAGAGTTTGAGAGTGTTTGATGATTTTTTCCACACAACAAAAGTTTATCGTTGATTTGCGAATGGTCTCTCTTTTTTAGAGAAAAGGTTAGAGATGTTTGAGTAACCAGATTTGTAAGATAACAAACCATGGTTTGGTTGAAAACAAAAGAATCAAGATTTATAGATTTTCATATTTCCCAAGTTCAAGTACAAGTGGGGCCTGATGTTTGTAGGAGATTTGACTTATGCTTTTGACACTGCTTGTGTTCAGATAAAATCAGGTTGGGAGCTCAAAAAACTGACTTTGTGATTAAAGTAATCTTTATGAAAAAAGGATACGTAGCTTTTTCCATTTCATCCAAAAATGGTATATTCAAGTGGATAAAGCTTCGAATCTTTGTGTAATGTATCACAAATTTGTGCAAGCCTCTGATTATGTAAAGATTTGGAAGCAACATAGCCTGACAACTAAGATTTGGAGGATAAAGATATGATATTTGATCAATGTTCTTCAACCAAGCTTGCTCGAAGGGTTTAGAGTTGGATTCGAAGTATGTTTCTTCGAAGGAAACCAATACTCCAATCAAAACTTTGTGGGTTAAACTTGCTCGTAGGAGGCCAAATGCCTCATTGAAGCTTGTGAACCAAGCTTGCATCAAAGGAGGCCAAATGCCCAAATGAATCTTGTGAACTAAGCTTGCTCGAAAGAGGCCAAAGGCCCAATTGAAGCTTGTGGACCAAAGCTTGTTCGAAGGAGGCCAAATGCCCAATTGAAGCTTGTGGACCAAATCTTGCTCGAAGGGGACTAAATGCCCAATCGAAGCTTGTGTGAAGATAACCCTTGTCCAATCGAATCTTGTATGTGTAGCAGTAGAAATGTTTAAGACTAAGCCATTGGATTGACTAGACTCATACATATTAAAATAAAAAAATAGCCACCGCTCTTTATTGTTTCCAAAGGAATGGGAAAAGAGAGAGTAACCCAAAAAGAGGGGGAAATATTCTAGGTAAAGGGGTTGGTTATGAAAAAGGAAGGTATTATCACCCTAAACATCTACGGTACTCCGCAGGAACCTCTTTGTAAAATCTGTATATTTTGGCTATAAAATGTTGTATGTAAAATAGATGGTGGAGGTGAGAAAAGAAATATATTTTTTATAATTTTTGCACCCTCCGCGGTTGCGAACCTTTAGTGCCTATGTACCACCTTTCATGCAATAGGGGATCAGGGTACACGTAGTTCACCTTTTAAAAATTTAAAATACAAGTGTGTTGGTTAATTTTATGAGATAAGACATTATCGTCATTGTCCGTGTGGAAAAAATACTTACTACCCACAATCATGAGAAAGGAGAATTTGCATCATCTCAAAATGGAGGATATGGCTTGGACTTTAAAATCAACAATGCCTCACTCAACACCCAAGTGGAAAATATCTCTCTTCACTACATATTGTAGAAGTATAGTTGTTTGCATCACTACAAGGATTGACAAGAGTCCAATCTTTTGAGAAAGGTTTTAAAATAAAGATCCAAAGTGGAAAAATGGTTTGAAATGAGATTGGTTGACTTTTAGTCTTCTCACAAAAAATGTAAAGGTATTATTAAGTTGATTAGATTTTATTCATGAAAATGTTTTGCAAATGCATGGACATAAGTCCAAGTTTATTATGAAAGTTGTTCAAGTTTAGAAACAAGAAGGGTTTTCAAATGAAGGGTGGAATTTTTTGAAATTAAAGAAGATGGGAGGAGAAGAAGGGACTATCCTAAAGTATAAGGTAAAAGCTAGGGATAAGAACCATCTAACCAACAAGAATCCATTACTTGACATTATGAGTCAAGATAGAATTCCCACTCCTTAGATTGAAACCAAACAAGCAAAGATACTAGACCTCTTGAGAGAATCAAACTTCAAATGTATTAAGTCTTCAAAAAAATTGGGCAAAGTAACAGCTGTATACAGGTGAATTCCAGATTACAAACAAAGTATGTAATCGCAATAACCTGCACACAAAACAAACAAACAACCCAATGTCTTGAGGTAAACCTCAAGAACTCCAGACAAAATATCAATTAAGGTCACAAGGTCTCCAACATAGGCCAAGACTTCTAATGCTAAGTCCAAGAAGTCCAATACTCCATAATTCCAAGGATAGTAATCAAATAGTCCAAGTATCATTAAAGTTTTTTATGGTTTATGTTGATTATTAGGTATCTTCAAAAAGAAAAGAAAAGCTCAAGTGAGCAAAATAAAAATGACAAGAAAGTAAATGCTCAAGTGAGCAAAGATGAAAAAATAACATGAAATATAAATGCTAAAAGTAAATGGTGCATAAAATAAAAGTGCATAAAATAAAAACACAAAATAAGGTCAATTATTAGTGGTTAGTTGGATAACCATCTTAAAACTTGCATTTGAAACTCATTAGAGGATTGGTAGAACCAAAGCCTCCACACAACAAGTAGCATTTTCTTTTTGTCAAGTATATCATCTATTTTTAAATCCTTAAAAGTACCATTTAATGATCAACAATGTTTAAGTGATCCGCATTGACCAAAAGGGTTGTAGATCCATTAGAGTATTGGTAGAACCAAAGCCTCCACACAATGAATCTCAAGGTTATTGGATCAAAGAGTTCAAATTAACATACTTGGGATTGCAAACATAAGTTTGGGCCACAAATGACCATTTATTCGAATCGGGACAAAATTTAGCGCTATGTTAAGCAATCGTAAGTGGACTTATATAGAAGTCGCACCTATTTTGAGACCAGTCAATAGCAATCTATGCACCATTTGTTTTGAGACATGATATAGAGATCATGCTCCAATAACACTTAGTGCAATAATAAAGGGATAAGATGAAGAAGGATGGGAAAGAATGTAAGTGTTTAGTTGTTGGCATGTTTTTTTTGGTAAAACTAGTTGTGTGAATGTCATGACTGATGTCATAACATTCTGGGATACAAGGTACATTATGCAGAAAAAGATGTCATACAGGAGCTGATCATTATGCAATGATCATATTTATTGCATTCTACAAAAATCAGTAAACAAGATTCTTGTTGTCATAACCAATGTTAAGACATCCTGTACTGAACTAACATTTGTGCAGATTTATTATTTCTGAGAATTTTCAGGAATCTGGTTTATTCAGTCCAGATCAGATTCTCACGTGGACTTAGGTTAACTTTGCTTAACCCTAATCTGGTTGTTAAAGTCCTATGACCATGTCTTGAGGTTAACCCTAATTAACCCTAGCTATTTTCGTGGAAGCCCTAACAGAAGAATAGCTGGCTATATATTCCTCATGAAGACTGTTGGTGAAAGATACTTTTTGACAGAAGATCAATAAGGGACTGTATAGTTGTAACTACTGTGAGCCAATCAATTATCATTGTGATAAGTGATTTGGAGTAGGATTTGGTTGTAAGGGTTGTGTATCACTCAAAGCTTTGAAGCACGAGTGTTTGTGTTACTTGATTAAAGCTTTGAAGCAAAGTCAAGTTAGGGTTGTGTATCACTCAAAGCTGTGAAGCACGAGTGTTTGTGTTACTTGATTAAAAGCTGTGAAGCAAAATCAAGTGTATGTACTGAAGAGTGTCTTCATAATTTCATTAGTCAATTGTTTAGTATCACTGCTGTGATTGAGGGGGAGTGAGTAGGAACTCAGGTTTAAGTTGAACTTAGAATGAAGTTGCATTGGGTAGGTCTTAAGTGAAGGAGATAAACTGGTTGGTTTATTCCTGAATTAATATCTCTTATAGTGAATTTCCTCCCTGGCTTGGTAGCCCCCAGAGTAGGCGTTGTTACACACTGAACTGGGTAAACAATTGACTGTGTTCTTTACTGCTTTTAGATTTACTGTCTTGAAGAGTGTCAGATACGGTGTCATAACATTCACTGTGACATTAAGTATCTGCTTCCAGAATTTCAAAGAATATAAACCACATTTGAATAAAATTCATGATAACATTCACTGTGACATTAAGTATCTGCTTTTAGACTCAACACCATGGATCCAATGATGTTAATAAAATTCATGATAAAAAATTCAACCCAAGATCATCCAGAAAATAATCACAAAATAATATTGTATTTAATATATACATTAAAAAAAGGTTTTAAAATAGAAATAAAAGAGAAAAATACCAACTATTTTCAAATTAATCAAGAAAAATTTAATAAGACCATAGAAAAATCAGAAATGAACTCAAATATTTTTATAAAATTTTTGGTAATTTTTTAAATTCAGAAACTATTTTTAAAATTAAAAGAAATGAGTAAAATAAATCAAAAGTGATAAAAAATAACAAATCAGAAATAAAAAATAAATGAGGTCACCAATATTTGTCACAATATCATTGGATTATTCCATAATTTTTTTCAGAATTTAAAAATGCATAAAAGTATTTTTAAACATTTAAAACAATTCAAATAAAGTGAAAATTTATAAAAAATATCAAAACACAAAATAAATTTGTAAAAAAATAAAAATAAGAAAGAGAAAAATAAAAAATGTTTTTCATAATTTTTTAAGATTTTTTTGGACTTAAAATGAATTTTCTATGATTTTTTGAAGTTTAAAACAATTAAACATAAAAATCAGAAATAAAAAATAAAGTCAAAAATATGTGGACCATTGGATGACAGTTAAAACGCGTTAGTAATCAAATTCAAGAGATCTGGCGCGCTGTGCATATCATGGTCATTACTGAATAAAGCATAGGATCAAATATAAAATCAGAAATTCAAAAAATACAAATGGCACGCCATCATTAGTTGGAAGATGACACGTTGGTGATCTTCAACCTCCAACCAGTCTCAAAACCAGGTCACTCAAACTGTAAAATTAGAGCACGAGACCTATGTCATTCGCTTTGTCTCTTCAAGACGAAGACAACCACACCTTCGAGACAAATTTATATAAACTATAGTTCAAGCAATTTGGAAGAGAAGTTTTGAAAAGGGATTTGAAATTTCATGGTCAAAACATGTTTCCAGTTAAAAACAAATGTTGCGACTAGAACCGGGGCAATGAGAGCTTCACAATGATATCAAAGTTTGGAAGAATTGATGGAGAAATTTACCTATTGAAGTTGAGTTGCAGAGCTCTGAAACTGGACTTCTATGAATCAATATAGGTTACGATTCTTGAAGGTAAGTGTATGGTTAGCTTCAGGGAAGATCAAGAAAGGTGAATTGATAGAAAAAATGGATTGAAAAAGTCTTGAACACTGATTTTGAATTTTATGAAAAGTGAGTTATGGAATGAGTTTGGCAGGGTGATTTTGGTTGTTCAAGCTTGAGGAAATGAATGAGGGATGACCCTCTATTTATAGGGAATCAAATGGAATGTTCAAGCGTGTGAAATGATGAAGTTTGGAGGAAAATCATGTGAAGTTGCAAACAAGAAAAGTATAACTTCTATTTTGATCAAAACTCATCCAAAACATGCGTTTTTCTATGCTAATCACTTCTGGAAGTTCATTAAACATGTTTAGAAGAAAAAACGCGCATAAAAAAATGTGTTTAGAAGCTAAATCAAGGATTTCAAATTCTGAATTTTGAAGAAACTTCAGTTTCAAGTTACCAAGTTCAAATCAATGAATGGCATTCTCAGCTCAAGGGGTCTTAGGGCCTGATTCTTGATGCTTTAAAAAGATGAGATTTCAAGCTTCACAATGGGAAAAGAATGGAATCAAATGGATGTTTGAGCTGAAAGTTACAATGAGTCAAAGTTTGGAAAAAGAAGTTGACTTTCCATACTTAGAAATATTTCAAGTTTTTCTTCAAAAGTGACCTATAATTTTTTGCATCCAAACATGGCCTTACACTTGGAATTTGCTCATGACCAAAAAAGATGGAATGAAATAGACCTCTTGAATGAAATTTTGAGACTTGAACAATTCAAAATCTACAAAAATTGAGAGAGTTATGAATTGTTGAAGTTGACAAAAAATCATTGAATGACCTATAATCTTTTGTATCCTTAGGGAATCTTTTATCCATTTTCTCACTTTGAACATAAAATAAGGAATAAAGTTCACATCTTCAAGATCATTATGGAAAAAGAGTGGTCTCAAGGTGATAAAAATTGACCAAGTTATGATCATTTGAAATCACACATGGGAAATTGGGGGTTCAACTGGAGGACTTGTAATCTTTCTTCATTAAAAAGATTCTTCCATATGAAAACTCCTTGAAACTTTTGAATTGATTTGTTAATAACCCTTTAAAGAGAAGGATGTTTTTGGAATCACTCAAAAATACAAAAATATGAGAAAGATATACTTCTTTGAAGTTCAAAACCCTAGCTCTTAGATCAAGAAAATGCTTTGAGGAACTTTGACAATTTTAAACAACCTTCTTGAACCAACACTTTTATTTTGTAGATAGAGGTTATTGAGGATGATAATGAGAATTCATAGCAACCAAAACCACTTCCATATCTTGAGAATTGAGAGAAATATGCACTTGTAACCAATGGGAACAAGGCCTTGTCCAACCATGACAACTTCTTCAATCAACCCCTTGTACTTTTGAATCAATCTTGATAACTTTGAAATATGGTGAACCAAAATAAACCTTGCCATGCCATTTCTTCCAAAACAACTTCAATGGTGAGGTTTGAATTTCTCAAGCTTTATTGACTACGGCATGGAAATAAACTCATGAACCCATGGATCAACTTACTCAGCCACATTGCCTTTACCTACATTATTAATAAGTAAGCCAAACCAACATTGAATTTTATTAATTAAAAGGAAAATCAAAACAAAACATGCATGATCACCAAATAAAACCAAGTCAAGGTGCTTGGTGATTCCTCAAAGAGCAAAGCTAAAGATAGGGAGGAGAACCAAAAGCCTTAATGTGATCTTGTTGTGATTGAATCAATATGGTATGATGAAGGGATCTTAGGGGCAAAAATTGGGGTACAACAACTGCCCTTATTTAAGTTTCTTATATCCGGAGATACGAAGGTTAAAAATTTTCATGTCGACGTGATCGAAGATACTTAAATATAAAACAAACCCTACTTTTGGCCCTAAGATGCCATGCAATGCTTATGAGTGTGAATGCATATGAACAACTTTGAAGGGACGCAAAACACCACTGTGGATGTAGCAGAGGAAATAAGGATC
Organism: Vicia faba; assembly: GCA_948472305.1. Classification (NCBI taxonomy): domain Eukaryota; kingdom Viridiplantae; phylum Streptophyta; class Magnoliopsida; order Fabales; family Fabaceae; genus Vicia; species Vicia faba. The sequence continues at coordinate 1,260,845,378 of OX451739.1, read as the reverse complement.
AAAAGAGAAACCCGACCAGGAAAATAAATCACTGGTGAATCAAAAGACCAGACTTATAGAGGATGGTAAAAAGTCAAAGGATACACCAACTTTTACTGAAGGCGAAACTACCAAAGTTCAGTGATGGTAGAAAGACAAACATCAAAGTTCACTGATGATGAACTACCAACTTTCACTAATGGTAGAGGGAAAAGATATATCATAGCACCGACGTTCACTAACGGTGAACTACCAACGTTCACTGAAGGTAGCAAAAAGATAACAATCACCAACATTCACTGATGGTGACCTACCGACTTTCACTGAAGGTAGAGAGAAAATATATTATAGCACCAACATTCACTGACGATGAACTACCAACATTCACTGGAGGCAGCAAAAAGATAACAATCACCAACTTTCACTGATGGTGAAGAGAAAAGAAATATCATAGCACTGTCGTTCACTGACGGTGAACTACCAACATTCACTAAGGGTAGCAAAAAGATAACAATCACCAACTTTCACTAATGGTGACCTACAAACTTTCACTAAAGGTAGAGAGAAAAGAAATATCATAGCACTGTCGTTCACTGACGGTGAACTACCAACATTCACTGAAGGAAACAAAAAGATAACAATCACCAACTTTCACTAATGGTGACCTACCAACCTTCACTGAAGGTAGAGAGAAAATATATCATAGCACCAACGTTCAGTGAAGGTGAACTACCAACATTCACTGATGGTAGAAAAAAGATAACAACCACCAACTTTCACTGATGGTGAAGAGAAAAGAAATATCATAGCACCACCGTTCACTGACGATGAACTACCAATGTTCACTGAGGGTAGCAAAGAGATAACGATCACCAACTTTCACTGATGGTGACCTACCAACTTTCACTGAAGGTAGAGAGAAAAGAAATATCATATAACCTCCGTTCATTGACGGTGAATATGATACGGTGGCAGAACCAGACTGTTTTGAAATGCTGGTTTGCGTTTTGTGTTTTTTGTTTGCAAAATGTTACGGTAAGCAAGAGTCGCCACCGACTTTTATTTTATCCAACAAGGAAAGGAAAAAAGCACATAAAAATTCCTTTTTCGAGATTTTCTGAGTACAGGGGGTAGATTATAGAAAGGGAAGGTATTAGCACCCTTTCTATCCATGGTTTTCCACGGGCTCTTAGGTACTTGCTCATCATTTTAAAATTGCTTCTGTGTTTGTGTAATTTGAAAAGTTTTTGTTTGACTTCGATTTAACTCTTGCTTCTGTCTTCAAGAGTGTTACGAAGTGTTTTTGAAAACTTTGTTTGTAAAGGAGTGTAAGTGTGAAAAAGTTTGTTTGGATTGAGCAACTACTTAAGAACTAATCTACCTACTTGAAAAAAGAATTGTTCTATGTTCGTTTTCTTTAGACAACGCTATCCCACTATTAGTGAGTAGGTAGCACCGTCGTTGGAGTTTGTAAGGGTCAATTCGAAAGGGATGTACGATCACTAAAGCAATGTTAGGACGTCTTAGTAATAACCCTAATGTCTTAAGATCAATTATTCGAGGCAACAATTCCGAGGCAACTTTGATCTTTTGGACAAGAGGACGACCACTAAAGCATCCTATACCTAATGACCATTTACGAAGGCAACCGAAGTGGAGTATACCCTAGGAGTGCACATGTGCGAGTGATTCAATTTCAAATTATTTATCTTTGCACATTTAGGGTTTGCTAACCGTTTTAAAGTTAATCATACATTCTTGTCATGCAATCCTATTATCATACATCTAACAGTTTAATATTTGCAGAAATTTAAAGAGCGGAAAATAAACTAAGCTATTACAAGGCTTCAGGTATTTACATAGCCAAAAACAAACCCTTAAAAATAAAGCGATAAATGAAAGTAAAAACCCTAATTAATCTATTACAACTTGTGAGCAATTACATTACTATTGTAAAAATAAAATAGTAAAGCCCGCGCGAGGAAATTAAGAACGGGAGAGAACTAGGGTTTTGACCCCGTCTAACCTAACTTGAAGAAAAAATGTTTTTGTTGTTTTTTAATTATTTTTAAGAAAAAAGAATTAGGTTTTTTAAATTAAATACAAAAATAATTAGTGATTAAATTAATTAAAGAAAATAATTAAATTTGACCTATTTTGTGTTTTTGGATATTTTAAGAAAAAAAGATAATATAATTAAGTTAAAAACCCTAATTGTTCTAATTAATTTTAATTATTTACAAAAGGAATTAAAGTTACCTAAAAATCAAATAACCTAATTAAATTAATTAATTTAATTGACAAAAAATAAACCTAAATCTAATTGGATGGGAAACATTATTTTTTGTGATTTTTGATAAAAAGAAATATTATTTTGTGTTAGTGAAATAATTAATTAAATTAATTAAATAAAATATAAAAAAAAAGAAAGAATAAAGGGAAATTGGGCCTAGGAAGTCAGCAGAATGGGGGGTGTGAAAATCAGATTTCTGGGCCCAAAATGAATGATCCCCGCTGACTTGTAAGATCTCATGCATTGCTTTGACTGAAGCCTATGATGCTCCTTCGTTGGTGGCCTTTGGATCTGGCCATTTGGCCACTTGGCAGGTTGCATGATGAGGTCACATGGTGGACCTTGGTCTTGTGTGCATGCTGGATTACCTAAAAGAAAATAATATTAAGAAATTGGGGGGACCTGGGATTCGAACCCAGGCCCCAAGGTACTTTCCAAGCGTTCCACTACCAACTGGGCTAGCTGTTTCATTTGTATACAATATAAACAAAATTATTATATTATAAGCAAGCGAAATAAAGAAATATTCGCGCGAGTTTTCAAATGGATGATTGAGGTGATGCCACGCCATCATCCCTGTCCTTGGTACGTTGCTAAAAGTGAAACACTTTTACCTACGGACATATGTCCGTAGCTACAACCTTGGCTCGTTCCAAAATCCTCCATGAGCATGATAAATGATTCCTAATGCCATAAATCGAACCGTCTTGTCATCCTGAACATCATGATACCCTTCATGGGGGCTAATTTTTCCTGCACACAAAAACCCTAAAACGGAACCAAAAACCCTAACAATGACAATTCTTGATTCAGTCCACAAAAATGCAATTGGATGATATGGATAGCTTGCAAATATGTTAAGGAACAAGAATGTACAATTATTTCAGGCTATAAGTGCCAGAATTATGAAAATCGAATTCAAAAAAGGTTCAATGTCGTGAATGCCTTACAATGGTTTTTGGCGTCTGAAATGGCTTGTTCTTGATTGGTATAGGTCCCTTGTGATCCCAGGAAGCGATTGGGATGGCTAGAAGGCCTTGAGAATTCCTGGAACTATGAATTCGTGTATGCACTTTTTTGGTGTTTTTTCAAGTTTTGTTCTTGTTCTTGCGCCTCCCTCTAGCCTTGCTTTAGGTCTGCAAATGGTCAAAATATATCAAGGATTGGATTAGGGTTGAAAACCTGATCTCAATCTTCCTCCATTATTGATTTTGATCTTGATTTGAATCCTTTGAAAACCATTCCAAAAATAGTCCTAATACAATCTTTTTGTGCACACCAAGCCTTTACACGAATTCAATCTCATGCTAGCTGGATATAGGACCTGAAACATGTGCAAAATCTTGAGATTTCAATGTTTTGGATTTTCTCATGATTTGTTTTGATTAAAATTGATTTAATTCAAATAATAATCAAAATAAATAATGAAAACAAGATAATGACAAGTGGAAAGGGATAGGGCTCGTGGACCATGTTGCCAACTCAAAACAAGTGCAAAAGATTGGGCCCATTTGGCAAAAATTGCAATTTGAGGCATAGTTGACTTTTGGCAATTTTTCAAAAAAGGCAACTTCACCAATGCATAACTTTCTAAATTTTGACTCTTTGAAGGTGTTCTTTGACTTTTTAGAAAGCTTGAGATGTCCTCTAACAACCCTTTTGGTCTCATTTCAATTTTGTATTCCATGTTCATGTATGAAGCTTTGACAAAAAAGGTGTTTTTGTTGACTTTTCAAAATGACCTATAATGTCCAAATTAATAACTTCTTATGAGTGCATATTTTGAACTTTGGAGATGAAGATGGATAATAAATAATTGCATCCTCTTAAAAATGAGATTTGTATGTATCATTTCTCATAAATTATGAGAAAGTTATGCTTGGTCAAAGTTGAGTTGACTTTTCTTGTAAAACCCTAATTTAGCAACTTTTGGGTTTTGATGAATTATGAGCAATCCTTGATGAATCATTATCAACCCTTGATCAAATGATGAATAATACTTTAAAATGAGAATGTTGACAAAAAATCTTGAAGTTTGACTGTATGTGGGCCACAGTTGACTTTTGCCCTAACATAGTCGATTTTCAGGCCTTTGAGCAATTGACTGAGCAAACTTCCTCTGCAAGGCTTGAAACTTGACATGGATGATCTTGAGAATATATTAGGACATTGATTAGAATTTGTGACCCTTTGTACTCAAGTATCTTGATGCAACATGAAACCCTAATTTGAGGTAGACTGCCTTAGGAGAGAGTTTGTCTGGTCAACCCTTGGACTTCCTTGAGCAATTTGAGGATCTCACTTGAAATGTATTGAGAAATATGGGAGGGCAAATTTTGGGGTACAACAGCTGCCCCTGTTCAATTTTCTTAAGCCTGAGGATGTAGATTGGCTTGTCTGCCTTTCGTGATCCGAATGTGGAAGATGATTGAACACTAGAGTGCCCAGAAATTTGCACTCGCATGAAGTGGCACTCGTCTTGCGACATCGGGAATGGGCTTATAGATGCCATTTGGAGATTGATGAAGGAAGATGGGCTTAAAGATGCCATCCAAAAGAGTGTCGATCGCATAAGATATTCCTTAGCGAGAGCTTGTATACCTGTTGTTGAGGAGGATTCCGCTGGGGAATGCTGGTCTCTGTCTTGGGAGAAGATCGAATTTTAGGAGCTTCAGTCGTCGTTATTCTACTGGGGAGATGAGATTAAATTTTCTACCCAGTCGTAATCTGGGTTTCGCAATTTCTCAATTCTTATCTGGTCGTAATCCAGGCTTCAGAATGAATTAAGTTATTATCCGGTCGCATTCGGGTTTCAACTTGACTTTATGGCATACTAATATTCGGTCGACTCCGGGTTTTTTAGTAATTGTCCAGGTAAAACTACTATTTGGTCGAAATCCAAGCTTCACAGTGTTTTGTACTGCTATCTGGTCGTAATCCAGGTTTCACGATGCAATGTGCCATTATCTGGTCGAATCCAGGTTTCATGGTGTTTGGGAAAAACAAGGTATTATCCGGTCGAATCCAGGTTTCATAACTTGAATTAAAGATATACCACTCTCTGGTCGTAATCCAGGGTTCATAGTATTCTTGACTGCTATCTGGTTGTAATCCAGGCTTCACAGTGTCTTTGTATTGCTATCTGGTCGTAATCCAGGTTTTACAATAGCTTTGTTAAGCGGCTATCCGGTCGAATTCGGGGTTCACGACTTGTGTTTAAGATATACCACTATCTGGTCATAATCCAGGTTTCATGGTGTCTTCGTATTGCTATCTGGTCATAATCCAGGTTTCACAATAACTTGCTGGGGATTAAACTACTATCCGGTCGAATCCGGGCTTCATAGCTTGAATCTGAGATGAACCACTATCTGGTCGTAATCCAGGTTTCGCGGTGTTCTGATATTTTTATTCGGTCGTTCTTTGGGCTTCACAATATGATGTAGTAATCAAGATACTATCCGGTCGTGCCCGGGCTTCATAGCTTGAACTTTGTAAGAGTTTGATTGTATCCTTTCCTGAAAGGTAAAGGGTTAGTCAGATGTAATGTCATGATGTATGACATGTATTTGAGCAATGATGTTCTCAAAATAAATGAGACTGTGCTGTATGATGCATATGAGCATGTCATGATGTATGCAATGTATTGCTATGTTTTTCTAGCTGGGGAAAATAAATCTCGGGCTACTGAAGAACAAAATAAGTTTTCGCTCATTGAGGATAATGACCGAAGATGATTTGAGAATATATTGGCAGGAGGATAATTCTACCGAAGAATAAACTAATGAGAAAATGACTTTGTAGGGAAGAGAGATGTTGTCAGAAGATCTGCTGATTTGGAGAAGTAATCTCGGCTGTGGATGGATTACCGTTGCTGGTGATGATGAACTCTGTTGGGGATAAAATTTCTGTTTGTGGAAGAAATAAACTCCACTGGGGATGACCTTACAGTGCTGGTGATAGATGAACTCTTCTTGGGGAGAATTCTGCCGACTCACTCGCGATTGCGAACCTCAGCTGGGGAGAGCCGATAACACTGTTTTTTGATACCTTTTAACTCGGTGGGGAGTGTATGCATATTTCATTCTTATTCTTCATCTGAGTCTATCCCTATACCTGGTAAATAGAGCAACTGTAAGGTTGGACATTTCGTGTTTGCCCCTGTTCCTAGTATTACGAGTCATCATCTTTTGTTTCGCATGTACATATTTATGAGCAGCAGTTATTGTCAAATGCATATATAAAAAATGAATCATTGGACATTTTTGCAAAACAAAACAGGAAAAGAAAAAGCAATTTTGAAATTTATTGCAAAAATGAATTGTATTGATTTTGAAGTTGGCCTGTAATAGGCGTTTTTGTACAAGAGGCTGACGTCCTAGTAAGAGAACGCCACCGAAAGATAGAATTTATACAATTTTGTGAAAAACAAAGAAAAACAGCTATGTGAACAATCCCACTGGGTTCTAACTCTGCTATTGCCTTTATATCTTCAAGCGTCTCATCACTTTGCTACTTGATTGAAGATGAGTCAGGTTGATTGGCGTCGTCTGATCTTGATAGTCAATACCGCAATATGGTTGTAAGATGATCCAATGAGACATAGTGTTACGCTTTGATCCCTAATTTTTGCCTGGACCGCCCTTTCGGGTTTTTAATCCACCGGGATACCCTTTTTTTCCCAAGCCGCCTTTTCAGGTTTTCGACTTGCCGGGTGTACAGATTTTTTTCATTTTCATCCCTTACTTTTGCCCGAACCCTTTTGGTTCGCCGGGAAGCCCTTATTTTTGCCTAGGCCAGTCGACCTAGCGGGTCTTTGATTATGCGTAGTATTTTTTCACAATGTCTGCATTGACGGGGTGAGGAAGGTCGTCACCATCCATGGTGGTTAGAATCATAGCTCCTTTTGAGAAAATGTTCTTAACCACAAATGGCCCTTCATAAATGGGGGTCCATTTGCCCCTAGGATCACCTTGCGGTAGAATGATGCGTTTGATTACTAGATCTCCGACTTGATACTCTTGTCATCTGACTTTCTTGTTAAATGCCTTGATCATCCGTTTTTGGTACGTCTGACCATGACAAATAGCAGTAAGTCTCTTTTCATCGATTAAATTCAGCTGATCAAGCCGGGTTTGGATCCAGTCATCTTCGTTCAAACCTGTATCCTTCATAATCCGAAGAGAGGGTATCTTAACTTCAATGGGCAAGACTGCCTCCATGCCATACACCAAGGAATAAGGTGTTTCCCCTGTTGACGTCCGTGCTGAGGTACAGTACCCATGAAGAGCAAATGGTAACTTCTCATGCCAGTCTTTGTATGTCAGTATCATCTTCTGCATAATCTTCTTGATGTTCTTATTAGCCGCTTCAACAACCCCATTCATCTTCGGCTGGTAAGGAGAAGAGTTATGATGCTGTATCTTAAACTGTTTGCAGAGCTCGATGATCATTGTATTGTTGAGATTTGTACCATTGTCCATAATGATCCTCTCTGGTACGTCGCATCGACATATCAGATTGTGTTGGATGAACCGAGCTACGGTGTTCTTGGTCACTGTACCAAAAGAAGCTGCTTCAACCCACTTCGTGGAATAATTAATCGCTACCAGAATGAAACGATGCCCGTTGGACACAGTAGGTCTGATCTCACCAATCATATCGATGCCCCACATTGCAAAAGGCCAAGGTGCTGTCAAAACATTAAGAGGAACTGGAGGTACATGCACCTTATCAACATAGACTTGGCACTTATGACAGGTCCGAGAATGCTGATAACAATCAGCTTCCATAGTAGACCAATAATATCCAGCCCGCATGATTTTCTTCGCCATGGTATGTCCACTGGAATGAGTTCCGAAAGTACCTTCATGTAACTCTGCCATAATCCTTTCTGCTTTGTTCTTGTCCACACATCGCAGTAAGGTTGATTCATGGTTACACTTGTAAAGGATATCATTACTGATGAAGAATTTCGCTGTGAACCTTCTCAAAAACTTCTTATCATTAACAGATGCACCCTTGGGGGTACTCTTGAGCCTCAAGATACCTTTTTACCTCGTGAAACCATGGTTTATCTACTACCTCTTCAGTCTCAATATCATAGCAATGTGCGGGTTCGTCCAACCTCTCGATGGTAATCTGGGGAGCTTCATTTTCCCATGACCTTAAACATAGAAGACATGGTAGCTAGCGTGTCCGCTAACTGGTTCTCCTCTCGGGGGAAATGTTCAAAGGTTATCTCCTCGAAGTGCAGAAGCAATGTCAAAACATACTCTTTGTAAGGAATAAGATTTGGGTGTTTCGTATCCCACTCGCCTTTAATCTGACTGATCACGAGAGCGGAATCTCCGAACACACTCAAGAACTTAATCCTCAGGTCAATAGCTGCTCGAAGACCCATGATGCATGCTTCATACTCCGCCATATTGTTGGTGCAGTTAAAACATAGTCGGGCGGCGAACGGAGTATGACAACCTTCAGGAGATATGATCACGGCGCCAATTCCATTTCCCAACACATTCAAGACTCCGTCAAAATACATAGACCATCAGGATCCTTCCTCAGGTCCTTCATCCGGTCCAGGTTCTTCACAGTCGGTAACCAACATGATGTTCTCATCCGGGAATTCGTAGTTCATAGACTGGTAATCATCCACAGCCTGACGTGCCAAATGATCCGCCAACACACTTCCTTTGATTGCTTTTTGGGTTGTGTATTGGATATCATACTCAGTTAAGATCATCAGCCATCTTGCTATTCTTCCGGACAAGGCGGGCTTTTCGAAGATATACTTGATTGGATCCATCTTTGATATCAACAGGGTAGTGTGAGTCAGCATATACTGTCTCAGCCGGCGAGCAGCCCATGCCAAAGCGCAGCAAGTTTTCTCAAGCAACGAGTATCGGGTCTCGTAATCGGTAAACTTTTTGCTAAGGTAGTAAATATCATGCTCTTTTCGGCAAGACTCGTCATGCTGCCCCAACACGCACCCCATTGAGTTGTCCAACACTGTCAAGTATAAGATTAAAGGTCTTCCTTCGACTGGAGGCATCAGAATTGGTGGCTCTTGGAGATATTCTTTGATCCTTTCAAAAGCGGCTTGACACTCATCATTCCACTTTACCACTTGATCTTTCTTCAGCAGCTTGAAGATTGGCTCACAAGTAGCAGTCAGATGTGAAATGAATCGGGCAATGTAATTCAGACGTCCCAAAAAGCCTCTGACTTCTTTTTCTGTTCGGGGAGCTGGCATCTCCTGTATAGCCTTCACCTTTGCAGGATCCACCTGAATACCTTTATCACTAACAACGAAACCCAACAATTTACCAGACCTCACCCCAAAGGTGCACTTGTTCGGGTTTAACCTCAGGTTGTACATCTTCATCCTGTCAAATAGCTTCTGGAGATGGTCCAGGTGTTCTTCTTCAATCTGGGACCTTGCAATCATGTCGTCAACGTAAACCTCAATCTCATGGTGAATCATGTCGTAGAACAAAGCGACCATGGCATGCTGATAAGTTTCCCCAACATTCTTCAACCCAAAAGGCATTACCTTGTAACAGAAGGTACCCCACTGCGTAACGAAAGTTGTCTTTTCCATATCCTTGGGAGCCATCTTAATCTGATTATTACCGGAAAAACCATCCATGAAGGAGAAGACCTTATGCTGTGCGGTGTTGTCAACCAAAACATCGATATGAGGTAGAGGGAAATCATCTTTGGGACTCGCCCTGTTCAGATCTCTATAGTCTACACACATACGTACCTTACCATCTTTCTTCGGCACCGGAACCACGTTGGCAACCCACCGTGGGTAGGAAGTAACAGCTAGAAATCCGGCGTCAAACTGTTTCATGACCTCAGCTTTGATTTTCTCAGACATCTCGGGGCGCATGCGGCGAACCTTCTGCTTTACCGGAGGACAATCTTCTTTACTGGCAAGCGGTGAACCACAATATCAGTGTCTAGACCAGGCATATCTTCATAAGACCAGGCGAAGATCTCAACATAGTCGCGTAGCATCTGTATCAACCGTTGCTTGACACTAGGTTCCAGATTCACACCTATCTTGACCTCTTTCTTGTCTTCCTCCGTACCCAAATTCACTGATTCCACTAGCTCTTCATGAGGCTGTATGGCCCTCTCTTCCTATAGAAGCAACCTAGCAAGATCTCCAGGAACCTCATAACCATCCTCACCTTCGTCTTCAGCTTGGTTGATCGGATTTTCAAAGTCATAACCGGCAGTAGTAGAGTTGTTATCAATGGGATCTAGAGTGGATGTGGATCTGCATTATGATATGTGAGTGTGTGTAAGACAATAGCTATTTTGATAAAGTCAGAAAAAGAAAAACAAGGATCGCAAAATTTTTAATGCGAGAAACGTCCAATGCTTTATTGATGATATATGAAAATGACAAATAATAAGCCCTCACAAACAAAGCCAAGGTGCCTCGGGCAAGGCACCAGGCTGTAAAGTTTCAAATTGTCTGTTACAAATCTCAAAACAAAATTCTATTACTATGTAATAAAAGAAACGATCACAAATTCCTTCGCCGTCCAATTGTTCAAGCCACCGTTGGTAGTCGGGTAAATCTAGCTGTCGATATCCGACTCTTCATCATCATCTTCAATTGCATTCACTCCTGGATTACGGATGCACAGAGGAGGTCTTCCAACTCGCGCGCGCCGAACAGCCCTTTGAGCCTCTGCAGTAAAGCCCAAACCAAACTTGTCAGTTTTGTGTGTGAAGTCAGGGAGTTGTCCCCACGCTGCACGCCCATCTTGATCAATAACAGCCTTGGCATCCTTGAGGGAAGCCATCTTCAACGGAGGTTTGTCAGCAGCAACTTCAGTCGATGCCAAAGTCTGGGGAACTTCTTCAAAATTCTGACACGGGGTTTCGATAAAATCTCCATCCATCTCCACATACTGGGAGGAATTAATATGACTCACCATGTACTCCTCTTCATCTTGTACCGTAACAATCTTCCCTTTTACTGGATATTTCAGCTTCTGATGGAGCGTAGAAGTCACTGCCCCAGCCTTGTGAATCCAAGGGAGACCCAACAAGTAAGAATAAGATGGTCGGATATCCATCACGTAGAAGGTAGATGCAAAAGTCTGAGATCCAACTTTAACAGGGACGTCCACCTCCCCGTGCACCATCCTTTTTGACCCATCGAAAGCCCTAACCACAATATTACTTGGTTTCAGAGTCAGACCTTCACAGTCCAGACGGTCTAATGTCTTCTTTGGAAAAACATTCAACGAGGACCCAATATCCACCAGTACGTGGGTTAGAGTAGTGCCTCTGCACTTGATCGAGACGTGCAGAGCATCATTGTGATTTCTTCCTTTAGCAGTTAGATCTGCGTCTGAGAAACCCAAACCATTGTCAACAGTCAAACTAGCTACACAGTCTTTGAATTGATCAGCAGAGGTTTCCTACGGCACATGCGCAGTCTTGAGGAAAGCAATTAAAGCCTTTGCATGGGCTTCAGAGCACAACACCAAGGATAACCTGGAGATTTTTGATGGAGTCTTCCCCAGCTGCTCGACTACATTGTAGTCGCTCTTCTTGATAATTTTCAGAATTTCCTTTATCTCCTGTTTAGAGGATTCTACAACAATCTTCTTAGGTGCCTCCGTCCGGGCAGGCTCACGTGTAACTTCTTTGCCCCGAGGGTCAGACGACTCGGTGATAGGAGTGATAATTGGAGTAAGAATCGGAGCGGTAGCTGATGTATTGGCAGATGGAATGACAACATGTTTTGGAACAGTCGGAGGAGAATTCTCAGGAGAGAAAAGTCTTCCACTTTTGGTGACCTTGCTAGCCCCGACAATATTGCCAATATCAGCATCAACTTATTCATCCTTAAAGTCTTGTTTAACCCCATGGTAATACACATCAGCACCATAGTGCCATGGGACGGCCTTGTCTGAAGTGTAAGGGATGGGACCAGGAACAGTAATGATCAACAAAGTGATTTTGGGAATAGATGTAATCCTAACAACCGTTCTCGAGGAAGCCTGGGAAGGATTGGCGGAAATGGTTATGATGGCAACATCTTCAACTGGAATCAATGGAGTCAAAGTCTTCTCAAACAAGATCTCTTTATTATCCATCAGGCGTTGAACACCTGACTTTAATAGATGGCAACCAGTAGGTAGAATTGAACATAGGTGGCAACCTTCGCCACAACCCAGAAATAAACCGGCCAACAAAAGATTCTTCTTAACTGTCATTAGAGGAGTATATATGTCTTCCACATAGATCACAAACAAATCATCATCCACAACATTTACTCCATGACCATGCTTGGGCATAAGAGCATTTATGACATTGGGTTTCTCTAGAGCGTCAAACTCGATTTATTTAGCTTCAATCAAATCTTGCACCCTATTCTTCAGAGCCCATCAGTTATTCGTATAATGTCCCGGGCTATCAGAGTGATAGGCACGGCGGGCGTTGGGATTATATAGCGGAGATGTGGTGTTGGGATTATTCGGGGCTTCCCTCAGAGTTACCAGATTGGTCTTCAACAATTGTGGTAGAATATGAGACAAATTCATGTTAAGCCGATTGTACTGTCTTTGCGGCCTATCCATTCTTTGCTGATTGTTGCGTTGTGGGGCAACGGTGGGTCTTGATATAACTACCGCATTCACCATTTGACGGCGTTCAGGTTGGTTTTGGCTCCTCGAGCTGTAGACTGCACTAGCTTCTTTCTTACCAGCAAAAGGCTTTTTCACTGCACTGGATGACGCATCCTTCTGTATCTTACCACTTCTAATACCAGCCTCTACTCTTTCCCCAGTCATAATCAATCCAGTAAACCCATACGACGAACTACCGATCAAATAATTGAAAAACGGACCAGACAACGTCCCAAGAAACATGTCAACCAACTCTCTGTCAGACAAAGGGGGTTGGACTCTTCTAGCCAGATCTCTCCACTTCTGAGCATAGTCCTTAAAACCTCCGCTTGCACCCATAGACATACCCTGAAGCTGAGTACGAGTGGGAGCAAGGTCAGCATTATACTAGTACTGCTTGTAGAAAGCAGCATCAAGGTCCTCCCAGTTGCGGACATTAGCTCCTTCCAATTGATATAACCATTCAAGTTGAGTCCTTGACATATTGTCTTGAAAGAAGTGTACCCACAGATTCCTATCAGCAGTGTAAGGTTGAATTTTTCTGACGTACGAGCAGAGATGGAGTTTCGGATAGGATACTCCATCGTACTTAGCCTAAACTGGAGCTTTGAACTTGTGAGGGATCACCACCCCCGATGCTAGTCCCAAATCTCCGAAGTCCAACCCAGGAACCTTCTGAATATCCATAGCACTTAAACGGTCCTCAAGTTTTTTGTACCTATCCTCGGTAGGAGGATACTGCTCCTCATCAAAGTCAGTGTCATTATCAGAGACCACAGGACTAGGCTCCCTTTCTTCCTCTTGATTCTCTCCTCCTTTGGATGAATGAGACATATCAGCTTCCCCTTGAAATCTATTCCCAAATCTGTTACCCATGTTCAAAAGGACCACCTTCTTATTCTTCTTCTTCTTTTCCTTCTTCAGGATGAGAGTCTTCAAATCTGCTTGCCCTTTAGCCAGGTTCAAGAACATCTCCTGGAATTGAGCATTCTGAGCCTGAAGAGCTTTGATGGCTTGATCGGTAGGCATTTCAGAAGACATCTTTTGCTAAAATACACAGCGAAGAAGATGAGAAACCTGTAATGGTACCTGTGATGAGGTGCGTGATAATGGAATGCGTATGAAATGATTTCAAAGACTTTGGGAGATTTAAATTTGTAAGACAAAAATGAAACACACTTTATTAGATAAACTTGTGAAAAATGTTTAACAATGCCTTTAAGGCGTTACAAAAGAAATAACTGAAAAGCAAATCTAAACTAGAAACAATAAAAGACATCAGAGCTCCCATGGTCGCTTCCCCTTCGTGCTGACATAATCATTGATTGTCCTTTCATTCTCAAGTTGCCTCGTGAGCTTCAGGATCTTCCTCTCTTTCTCATGATACTTCTCTCGGTAGGTATCCCTTTCTTCCGTCAACTGAATCCAAGATCTCTTCAATGCCCCAAGATCAGTAGGCATGCATGGATAAAGGACTGTATAAGGAACACCTTCTTCATTAGTATGCTCCACAATCACTGGCAGCACAACTTCATAGGGCATCCCAAGCTTCTGGGCTCGAGCTCGAACCCACTGGAGATAAGGTTGCATCGGGAGATAAGTCTTCGGCCCTAGCTCGTGAGGGTCAGACCTGTTCACCATGCCCCAAGCTCGAATGAACCTTCAGCGATGCTCATTAGTGTCTCCCTTGAAGTCAAAGGCAATGTCCTCAAGAAGAAACTCATGGGGATCGTCTCTCCGAGCGCGACCAAACTGTCATAAAGCCAAACAAGGATTGTAGGTTATACCTCCTTTGATTCCGAGCAACATGACATTAGGGTATCCTCGACATCGATCAATGACATCAACCTTTTCCATGTCTTTAGAACTCCAAAGAATGTCCGTATGGGCAAGGGACATTATCCTGTAGGACCAACCTAAACCTTCCTCATTCTTCAATACGGACTTGGGGGGGTGCGAAATAAACCACCTTACCAGCAGCGGCATACAACACATGAGGGTCACTCTTCTTCGCACAGTACGAGTATAGAGAGCATGTAGGATATCACCAAGAAGAGTAGGCACATGATTGCGGGACATGAAGATCTTAGCCGCATTCACATCTATGAAGGAATTTGGATTTGGGGAAAGAACCAAACCGTAGATGAGGAGAGCCAAGATGTCTTCAAAAGCCTGAAAATCCAAGTTATCCCAGAATTGTTGAGCTTGATCCATCAGAAACTTAGCCAAGAAACCTTTAACCCCGCTCCGTGTCTCCCAGTTGGATACTACATCAGCCCTTTTTAGGTGTAAGGCTGAAGCAATGTCCTCAGGTCTAGGAGTCTCTTCCAAACCTGTGAAGGGTGCTTGCTCGAGAATGGATATGCCCAGTAAATCAGAAAACTCTTCCAAAGTAGGAACTAGTTGATAATCCGGGAAAGTGAAGCAATGATGCAATGGGTTGAAGAACTGGAAGAGCACACTCATCATCTGCTCATCAAACTTTGAGGTAACCAAACCAAGAAGTTGACCATGTCTCCTAATGAAAGATGAAGTATCAGAAATCTTCGAGGCCAAATCTTTGAGTTGAGCAGGTATTTGCACAAAGTTAACTCAGATGGTGTTTTTGCGCATGGAAGCCATAGTATGCAAAACAGAACAAAGATAAATCTCCTCGGTCTTTGAAATGGTTAGTGTAATGAAGTATGCATGCTATGTTATGATGCATGATGTCATGATAAAACACACAACAAGTATAACAAGTAAC
Organism: Vicia faba; assembly: GCA_948472305.1. Lineage (NCBI taxonomy): Eukaryota > Viridiplantae > Streptophyta > Magnoliopsida > Fabales > Fabaceae > Vicia > Vicia faba. Next base: position 1,260,829,699 of record OX451739.1, on the reverse strand, counting down.
AGGCAGCTAACAGTCATGGTAAAGGCAAACAAGTCACACATAAGAGCCCTTAAGTTTTAGGCTTGCATGGGGTCTAGGTACTACCCTCTTGATGTTCAGTTGGTTCAACCTGTCCAAATAATAGTAACTGGGTTCTAGAGGTTCTCAATATCACTGACCATCCTCCATCGGTCATGGTTTCAGCTCACACAATCTTTTCTTATGGCCAGAACTATCTCGAGAGTATGGTCTCAATGAGTGTAGTATCGAGTATCAACCGTTTCTTAGCTCTATACCGAGGCCGGCTATCTCACTACTTCCTATGGCCAAGTTGGTCAATTATAGGTTCTAAGGTCAGTTGATGCTTAACAACCCATATAGCAGCCCCATATTCTCATCATTTCTCCATAAGGGATACCGGTACCAACCAATGTGCCACATCAACGTAGCTACTGCTTCAACCGTATCAGTCTATGTTGTACAGTTCCCTCACAGTTTATTGCTACTTACCTAAAAGGTGTCCCCCAGATCCGGGTTAGGATCTATAGTAACTCCGATACAAAGCCCACAAAAATAAAGCAATCAAATCAAACAATAGAAGCAAATATGATGAACTAATCCTAAGGTATACCCCACTTATTTATCCCTAGTAGAGTCGCCAGTTCTGTGATACGGTGGCAGAACCAGATTGTTTTGAAATGCTGGTTTGCATTTTGCGTTTTTTGTTCTCAAAATGTCGCGGTAAGCAAGAGTCGCCACCGACTTTTATTTTATCCAACAAGGAAAGGAAAAAAGCACAAAAAAATTGCTTTTTCGAGATTTTCTGAGTACGGGGGGAAGATTATAGAAAGGGAAGGTATTAGCACCCTTTCTATCTGTGGCTTTCCACGGGCTCTTAGGTACTTTCTCATCATTTTAAAATTGCTTATGTGTTTGTGTGATTTGAAAAGTTTTTATTTGACTTCGATTTAACTCTTGCTTCTGTCTTCAAGAGTGTTACGAAGTGTTTTTGAAAACTTTGTTTGTAAAGGAGTGTAAGTGTGAAAAAGTTTGTTTGGATTGAGAAAGTACTTAAGAACTAATCTACCTACTCGAAAAAAGAATTGTTCTATGTTCGTTTCCTTTAGACAGCGCTATCCCACTATTAGTGAGTAGGTAGCACCGTCGTTAGAATTTGTAAGGGTCAATTCGAAAGGGACGTACGGTCACTAAAGCAATGTTAGGACGTCTTAGTAATAACCCTAATGTCTTCAGATCAATTATTTGAGGCAACAATTCGGAGGAAACCATTCCGAGGAAACATTGATCTTTTGGACAAGAGGACGACCACTAAAGCATCCTATACCTAATGACCGTTTACCGAAGGCAACCAAAGTGGAGTATACCCTAGGAGTGCGCATGTGCGAGTGATTCAATTTCAAATTATTTATCTTTGCACCTTTAGGGTTTGCTAACCGTTTTAAAGTTAATCATACATTCTTGTCATGAAATCCTATTATCATACATCTAACAGTTTAATATTTGCGGAAATTTAAAGGGCGGAAAATAAACTAAGCTATTACAAGGCTTCAGATATTTACATAGCCAAAAACAAACCCTTAAAAATAAAGCGATAAATGAAAGTAAAAACCCTAATTAATCTATTACAACTTGTGAGCAATTACATTAATATGGTAAAAAAAAATAGTAAAGCGCGCGCGAGGAAATTAAGAACGAGAGAGAACTAGGGTTTTGACCCCGTCTAACCTAACTTGAAGAAAAAAAATGTTTTTGTTGTTTTTAAATTATTTTTAAGAAAAAAGAATTAGGTTTTTTAAATTAAATACAAAAATAATTAGTGATTAAATTAATTAAAGAAAATAATTAAATTTGACCTATTTTGTGTTTTTGGATATTTTAAGAAAAAAAGAAAACATAATTAAGTTAAAAACCCTAATTGTTCTAATTAATTTTAATTATTTACAAAAGGAATTAAAGTTACCTAAAAATCAAATAACCTAATTAAATTAATTAATTTAATTGACAAAAAATAAACCTAAATCTAATTGGATGGGAAACATTATTTTTTGTGATTTTTGATAAAAAGAAATATTATTTTGTGTTAGTGAAATGATTAATTAAATTAATTAAATAAAATATAAAAAAAAGGATAAAGGGAAATTGGGCCTGGGAAGTCAGCAGAATGGGGGGGTGTGAAAATCAGATTTCTGGGCCCAAAATGAATGATCCACGCTGACTTGTAAGATCTCATGCATTGCTTTGACTGAAGCCTATGATGCTCCTTCGTTGGTGGCCTTTGGATCTGGCCATCTGGCCACTTGGAAGGTTGGATGATGAGTGTGATACGGTGGGAAAGAGAACTGACTGTTTTGGAATGTTGGTTTGCGTTTTGCATTTGTTTTCGCAAAATGTCGCAGTGAGCAAGAGTCGCCACCGTCTTTTATTTTATCCAACTAGGAAAGGAAAAAAGCACAGAAAAATTCCTTTTTCGAGATGTTTCTCGGGCTCGGGAGGTAGATTATAGAAAGGGAAGGTGTTAGCACCCTTTCTATCCGTGGTTATCCACGGGCTCTTAGGTACTTGCTCATTGTGTTTTCAAAATTTGCTTTTCTTTGTGTTTGTGGGTTTGAAAAGAGTTTTTGTTTGAAAGGAGTGTAAGTGCGAAAAGTTTTGTTTTGTTTTAAAAGGAGCAAGTACTTAAGAACCATCTACTTACTCGAAAAGGGAAATAAACTGTGCTAATGTCCTTTAGACAATGCTATCCCACTATTGATGAGTAGGAAGCGTCGTCGTTGGAGTTTTAGGGTCAATTCGATTAAGGGACGTGTGGTCACTAAAGCAATGTTAGGACGCCTTAGCGGTAACCCTAATGTCTTAGATCATTTTATCCGAGGCAACCGTTTCGAGGCAACTTATGATATTTGGACAAGAGGACGACCTCTAAAACTTCCTATACTCAATGACCACGTTCGAAGGCAACCAAGTGAGATGTACCCTAAGAGTGCGCATGTGCAAGTGTATCGTTTTTTAGTTATTTATCTTTGTACATGTCATGGGTTATCTATGTTGATTTTAAATTCATACATTGGATCTTGTCATGCATTCCCTATTATCAAACATCTAACAGTGTATAATTGCGGAATTTAAATTGCGAAAATTAAATCTAAACTATTACAAGGCGTCGGGTATTTACATCGCCAAAAACAAACCCTTTAATTTAAATTGCGGAAAGTAAAATAAAGCGACAAATAATTAAAGTCCTAATTAAAAGCTATTACATACCGGAAGCAATTATAATATTGGATAAAATGATACGTGTGCGAGAAAATTAAATCGGCGCATTTTTAGGGTTTTGACCCTTTTTGAAAAGAAAGCATGTTTTTTTGTTGTTATTTTTTGAATAAAATGGAAATTAAATTAGGTCAAAATTAATTAATTAATTAATAAAAATATTTTTGGTTTTTTGAATATTTAAGGAAATAAAATAAAATAGATTAATTTTAATAAAAACCTAATATTCTAAATTGATTTTAATTATTGCAAAAGATGTTAAAAGTGAATCCTAATTAAATGCTAAATTGATTAAATTATATTTATTTACAAAAATAGAATGATGAAATTAATAAAAATAATATTTTTTATGTTTTCTGATTTTGTTAAGAAAAATGTTAATTGGTTAATTTAAATAATAATAATAAATAAACAAAACAAATAAATAAAAGGAAATTTAAAAAAGGAAAGAAATAACCAAATAGGGGGGTTTGGGCCCTAAATCTGGAGGTGAGATAGCAAGTCAGAGGCCCATTTGTGAGCAAGCCTCGTTTGACTATTGCAATCCTCCATGGCACGTTGACTGATGAACATGATGTACGCTCAATCTTAGCCCTTGGATTTGGCCTGAAGGCCATCTGGCGCCTGATGGGATGACTGCATATGGTAGATCTTAGGCCTTGGCATGTACTGGATAGCCTGAAAATAAAATGCAACAAATATTGGGGGACCTGGAATTCGAACCCAGGTCCCATGGGATTTGGAACTAACGTGCTTGCCAGCTGAGCCAATGTACTTAGTTGTTAGTGGAATAGGTAACGAACATTATATATGAAAAACAATAAATACGCTAGAATTAAAAAAAAACTCGCGCCAATATATGAATGGACCAATGAAGACGAGCCACGTCTTCGTCTTCTTTAACAAAACCTGGTTTTCTTACCTGCGGATTTTTATCCGCAGCAAAATCCCTAGGTTCGTCCTAAAATTAATCCTGGGCATAGAAATGCAATCCAAAGCCATGGTTCTCTTCGTCTCTCCTTCCTGAGAATCTCTATACCAATTATTTGTCCCAATTTTTCCTATACAGCAAACGCCTGAAAACAAAGAATGGAAACCCTAGGTTCGGGTGTTACGTTACAGGCCATAAAAACGATATCAAATATTGCAGAATGCTTAGAAATCACAAAAAAGTCATGAATATACCAACGTTTTGTCAAATAGATGCAAGAATCCAAGGTTACGATTCCATGTACAGGGCGGAGTTTCAAGCGACTTACAGTGTGTTTGGAGGTGTTTCAGGGCTCGTGAGTGGTTGCAACAACTTCAGTGGATCTCCAGCAAGAGGTCTATGTGGAGATTTTGCTTTGAATCGTGCTCTAAGTATGATTTCAGTTTCAACATTTTCAAGCTTTTTTCCAAGTTTGGTCTGGCCGTTTGTGCAGCTTTTAGGTCGTGTCTTGTGTGTGTCTCCCTTGTGTATGTAACAAGGGTTGTATTAGGTTAAAAATTTGGGCTTGAATCCATGAGCATTGAAGATTTTGGATATGATATGATTTACCATGAACAAGCTTCCTTATTTGTCAAAAAATCCAATATTTGGTCATGATATGCCTTGATTCGAATTTGGTCACATCCATAATGATATTAAAGACCTGTAATGATCAAAAAGATACCATTTGATTAAGATTTGGATTTTATTTGGATTTAAATTGATTTAAAATGAATTAAATCAATAAAAATCAAATAAAATAGAAAAAATTAATTGGACATAAAATTGAAGATAGGACACGTGTGTGGTGTGACAAGATCAAATAAAGTGTAAAAAAGTGGGCCCATTTGACAAAATTTGAAGTTTTGGGGATAGTTGACTTTTGGCAATTTTGAAAAAATGCCCAACTTCAACAATGCATAACTTCTTCAATTTTGAACTTTTGGAAGTGTTCTTGGACTTTTTAGAAACCATGAGATGTCCTATAACCAACCCATTTGGCCTAATCGCATTTTGATATTCCATGCTCAAGTTATAAGCTTTGGAAAAAAAGGTGTTTTTGTTGACTTTCAAAAATGACCTATAATGTCCAAATTTGTAACTTTTTGTGAGAGAATTTCTTGATCTTGGGGTGTGAAGATGGATTGTAGGTAATTGCATCCTATTAAAAATGAGCTTTGGATAGGTCATTTATCATAAAGTATGAGAAAGGTATGCTTGGTCAAAGTTGAGTTGACTTTTCCTACAAAACCCTAATTTAGCAACTTTTGAGTTTTGATGAATCTTGAGCTTTCCTTGATGAATCATGATAAAACCTTGATCAAATGATGAATTATCCTTCAAATTGAGAATGTTGACAAAAAATATTGAGGTTTGACTATTTTTAGGTCACAATTGACTTTTGCCATAGCACAGTCGATTTTTGGACCTCTTGAGCATTTGACTGACCAAACTTTCTCTGCAAGGCTTGAAATTTGACATGGATGAACTTGAGTACATATTAGGACATTGGGGAGAATTTGAGTCCATTTGGATGTAAGGACCTTGATGCAACACAAAATCCTAATTTTGAATTGACTGCCTTAGGAGGTGATTTGACTGTCCAACTCTTGAGCTAACTTGAGTCATTTGGAGATTATTCTTGACATGTCTTGAGAAATATGGGAGGACAAATTTTGGGGTACAACAGTTGCCCCTGTTCAATTTTCTTAAACCTGAGGATATAGATTGGCTTTCGAGCCTTTCGTGATCCAAAGGTGGAAGATAATTGAACACTAGAGTGCCCAAAAATTTGCACTCGCATGGTGTAGTATCAAGATTGTGATGTCGGGAATGGGCTTACAGATGCCATTTAGAGATTGTTGGAAGGAGGATGGGCTTACAGATGCCATCTGCAGAAGTGTCGATCACATAAGAACTTGCATACCTGTTGTTGTAGAAGATTCCGCTGGGGAAGCCTAACTTTTGTTGAGATTTAAGAACTTGCATGTACTTCAACTGAGAGAATGCCTCGGCCGAGTCTTAAGAACCTGTCCATAATTCAATTGGGGGAAAACATCTTCATCAAGATCTAGGAACTGCCTAGTCTTCAACGTAGTATACCATTGAGATTGTAGAACTCTTCCACACTTTGACAGAGGAAAACATCAAGATCTAGGAACTGACTAGTATTCAACGTAGTATGCCATTGAGGTTATAGCACTCGTCCATACTATGACGTAGGGAAACATCTTCATCAAGATCTAGGAACTGTCTAGTATTCAACATAGTATACCGTTGAAATTAGAGAACTTGTCCACACTATGACGGAGGAAAACATCAAGATCTAGGAACTGACTAGTGCTCAACGTAGTATATCGTTGAGGTTATAGCACTCGTCCATACTATGACGTAGGGAAACATCTTCATCAAGATCTAGGAACTGTCTGGTCTTCAATGTAGTATACCGTTGAAATTTAGAGAACTCGTCCACACTATGATGGAGGAAAACATCAAGATCTAGGAACTGACTAGTGCTCAATGTAGTATACCGTTGAGGTTATAGTACTCGTCCATACTATGACGTAGGGAAACATCTTCATCACGATCTAGGAACTGTCTGGTCTTCAATGTAGTATACCGTTGAAATTACGGAACTCGTCCACACTATGACGTAGGGAAACATCTTCATCACGATCTAGGAATTGTCTGGTCTTCAACGTAGTATACCGTTGAAATTACAGAACTCGTCCACACTATGACGGAGGAAAACATCAAGATCTAGGAACTGACTAGTGCTCAACGTAGTATACCGTTGAGGTTATAGTACTCGTCCATACTATGACGTAGGGAAACATCTTCATCACGATCTAGGAACTGTCTGGTCTTCAATGTAGTATACCGTTGAAATTACAGAACTCGTCCACACTATGACGTAGGGAAACATCTTCATCACGATCTAGGAACTGTCTGGTCTTCAACGTAGTATACCATTGAAATTACAGAACTCGTCCACACTATGACGGAGGAAAACATCAAGATCTAGGAACTGACTAGTGCTCAACATAGTATACTGTTGAGGTTATAGTACTCGTCCACACTATGACGTAGGGAAACATCATCATCACGATCTAGGAACTGTCTGGTCTTCAACGTAGTATACCGTTGAAATTACAGAACTCGTCCACACTCTGACGGAGGAAAACATCAAGATCTAGGAACTGACTAGTGCTCAACATAGTATACCGTTGAGGTTATAGTACTCGTCCACACTATGACGTAGGGAAACATCTTCATCAAGATCTAGGAACTATCTGGTCTTCAACGTAGTATACCGTTGAATTTACAGAACTCGTCCACACTATGACGGAGGAAAACATCAAGATCTAGGAACTGACTAGTGCTCAACGTAGTATACCGTTGAGGTTATAGCACCCGTCCATACTATGACGTAGGGAAACATCTTCATCAAGATATAGGAACTGTCTGGTCTTCAACGTAGTATACCGTTGAAATTAGAGAACTCGTGCACACTATGACGGAGGAAAACATCAAGATCTAGGAACTGACTAGTGCTCAACGTAGTATACCGTTGAGGTTACAGCACTCGTCCATACTATGACGTAGGGAAACTGTCGAGATCGAGAACCTTATCTAAAATTCAACCGAGGATAATTCAATTGAGATTTAAGAACTGGTCAGGTCTTTGACGTAACTGAGAACTTTAACTTTATCTTTCCTGAAAGGTAAAGGTCAGTCAGATGCAATGCATGATATGGATCAGGCAATGATGTTCTCAAAATAAATGAGATTGTATTCGTATGATGTGTATATGCATGTATCATGATGTATGGGAATATAATGTTTGAGCTGGGGAAAATAAATCCCGGAGCTGCTGGAGAATATAGTTGAGTTCTTCGTTTCCGCTGGGGATGATGAACGAAGATGATTGTGAGAATAAACCTGCAGGAGAAAAGAACTCCGTTGGGGAATAAACTGATGAAGAGATTACTCCAAGGGGAATTACTCTGTGGGGGAGAGATGTTCTGCTGAAGATTTTAACGATAAACTCCGCTGGGGATTCCGCTGATAAACTTTGCTGGGGATTTCAACGATAAACTCCGCTGGGGATGGATTACCGTTGCTGGTGATATTGAATCTGTTGAGGATTGAATTCCTGCTTATGAAAGGAAAAAACTTCACTGAGGGATGATCTTTCAGCTGCAACTTGCTGGGGATATTCTGATACTTGCTGGGGAATATTCTTATACTCCGTTGGGGAATATTAAGACCTTCTGGGGATACCAAGCCTTTTTAGGGCTGATGGTAGACTAACTCTGCTTGGGGAGAGTATTGCTTATTTGTACATAGCTGCAAGTCTCAGCTGGGAGATCTACCATCACTACCTTATTCTGCGGGGAGTGAAAGTATTTTAGCCATATTCTTCAGCTGAATATACCTTGGTACCTGGTGGACAGAGCAACTTGTACAGTTCAGACAATTCTTATTTTCCCCTGTTTCTACTATTACCAGTAATTCATCTTTCGTTTCACATGTAAATATTTATGATCAACAATTAATGTCAAACGCGTATATCAAAAATGATCTTTGGATGTTCTTTTCAAAACAAAACAGATAAAGGAAAACAGTTTGAAATTCGTCTGAAAATGAATTTGTATTGATTTTGAAGTTTGGCCTGTAAATAGGCGTTTTTTTACAAGAGGCTGACGTCCTAGTAAGAGAACGCCACCGAACAAATAGAATTCATACAATTTGTAAAAAGAAAACAAAACAGCTATGTGAATAATCCCACTGGGTTCCAACTCTGCTATTGCCTTTATGTCTTCGAGCATCTCATCACTTTGCTACTGGTTGAAGGTAGATCAGATGGATTAGTGTCGTCTGAGCTTGATAGTCGATACCGGAGTCTGGATGCAAGGTGATCCAATGAGACATAATGTTACGCTTTAATCCCTAATTTTTGCCTGGACCGCCCTTTCGGGTTTTCAGTCCACCGTGATACCCTATTTTTCCCAAGCCGCCTTTTCAGGTTTTTGACTTGCCGGGTGTACAGATTTTTTCATTTTCATCCCTTATTTTTGCCTGAACCCTTTTGGTTCGCCGGGAAGCCTTTATTTTTGCCTAGGCCAGTCAACCTAGCGGGTCTTTGATTATGCGCAGTATCTTTTCACTATGTCTGCATTGACGGGGTGAGGAAGGTCGTCACCATCCATGGTGGTTAGAATCATAGCTCCTCTTGAGAAAATGTTCTTAACCACAAATGGCCCTTCGTAAGTAGGGGTCCATTTGCCCCTGGGATCACCTTGAGGTAGAATAATGCGCTTGATTACCAGATCCCCAACTTGATACTCTTGTCGTCTAACTTTCTTGTTAAATGCTTTGATCATCCGTTTTTGGTACGTCTGACCATGACAAATAGCAGTAAGTCTCTTTTCATCGATTAGGTTCAGCTGATCAAGTCGGGTCTGGATCCAGTCATCTTCACTCAAACCTGCATCCTTCATAATCCGAAGAGAGGGTATTTGAACTTCAATAGGCAAGACTGCCTCCATGCCATAAACCAAGGAATAGGGTGTTGCCCCTGTTGACGTCCGTGCTGAGGTACGGTATCCATGAAGAGCAAATGGCAACATCTCGTGCCAATCTTTGTATGTCACTGTCATCTTTTGCACAATATTTTTAATGTTCTTATTAGCCGCTTCTACAGCCCCATTCATCTTCGGCCGGTAAGGAGAAGAGTTGTGATGCTGTATCTTGAATTGCTCGTAGAGCTCAGTGATCATCTTATTGTTGAGATTGGTACCATTGTCCGTAATGATCCTCTCTAGTACACCGTATCGACAGATCATATTGTGCCGAATGAACCGTGCCACTACGTTCTTGGTTACCGTAGCAAAGGAAGCTGCTTCAACCCACTTCGTAAAGTAGTCAATAGCTACCAGGATAAAACGATGCCCGTTGGATGCCATAGGTCTGATCTCGCCGATCATATCAATGCCCCATATTGCAAAAGGCCAAGGTGCTGTCAAGACGTTCAGAGGTACTGGAGGTATGTGCACCTTATCAACATAGACTTGACACTTGTGACATGTCCGAGAATGCTGATAACAGTCGGCTTCCATTGTGGACCAATAATATCCTGCCCGAAGGATCTTTTTTGTCATGGTGTATCCACTGGAATGAGTTCCGAAAGTACCTTCATGTAAATCTGCCATAATCCTTTTCGCTTCAGCCTTATCCACACATCGCAGTAAGGTTGAATCATGGTTACACTTGTAAAGAATACCATTGCTGATGAAAGACTTCTCCGTGAACCTTCTCAAAAACTTCTTGTCATTAACAGATGCACCCTCGGGGTATTCCTGAGCCTCAAGATACTTCTTTACCTCATGATACCAGGGTTTTTCTGTTACCTTTTCAGTCTCAATGTCACAGCAATGTGCAGGTTCATCCAACCTTTCAATGATAATCTGGGGAGCATCGTTTTCCCAATTGACTTTGAACATAGAAGACATCGTAGCCAACGCGTTCGCCAACTGATTCTCCTCTCTAGGGAAGTGTTCAAAGGTTATCTCCTCGAAGTGGGGAAGCAATGTCAACACATACTCCTTGTAAGGAATAAGATTTGGGTGTTTCGTATCCCACTCGCCTTTGATCTGACTGATCACGACAGTGGAATCTCTGAAGACACTCAGAAACTTAATCCTTAGGTCAATTACAACTCGAAGACCCATGATGCAAGCTTCATACTCCGCCATGTTGTTGGTGCAGTTGAAACATAGTCGGGAGGTAAACGGACTATGAGAGCCTTCAGGAGATATGATCACGGCGCTAATGCCATTACCCAAAGCATTCAAAGCTCCATCAAAGTACATGGACCATCGGGATCCTTCCTCAGGTCCTTCATCCGGTCCAGGTGTCTCACAATCAGTTATCAACATGATATTCTCGTCCGGAAATTCAAAGTTCATAGACAGGTAATCATCCACTGCCTGATGTGCCAAATGGTCTGCCGATACACTTCCCTTGATTGCCTTTTGAGTCGTGTACTGGATGTCATACTCAGTCAAGATCATCTTCCATCTCGCTATTCTTTCGGACAAGGCAGGCTTTTCAAAGATATACTTGATTGGATCCATCTTTGAAATTAATAGAGTAGTGTGAGTCAGCATATACTGTCTCAGCCGGCGAGCAGCCCATGCCAAAGCGCAACAAGTTTTCTCAAGCAGTGAGTATCGGGTCTCACAGTCGGTAAACTTTTTTCTAAGGTAATAAATAACATGCTCTTTTCGGCCAGACTCGTCATGCTGACCCAGCACACACCCCATTGAGTTTATCGAGCACTGTCAAGTATAAGATCAAAGGTCTCCCTTCAACTGGTGGCATCAGGATGGGTGGCTCTTGGAGATACTCTTCGATCCTTTCGAAAGCGGCCTGGAATTCATCGTTCCAACGTACAACTTGATCTTTCTTTAGCAGCTTGAAGATTGGCTCACAAGTAGCAGTTAGGTGCGAGATGAATCAGGCAATATAATTCAGTCGTCCCAGAAAGCCTCTGACTTCTTTCTCTGTTTTGGGAGCTGGCATCTCCAGTATGGCCTTCACCTTTGCCGGATCCACTTGAATACCTTTGTCGCTTACAACGAACCCCAGTAGCTTACCAGACCTCACCCCGAAGGTGCACTTGTTCGGGTTTAACCTTAGCTTGTACAACTTCAGCCTATCAAACAGCTTCTGCAGATGGTCAAGGTGTTCTTCCTCAGTCTGGGTCCTTGCAATCATATCGTCGACGTATACTTCAATCTCATGATGGATCATGTCACGAAACAAAGCAACCATGGCACGTTGATATGTTGCCCCAACATTCTTTAGTCCAAAAGGCATAACCTTGTAGCAAAAGGTACCCCACTGAGTAACAAAGGTTGTGTTCTCCATGTCTTCGGGAGCCATTTTAATCTGATTATAACCGGAGAAACCATCCATAAAGGAGAATACCTTGTACTGAGCAGTGTTGTCAACCAGAACGTTGATGTGAGATAGAGGGAAGTCATCCTTGGGGCTTGCCCTGTTCAGATCCCTATAGTTGACGCACATTCGAACCTTTCCATCCTTCTTCGGTACTAGAACCACATTGGCAACCCACTGAGGGTAAGAAGTCACTGCTAGAAAATCAGCGTCAAACTGTTTCATAACCTCAGCCTTGATCTTCTCAGACATCTCTGGGCGCATTCGACGGACCTTCTGTTTCACGGGAGGACAGTCTTCCTTGGTAGGCAGGCGATGAACCACGATATTAGTATCCAACCCCGACATATCTTCGTAAGACCAGGCAAAGATCTCAACATAGTCACGCAGCATCTGAATCAACTGTTGTTTCACACTAAACTCTAGATTTGCATCGATCTTGACTTCCTTCTTATTTGTCTCTGTACCCAGGTTCACTGATTCCACCGACTCTTCATGTGGCTGAATAACCCTCTCTTCCTGGAGTAACAGTCTTGCAAGTTCACCAGGCACTTCGCAATCATCTTCACCTTCGTCTTCGGCTAAGTTGATCGGATTTTCGAAGTCATAACTGGAAATAGCAGAGTCGTTACCAGTAGGATCCAGAGTGGATGTGAGCATGTATATGTGAGTGTGTGTAAATAGCTGTTTTTCAATATATAATAAAGAAAAACAAGGAGCGCAAAATTTGAAATGCAAGAAACGTCCAATGCTTTTATTAATGATATATGAAAATGACACACAAAAGCCCTCACAAGTGAAGCCACGGTGCCCCGGGTAAGACATTGAGCCATAAAAGTTTAAAACATTGTCTGTTACATATTCAAAACAAAAGTTTCATTACTGGGTAACAAAAGTAATATGGATTAAGTCCTTTGTTATCCAGTTTCTCGGTCCACCGTCGGTCGTAGAATAGATCCAGCTGTCGAATTCAGACTCTTCCACATCATCTTCAATGGCATTCACTCCCGAGTTGCTGATGAACACGGGAGGTCTTCCGATTCGTGTATTCCGAACATCCCTTTGAGCTTCTGCAGTGAAACCCAAACAAAACTTGTTAGTCTTCTATGTAAAATCAGGGAGTCGGCCCCAATTTGCACACTCACCCTTCTCAATAACAGCCCGGGAATCCTTTAAGGAAGTCATTTTCATAGGAGACTCTTCAACCACAGTCTCAACTGATGCCAGTGTCTAGGGAACCTCTTCAAAGTGCTGAAATGGGGTCTCAATGAACTCCCCATCCATCTCTACGTATCGGAAGGAGTTAAGGTGGCTGACCATATACTCTTCCTCCCCTTGTACTGTCACAATCTTCCCTTTGATCGGGTACTTCAACTTCTGGTGGAGCATTGCAGTTACGGCCCCAACTTTGTGGATCCATGGACGACCCAGCAAACAAGAATAAGATGGCCGAATGTCCATCACATAAAACGTAGAGTTGAAGACCTGAGAACCAACCTTGATCGGGATATCAACCTCTCCATGCACCATCCTTTTAGACCCATCAAAGGCCCTGACAACAATGTTACTTGGTTTCATCTCCAACCCTTCACAATCCAACCGGTCTAGAGCTTTTTTAGGCAAGACGTTCAATGAGGAACCAATATCCACCAACATATGAGCAATAGTAGTGCCCCTGCATTCAATGGAGACATACAGGGCATCGTTGTGATTCTTACCTTTAGCAGTCAAGTCAGCGTCACAGAAACCCAACCCATTATCAGCAGTCAAATTAGCCACACAATCTGTAAACTGATCAGCTGATGTCTCTTGTGGTACATGGGCAGTCTTCAGAAATGTAATCAGAGCCTTGGCATGGGCCTCTGAGCATAACAACAGTGACAACATAGAAATCTTGGATGGGGTTTGCCCCAGCTGCTCAACTACATTGTAGTCACTCTTTTTAATGATCTTCAGGATCTCTTCCATCTCTTGCTTAGAAGCTTCAACAGTAATTGTCTTCGGTGCCTCCGTCTGGACAGGCATATCAGTGGTGATCCCTTTGCCCCGAGCATCAGATGACTCGGCGACAGGGGTAAGAATAGGAACTTGATCAGGAACAGTAGCAGGTACACTGGCAGGTGTAATAACAGCAGGTCTTCGGGCAGTTGGTGGAGCAATATCAGGTGAGAAAAGTCTTCCGCTATGGGTGACTTTAGCAGGTCCGGTAATGTTGCTAATGTCAGTATCAACATCCAACTCTTGCTTAACTCCGTGAAAATAAACATCTGCCCCATAGTGCCAAGGGACAACTTTATCAGAGGTATAGGGGATGGGCCCCAGAACAGTGATGATCACAGGTGCGATTCTTGGAACGAATGTAATTCTAACAGGCTTCCTCGAGGGAGCCTTGGAAGAATTGTCGAAAATGGTAATAATGGAAACTTCTTCAGTAGGAGCAGAGGGGATAATAGTCTTCTCAAATAGGATCTCCTTACTATCCATCAAGTTTTGGATACCTGACTTCAAGAATGGGCATCTGGTAGGTAAAACAGAACAATATGGCAACCTTCGTCACAGCCCGAAAATAAACCGGCTAGCAAAAGGTTCTTCTTCACAGTCATCAAAGGGGTAACAATTTCATCCACAGAAACTACAAACAAGTCTTCTTCTAGAGCATTCACTCCATGCTTGGGCATGGGAGCAGTCAAAACATTAGGCCTCTCGGGCGCCTCAAACTCAATCTCCTTTGCATCAATTAAGTCTTGTATCTTGTTCTTCAAAACCCAACAATCATTTGTATTATGCCCCAGGCTATCAGAGTGAAAAGCACAGCGGGCATTAGGGTTATACCTCGGTGATGTGGTATTTGGATTCTTCGGGGCTTCCTTTAGAACCACCAGATTAGTCTTCAGCAACTGTGGCAGAATCTGAGATAAGGTCATGCTGAGACGGGTGAATTGCCTTCGAGGTCTCTCATCCTTCTGTTGATTGTTGTGCTGAGGAGCACCAGTAGGTTTTGAAATAACAAACGCATTGATAGCTTGGCGGTGTTCAGGTCTATTATGTCTTCTCGAACTGTAGACAACACTTGACTCTTTCTTAAACGGCTTCTTCTCGGTGCTTAATGAGGCACCCTTCTGTATCTTACCAGCCTTAATACCAGCTTCAATCCTCTCACCGGTCAAAATAAGCTCTGTAAACCCAGATGAAGAGCTTCCAATCAAGTGGTTGAAAAATGGACCAGACAGGGTCCCCAGAAACATGTCAACGAGCTCCTGATCAGCCAAGGGTGGTTGTACTCTACCAGCGAGGTCCCTCCACTCCTGAGCATAATCTTTGAATCCTTCACCCGTTCCCATTGACATACCCTGGAGTTGGGTACGCGTAGGAGCGGGGTCGGAGTTGTACTGATACTGCCTGTAGAATGCAGTAGCCAAATCTTCCCAGCTGCGGACACTAGCTCCGTCCAACTGATAGAACCACTCAAGCTGAGTCCCTGAGAGACTGTCTTGAAAGAAATGGATCCATAAGTTTTTATCAGCGGTATACGGCTGGACCTTCCTCACATATGACCGGAGGTGCAGCTTCGGACAAGAAATTCCATCATACTTAGCAAAGGCTGGTGCCTTGAATTTGTGGGGAATCACTACCCCATATGATAGACCTAGATCTCCGAAGTCCAGACCAGGCACCTTTTGAACCTCCATAGCACTCAACTGGTCTTCCAATTGTTTGTACCTATCCTCAGTAGGAGGGTACTGTTCTTCATCATAGTCCGTCTTGTTGTCGGAGACCACAGGGCTAGCAGCCCTCCTTTCCTCTTGACTACCTTTGCCTCCAGATGAGGTGGTCAGATCAACTTCATTCTGTAGCCTGTTGCCAAACTTATGCCCTGTGTTAAACAGGATGGTCCTATTTTTCTTCTTCTTCTTCTTCTCTTTCAGAATCAAGGTCTTCAGGTCTTGCTGACCCTTAGCTAGATTCATGAACAGCTCTTGAAATTGGGCATTCTGGGCCTGGAGGGCCTTGATAGCTTGCTCAGTTGAAGATTCAGCAGACATGATGAATGGTGAAATAAACAGCGAAGAAGATAAGAGACTTGTAATGGGTGCCTGTTTATGAAGTGCATGGGATGGAATGCGCATGATTTATGATTTCAAAGACAATCGGGATTCAAATTTGTAAACAAGAAAGGAAACACACTTTATTAGATTTAAACTTCAAAATTTAAATTGTTCAACTGATGCCCTCAGGGCGTTACAAAAATGGAAATACTGAAAAGTAAATAAAAACTGGAAAAGAAATCATCAAAAGTCAATCAATGCTCCCATGGCCTCTTCTTATTAGTGCCGACATAATCGTTGAGAATCCGCTCATTCTCTAACTGTCTAGTCAACCTCTGGATCTTCTGTTCTTGCTCGTTGAACTTCTCTCGGTAAGAATCCCGTTCTTCCCGCAGTTGCATCCAATATCTCTTCAGTGCCCCAATGTCAGTGGGCATATAAGGATGGAGAATGGTTGGAAGAACCCCTTCTTCATTAGCAACTTCAAGAGTGATAAGCCGGACAACTTCATATGGCATACCTAGCTTGCTCGAGAATGGATATGCCCAGTAAATCAGAAAAATCTTCCAAAGTAGGAACTAGTTGATAATCCGGGAAAGTGAAGCAATGATGTAACGGGTCGACGAACTGGAAGAGCACACTCATCATCTGCTTATCAAACTTTGAGGTAACCAAACTAAGAAGCTGACCATGTCTCCTAATGAAAGATGAAGTATCAGAAATCTTCGAGGCCAAATCTTTAAGTTGAGCAGGTATTTGCACAAAGTTAACTCAGATGGTGTTTTTGCGCATGGAAGCCATAGTATGCAAAACAGAACAAAGATAAATCTCCTCGGTCTTTGAAATGGTTAGTGTAATGAAGTATGCATGCTATGTTATGATGCATGATGTCATGATAAAACACACAACAAGTATAACAGGTAACAGGCAGGTAACAGTCATGGTAAAGGCAAACAAGTCACACATAAGAGCCCTTAAGTTTTAGGCTTGCACGGGGTCTAGGTACTACCCTCTTGAAGTTCAGTTGGTTCAACCTGTCCAAATAATAGTAACCAGGTTCTAGAGGTTCTCAATATCACTGACCATCCTCCATCGGTTATGGTTTCAGCTCACGCAATCTTTTCTTATGGTCGGAACTATCTCGAGAGTATGGTCTCAATGAGTGTAGTATCGAGTATCAACCAGTTCTTAGCTCTATACCGAGGCCGACTATCTCACTACTTCCTATGGCCAAGTTGGTCAATTATAGGTTCTAAGGTCAGTTGATGCTTAACGACCCATATAGCAGCCCCATATTCTCATCATTTCTCCACAAGGGATACCGGTACCAACCAATGTGCCACATCAACGTAGCTACTGCTTCAACCGTATCAGTCTACGCCGTACAGTTCCCTCACAGTTTATTGCTACTTACCTAAAAGGTGTCCCCCAGATCCGGGTTAGGATCTATAGTAACTCCGATACAAAGCCCACAAAAATAAAGCAATCAAATCAAACAATAGAAGCAAATATGATGAACTAATCCTAAGGTATACCCCACTTATTTATCCCTAGTAGAGTCGCCAGTTCTGTGATACGGTGGCAGAACCAGATTGTTTTGAAATGCTGGTTTGCGTTTTGCGTTTTTTGTTCTCAAAATGTCGCGGTAAGCAAGAGTCGCCACCGACTTTTATTTTATCCAACAAGGAAAGGAAAAAAGCACAGAAAAATTCCTTTTTCGAGATTTTTTGAGTACGGGGGGTAGATTATAGAAAGGGAAGGTATTAGCACCCTTTCTATCTGTGGCTTTCCACGGGCTCTTAGGTACTTTCTCATCATTTTAAAATTGCTTATGTGTTTGTGTGATTTGAAAAGTTTTTATTTGACTTCGATTTAACTCTTGCTTCTGTCTTCAAGAGTGTTACGAAGTGTTTTTGAAAACTTTGTTTGTAAAGGAGTGTAAGTGTGAAAAAGTTTGTTTGGATTGAGAAAGTACTTAAGAACTAATCTACCTACTCGAAAAAAGAATTGTTCTATGTTCGTTTCCTTTAGACAGCGCTATCCCACTATTAGTGAGTAGGTAGCACCGTCGTTAGAGTTTGTAAGGGTCAATTCGAAAGGGACGTACGGTCACTAAAGCAATGTTAGGACGTCTTAGTAATAACCCTAATGTCTTAAGATCAATTATTTGAGGCAACAATTCGGAGGAAACCATTCCGAGGAAACATTGATCTTTTGGACAAGAGGACGACCACTAAAGCATCCTATACCTAATGACCATTTACCGAAGGCAACCAAAGTGGAGTATACCCTAGGAGTGCGCATGTGCGAGTGATTCAATTTCAAATTATTTATCTTTGCACCTTTAGGGTTTGCTAACCGTTTTAAAGTTAATCATACATTCTTGTCATGAAATCCTATTATCATACATCTAACAGTTTAATATTTGCGGAAATTTAAAGGGCGGAAAATAAACTAAGCTATTACAAGGCTTCAGATATTTACATAGCCAAAAACAAACCCTTAAAAATAAAGCGATAAATGAAAGTAAAAACCCTAATTAATCTATTACAACTTGTGAGCAATTACATTAATATGGTAAAAAAAAAATAGTAAAGCACGCGCGAGGAAATTAAGAACGAGAGAGAACTAGGGTTTTGACCCCGTCTAACCTAACTTGAAGAAAAAAAATGTTTTTGTTGTTTTTTAATTATTTTTAAGAAAAAAGAATTAGGTTTTTTAAATTAAATACAAAAATAATTAGTGATTAAATTAATTAAAGAAAATAATTAAATTTGACCTATTTTGTGTTTTTGGATATTTTAAGAAAAAAAGAAAATATAATTAAGTTAAAAACCCTAATTGTTCTAATTAATTTTAATTATTTACAAAAGGAATTAAAGTTACCTAAAAATCAAATAACCTAATTAAATTAATTAATTTAATTGACAAAAAATAAACCTAAATCTAATTGGATGGGAAACATTATTTTTTGTGATTTTTGATAAAAAGAAATATTATTTTGTGTTAGTGAAATGATTAATTAAATTAATTAAATAAAATATAAAAAAAAGGATAAAGGGAAATTGGGCCTGGGAAGTCAGCAGAATGGGGGGTGTGAAAATCAGATTTCTGGGCCCAAAATGAATGATCCACGCTGACTTGTAAGATCTCATGCATTGCTTTGACTGAAGCCTATGATGCTCCTTCGTTGGTGGCCTTTGGATCTGGCCATCTGGCCACTTGGAAGGTTGGATGATGAGTGTGATACGGTGGGAAAGAGAACTGACTGTTTTGGAATGCTGGTTCGCGTTTTGCGTTTGTTTTCACAAAATGTCGCGGTGAGCAAGAGTCGCCACCGTCTTTTATTTTATCCAACTAGGAAAGGAAAAAAGCACAGAAAAATTCCTTTTTTCGAGATGTTTCTCGGGCTCGGGAGGTAGATTATAGAAAGGGAAGGTGTTAGCACCCTTTCTATCCGTGGTTATCCACGGGCTCTTAGGTACTTGCTCATTGTATTTTCAAAATTTGCTTTTCTTTGTGTTTGTGGGTTTGAAAAGAGTTTTTGTTTGAAAGGAGTGTAAGTGCGAAAAGCTTTGTTTTGTTTTAAAAGGAGCAAGTACTTAAGAACCATCTACTTACTCGAAAAGGGAATTAAACTGTGCTAATGTCCTTTAGACAATGCTATCCCACTATTGATGAGTAGGAAGCGTCGTCGTTGGAGTTTTAGGGTCAATTCGATTAAGGGACGTGTGGTCACTAAAGCAATGTTAGGACGCCTTAGCGGTAACCCTAATGTCTTAGATCATTTTATCCGAGGCAACCGTTTCGAGGCAACTTATGATATTTGGACAAGAGGACGACCTCTAAAACTTCCTATACTCAATGACCACGTTCGAAGGCAACCAAGTGAGATGTACCCTAAGAGTGCACATGTGCAAGTGTATCGTTTTTTAGTTATTTATCTTTGTACATGTCATGGGTTATCTATGTTGATTTTAAATTCATACATTGGATCTTATCATGCATTCCCTATTATCAAACATCTAACAGTGTATAATTGCGGAATTTAAATTGCGGAAATTAAATCTAAACTATTACAAGGCATCGGGTATTTACATCGCCAAAAACAAACCCTTTAATTTAAATTGCGGAAAGTAAAATAAAGCGACAAATAATTAAAGTCCTAATTAAAAGCTATTACATACCGGAAGCAATTATAATATTGGATAAAATGATACGTGTGCGAGAAAATTAAATCGGCGCATTTTTAGGGTTTTGACCCTTTTTGAAAAGAAAGCATGTTTTTTTTTTGTTATTTTTTGAATAAAATGGAAATTAAATTAGGTCAAAATTAATTAATTAATTAATAAAAATATTTTTGGTTTTTTTGAATATTTAAGGAAATAAAATAAAATAGATTAATGTTAATAAAAACCTAATATTCTAAATTGATTTTAATTATTGCAAAAGATGTTAAAAGTGAAACCTAATTAAATGCTAAATTGATTAAATTATATTTATTTACAAAAATAGAATGATGAAATTAATAAAAATAATATTTTTTATGTTTTCTGATTTTGTTAAGAAAAATGTTAATTGGTTAATTTAAATAATAATAATAAATAAACAAAACAAATAAATAAAAGGAAATTTAAAAAAGGAAAGAAATAACCAAATAGGGGGGTTTGGGCCCTAAATCGAGAGGTGAGATAGCAAGTCAGAGGCCCATTTGTGAGCAAGCCTCGTTTGACTTTTGCAATCCTCCATGGCACGTTGACTGATGAACATGATGTACGCTCAATCTTGGCCCTTGGATTTGGCCTGAAGGCCATCTGGCGCCTGATGGGATGACTGCATATGGTAGATCTTAGGCCTTGGCATGTACTGGATAGCCTGAAAATAAAATGCAACAAATATTGGGGGACCTGGGATTCGAACCCAGGTCCCATGGGATTTGAAACTAACGCGCTTGCCAGCTGAGCCAATGTACTTAGTTGTTAGTGGAATAGGTAATGAACATTATATATGAAAAACAATCAATACGCTAGAATTAAAAAAAAACTCGCGCCAATATATGAATGGACCAATGAAGACGAGCCACATCTTCGTCTTCTTTAACAAAACCTGGTTTTCTTACCTGCGGATTTTTATCCGCAGCAAAATCCCTAGGTTCGTCCTAAAATTAATCCTAGACTATATAAATGCAATCCAAAGCCATGGTTCGCTTCGTCTCTCCTTCCTGAGCATCTCTATACCAATTATTTGTCCCAATTTTTCCTGTACAGCAAACGCCTAAAAACAAAGAATGGAAACCCTAGGTTCGGGTGTTACGTTACAGGCCATAAAAATGAAATCAAATATTGCAGAATGCTTAGAAATCACACAAAAGTCATGAATATACCAACGTTTTGTCAAATAGATGCAAGAATCCAAGGTTACGATTCCATGTACAGGGCGGAGTTTCAAGTGACTTACAGTGTGTTTGGAGGTGTTTCAGGGCTCGTAAGTGGTTGCAACAGCTTCAGTGGATCTCCAACAAGAGGTCTATATGGAGATTTTGCTTTGAATCGGGCTCTAAGTATGATTTCAGTTTCAAGATTTTCAAGCTTTTTTCCAAGTTTGGTCTGGCCGTTTGTGCAGCTTTTAGGTCGTGTCTTGTGCGTGTCTCCCTTGTGTATGTAACAAGGGTTGTATTAGGTTAAAAATTTGGGCTTGAATCCATGAGCATTGAAGATTTTGGATATGATATGATTCACCATGAACAAGCTTCCTTATTTGTCAAAAAATCCAATATTTGGTCATGATATGCCTTGATTCGAATTTGGTCACATCCATAATGATATTAAAGACCTGTAATGATCAAAAAGATACCATTTGATTAAGATTTGGATTTTATTTGGATTTAAATTGATTTAAAATGAATTAAATCAATAAAAATCAAATAAAATAGAAAAAATTAGTAATTTGACATAAAATTGAAGATAGGACACGTGTGTGGTGTGACAAGATCAAATCAAGTGGAAAAAAGTGGGCCCATTTGACAAAATTTGAAGTTTTGGGGATAGTTGACTTTTGGCAATTTTGAAAAAATGCCCAACTTCAACAATGCATAACTTCTTCAATTTTGAACTTTTGGAAGTGTTCTTGGACGTTTTAGAAACCTTGAGATGTCCTCTAACAAAACCTTTTGGCCTCATCTCATTTTGATATTCCATTCTCAAGTTATAAGCTTTGGCAAAAAAGGTGTTTTTGTTGACTTTCAAAAATGACATATAATGTCCAAATTTGTAACTTTTTGTGAGAGCATTTCTTGATCTTGGGATGTGAAGATGGATTGTAGGTAATTGCATCCTCTTAAAAATTATCTTTTTATAGGTCATGTCTCATAATGTATGAGAAAGTTATGCTTGGTCAAAGTTGAGTTGACTTTTCTTGCAAAAGCCTAATTTAGCAACTTTTGAGTTTTGATGAATCTTGAGCAATCCTTGATGAATCATGATCAACCCTTAATCAAATGATGAATTATCCTTCAAAATGAGAATTTTGACAAAAAATATTGAGGTTTGACTATTTGTAGGTCACAGTTGACTTTTGCCCTAGCACAATCGATTTTTGGACCTCTTGAGCATTTGACTGACCAAACTTTCTTTGCAAGGCTTGAAATTTGACATGGATGAATTTGAGGAAATATTAGGACATTGAGGAGAATTTGAGGCCATTTGGATGTAAGGACCTTGATGCAACACAAAATCCTAATTTTGAATTAACTGCCTTAGGAGGTGATTTGACTGTCTAACTCTTGAGCTAACTTGAGTCATTTCGAGATTATTCTTGACATGTCTTGAGAAATATGGGAGGGCAAATTTTGGGGTACAACAATGAGGTCACATGGTGGACCTTGGCCTTGTGTGCGCGCTGGATTACCTGAAAGAAAATAATATGAAGAAATTGGGGGGACTTGGGATTCGAACCCAGGCCCCAAGGCACTTTCCAAGCGTTCCACTACCAACTGGGCTAGCTGTTTAATTGGTATACAACATAAACAACAATTATTATATTATAAGCAAGAGAAATAAATATTCGCGTGAATTTTCAAACGGACGAGTGAGGTGATGCCACGCCATCATCTTTGTCCTTGGTCTGTTGCTAAAAGTGAAACACTTTTACCTACGGACATATGCCCGTAGCTACAACCTTGGCTCATTCCAAAATCCTCCATGAGCATGATAAATGATTCCTAATGCCATAAATCGAACCGTCTTGTCATCCTGAACATCATGATACCCTTCATGGGGGCTAATTTTGCCTGCACACAAAAACCCTAAAACGGAACCAAAAACCCTAACAATGGAAATTCTTGATTCAGTCCACAAAAATGCAATTGGATGATATGGATAGCTTCCAAATGTGTTAAGGAACAAGAATGTACAATTATTTCAGGCTATAAGTGCCATAATTATGAAAATCGAATTCAAAAAAGGTTCAATGTCGTGAATGCCTTATAATGGTTTTTGGCGTCTAAAATTGCTTGTTCTTGATTGGTATAGGTCCCTTGTGATCCCAGGAAGCGATTGTCATGGCTAGAAGGTCTTGAGAATTCCTGGAACTATAAATTCGTGTATGCACTTTTTTGGTGTTTTTTCAAGTTTTGTTCTTGTTCTTGTGCCTCCCTCTAGCCTTGCTTTAGGTCTGCAAATGATCAATATATATTAAGGATTGGATTAGGGTTGAAAACCCGATCTCAATCTTCCTCCATTATTGATTTTTATCTTGATTTGATTCCTTTGAAAACCATTCCAAAAATAGGCCTAATTCAATCTTTTTGTGCACACCAAGCCTTTACACGAATTCAATCTCATGCTAGCTGGATATAGGACCTGAAACATGTGCAAAATCTTGAGATTTCAATGTTTTGGATTTTCTCATGATTTGTTTTGATTAAAATTGATTTAATTTAAATAAAAATCAAAATAAATAATAAAAACAAGATAATTACAAGTGGCAAGGGCTAGGGCTCGTGGACCACGTTGCCAACTCAAAACAAGTGCAAAAGATTGGGCCCATTTGGCAAAAATTGCAATTTGAGGCATAGTTGACTTTTGGCAGTTTTGCAAAAAAGGTTAACTTCACCAATGTATAACTTCCTCAATTTTGACTCTTTGAAGGTGTTCTTCGACTTTTTAGAAATATTGAGATGTCCTCTAAACAACCCTTTTGGTCTCATCTCAATTTGATATTCCATGTTCATGTATGAAGCTTTGACAAAAAAGGTGTTTTTGTTGACTATTCAAAATGACCTATAATGTCCAAATTCATAACTTCTTGTGAGTGCATATTTTGAACTTGGGAGCTGAAGATGGATTGTAAGTAATTTCATCCTCTTCAAAATGAGCTTTGTATGGGTCATTTCTCATAAAGTATGAGAAAGTTATGCTTGGTCAAAGTTGAGTTGACTTTTCCTACAAAACCCTAATTTAGCAACTTTCGGGTTTTGATGAATTATGAGCAATCCTTGATGAATCATGATCAACCCTTGATCAAATAATGAATAATACTTAAAAATGATAATTTTGAAAAAAATCTTGAAGTTTGACTGTATGTGGGCCACAATTGACTTTTGCCCTAACACAGTCGATTTTCGGGCCTTTGAGCAATTGACTGAGCAAACTTCCTCTGCAAGGCTTGAAACTTGACATGGATGATATTGAGAACATATCTAGACATTGATGAGCATTTGAGACCCTTTGGACTCAAGTATCTTGATGCAACTTGAAACCCTAATTTGAGGTAGACTGTCTTAGGAGAGAGTTTGTCTGGTCAACCCTTGGACTTCCTTGAGCAATTTGAGGATCTCACTTGAAATGTATTGAGAAATATGGGAGGGAAAATTTTGGGGTACAATAGTGAACTACCAACATTCACTGAAGGTAGCAAAAAGATAACAAGTTTTTCCCAAAATTCCAGCGTTTCACCTAGAACGGGTCTCAACTTCTTCTTTAACCAAGGCATTCTGCCTGGAAAGGGTAATGTATAAGCTGTCTCAAATAAAGAGACTACCACTTACAAAGATTTCTTAACGAAATATCCCTGTCAAATCGAAAAAACTTGCATCCACTGGAGTAATTTGACAACGAACTGCAAACTATTCACTCATAGAGAAGATATCAAAAAAGTAGCGTCGACTTTTACGAGGAAGTATAAGTTGCTCAAATAAAGAGACCTGTTACTTGCTGTTATAAGAAGGATTGTAAAAATGACTTTTGAGGAAAGAAATATGACATCATGGGGAAAGAAATATGACTTCCTGGGGAATGAATCATGACTTCCTGGGGAGATGAATCATGACTTCCTGGGAGATGCCAATATATTTCTGCTGAGGAGATAAAGTCTTCTCGTGCAAAATAAATGCACATTCTGAAACCAAGGCTCGAAGCTTCCAGATACCATAAGTAATAATATTGCCGAAGATCAAAGATTCAAACAAGAAATAAACTGGAATGAAACAGTCAACCATAATACATCCTTTGAGAAATAAACTCAAGAGAGAGATCCAAATCATCCAGACAAAGAGCTGTACAGGAAGGATAAAGCAAAAATCTTTCACAAGGGATAACTCAGTGGGGAAATTGAAAGAATATACACTTTCTGCTTAAGGCCGACACTCTATTGGGGAGCGAACAACACAACTCTGCAAAACAGGGCAATATATCAACAAAAATATTAACGAATGTTAATGAGCAATGATTTGCTAAATTTAACTATGCATGATGTATGTATGAATGTATGATTGTTATCATGTATATGCTGACAAAATAGACATATAACACTGGGAGTAACCAGGAAAAACCAACTCAGGTACAATCAACACTCGGCTAAATCACATCCAAGATGAAAATTCCATAAGAAAATAAGCACCAACTGAGGAAATAGAATCCTATTTCGCGGCTTAACTTCACTGGGAAAGAACATAATCCGGAAGTAATCAAATCATAGCGACAAAACAGTACAGATACATGGATAAAACATCCTTCTCCAGGTTTCACTGGGGAATAGCACTCAGACTTCAATGGGGAAACAAAAGTTTTCACTGCCCACACTTCAACAGGGGATTGCAATACTGATCTCTAATAAGGCAGATGGAAACCATATTGTTAAAACATCAACTGAGGATCTCGTGCTGACTTCATTGGGGAAATATCATACAGACCTCACTAGGGGAGATAGTGGCTCATTATCGAGATATCAACTGAGGACCTCGTGCTGAATCCACTGGGGAGGCCAACATCACATCAAAGAGAGGAAACCAAGATACGTTCTTCAATGGGGAAACCAGAGATACGTTCTTCAATATTGAGAGTAAGTATTGCACCAACTTCTCTGGGGAAAAAAGTATGAAATCTCATGGGGACAACCTCTTGGAGAGTTAAGAAGTTAAACATTACAGCAAGAAATCAATCTTATGGGGATTTTAAATCAAACCCAACACCTAGCATGAGAAAACCCAAAAAGTTGATAACCATTTCAACACTTCTTAAATAAAACACTGCCCTTGCCTGATTATCAGGCAAATCAAACAAAATGCAAGAACTGCCCGAAAGGGAGATGCTTCGTGAATGAGTCAAATCTCAGCATGCACGGGGAGAAAATAATTCTATCAAATAAGTGAGGCCTTCACTAAGAAATCTCAGATTGAGTCTTCATATCATGCAAAGTTATTCCAACAAAAGATGCCCTGGGATAGCTTTCCTAGGGAATCATGAAGTCAACATATAGAAAGAGGTCAAACTCGTGGGGATTTTAAATCAAACCCGGCACTTGGAGGATGAAAACCCAGAGGGTTGACAACTGTCTCAACACTTCTTATAAAATATACTGCCTTGGTCTATCTCCCTGGGAAATAAATACCAACAATAATGCCAACACTGCAGAAAGAGAAACATTTTGCAAATAGTTCCAATCTCAGTACACCAAGGGAACAAGACCTTTCATCATATGAGGGAAGACTTTGCTGGGGAATCTGGGATAGAGGCCTCAGACCAGGAAAACCCAAAATGAAAAATGAACCAACTTGACTGGGACCAAAGGGATCACGAACCCAATACCGCACCTTACACCAATTGGTATCGCCTTCAATATACAAAAATCACGCACATACCAATGAAAATAACCTGAGAACCTTCCTGGGGGAAACAAAACTTCCCAAAATTACTGGAGTTCGTCCATTCATGGGATTACCACTTTTGTTTTTCTCTTGAATCACAAAATCTAAAGTAAAAGTAAGTTGTAAATTCTTTTTGAAAAGTAATTTTGTTATTTAATCTTTTTGCTTTGAAAATTATTATCAATAATAAATGGAGACTTTGTAAGCTGAATAAAAATAAGAACTACAAAGAATTGGGTAAAAGCTCAAATTTTATTGATAGAATGGTAGTCTGCGAATGGAGAGACTCCACGGATGATTACAAAGTTCAGAAAATGGTAATATATAATGGAAAAGATACATTGAGATACAATGACCACTATTCCCTCTAACAACTTTGAAATCCTGAGCAGCAGCTTCTGTTGAAGTATGGTGAGGACCCAAGAAGATTGTTGCTTCAACGATCAAGTCTTGTCTGATGCAGTTACTTGCCAAGAGTCCCTAACTTTTGCGTAAGCTGCCCTTGTGGGTTTTCAACTTAGCGGAAAATTTTATTCTGTTTATGTCTCTAATTTTTGCCTAGACCGCCCTTTCGGGTTTTCGGCCTACCGAGAAGCTCTTTTTTGCCTAAGCCACCCTTTTGGGTTTTCAACTTAGCAAGTTGTTCTTTTATTTCTTTTGCGAAGTATTTCTTGACTGCATCAACATTCATGGGACGTGGGAACTCCTCGCCATCCATAGTTTCAAGAATTAATGCACCGCCAGAGAAGGCTTTCTTGACAACATATGGGCCTTCAAAATTGGGAGTCCACTTGCCCCTTGAATAAGAGTTAAAAGACATGATCTTCCTGAGCACGAGGTCACCTTCTCTGAATTCACGAGGTTTGACCTTCTTATCAAAAGCTTTCTTCATTCTCTTCTGATATAACTGCCCATGACACAAAGCCTCCATTCCCTTCTCTTCGATCAAATTCAATTGGTCAAACCTGTTCTAGACCCATTCAACCTCTGACAACTTGGTTTCCATTATCACACGCAAAGAGCGAATCTCAACCTCGATTGGGAGCAAATCTTCCATTCCATACACAAGGGAGAACGAGGTTTCTCCTATTGAAGTGCGGACAAAGGTATGATACTCATGTAAAGAAAAAAGGATTATTTCATGCCAATCTTTATAAGTAACAACCATCTTCTGGATGATCTTCTTGATATTCTTATTAGCAACTTCAACAGCCCCATTCATCTTCGGCCTGTACGGAGATGAATTGTGATGGACAATCTTGAATTCTTCACAAAGTTCTATCATTATCTTGTTGTTCAGATTCGAGCCATTGTCGGTGATGATTCAGTTCGACACACCATACCGACATATGAGATTATTCTTAATGAAGCGCACTACCACCTGCTTAGTAACATTAGCATATGAAGCAGCTTCCATCCATTGGGTGAAGTAATCAATTACTACCAAGATAAAATGGTGTCCATTCGAAGTTTTGGGTCCTATCATTCCAATCATGTCAATACCCCATATAGATAAATGCCATGGTGAAGAAATAACATTGAGCGGTGTCGGAGGCACATGAATCTTGTCCGCATAAATCTAGCATTTATGGCACTTCTTTGTAAATTTGTAACAGTCAGATTCCATTGTCAGCCAATAGTAACCTGCCCATAGCATCTTTTTAGCCATCGAATGTCCATTGGCATGAGTGCCAAATGAAACTTCATGAAACTCATGCATCAACATGTCTGCTTCGTGTCTATTCACGCATATGAGCAAGACCATGTCATAATTTCTCTTGTACAACACATTTTCACTGAGGAAGAAACTTCCAGCCAATCTTCTTAATGTCTTTCTATCTTTATTCGAAGCACCAATCGGGTATTCCTGAGTCTGGAGAAAATGTTTGATATCGTAATACCAAGGTTTCTCATCTTCTACCTCTTCTATTGTAAACACATGAGCGGGCCTATCCAGTCGCCGAACTATAATTCGAGGTATATCATTCCAAGTATTCACTTGATACATAGAAGTCAGAGTTGCCAGAGCATCCACCATTTGATTTTCGTCTCTGGGGATGTGATGGAATTCAACTTTATTAAAGAAGGGTAACAATATTCTAGCATAATCTTTGTAAGGGATCAAGCCAGGGTGACGAGTATCCCACTCTCCTTTAATCTGATTTATTACCAAAGCTGAATCTCCATACACATCAAGAATTTTAATTTTGAGATCAATAGCTTCCTCGAGACCCATGATGCAAGCCTCATATTCTGACATATTATTAGTACAATCAAATGTCAACCTTGAAGTAAAAAGAATGTGTGATCCATGTGGAGTGACAATCACATCACCAATTCCTTTACCATAAGCATTCACAGCTTTATCAAATATCATACTCCAACGAGATTTAGGATCAGGACCTTCCTCATGCAATGGTTCATCACAATCTTTCACTTTCAGAAACATCACAACCTCATCGGGGAAATCATACATCACAGACTGATAATCATCAACTGGTTGTTGATCCAGATAATATGCCAACACGCTGGTTTTAATAGCCTTTTAAGTGTAGTATTCGATATCATATTCAGACAACAGCATCTGCTAGTGGGAAATTCTCCCAGTGAGAGTAGGCTTTTCAAGAATGTACTTGATTGGATCCATTTTAGAGATCAACCAAGTAGTGTGATTCAACATATACTGCCACAAACGTTTTGCCGCCCAGGCCAGAGCACAACATGTCTTTTCCAGCTGGGAATACCGCGATTCACAATCAGTAAACTTTTTACTGAGATAATAAATGGCATACTCTTTCTTCCCTGTTTCATCTTGTTATCCTAGAATACAACCCATGGAATTATCTAACATTGTCAGATACATAATCAATGGTCTTCCTTCATCACGAGGGAGTAAGATAGGAGGTTCAAGCAGATATTCTTTAATACTTTAAAATGCCCTTTGGCAGTCATCTATCCACACACAACCTTGATCTTTCTTTAACAACTTAAAGATCGGCTCACACGTTGCAGTCGTGTGGGAAATGAATATGGAAATATAATTCAAATGCCAGAGGAACCCTCTGACTTGCTTTTTAGTTCTCGGTGTTGGCATTTCTTGAATTGCCTTGACTTTATTAGGGTCAACTTCAATCCCTCTCTGGCTAACAATGAAACCCAACAATTTCCCTGACAGAACACCGAAGGCACATTTATTTGGATTCAAGCGGAGACGATACTTCCTCAAACGCTGAAACAACTTCAACAGATCTTCTACATGCCCCTTTTCAGTCTGTGACTTAGCAATCATATCATCAACATATACCTCAATTTCCTTGTGCATCAGATCATGGAATATGGTTGTCATATCCCTCTAGTACGTTGCACCAACGTTCTTCAACCCTAAGGGCATCACTCTGTGACAAAATGTTCCCCAGGGTGTGATAAACGTTGTTTTTTCCATGTCCTCAGGAGCCATCCTTATTTGATTATACCCAGAAAATCCGTCCATGAATGAGAAAAATTTGAATTTTGTTGTGCTATCCACTAACATATCACTGTGTGGTAATGGAAAATCATCTTTTGGACTAGCTTTATTTAGATCTCTATAATATACGCACATGCGAACTTTTCTGTCTTTCTTCGGTACTGGGACAATATTGGCAATCCACTGAGGGTACACTGATGTCACAAGAAAATCGACATTAATCTGCTTTAGAACTTCCTCTTTGATCTTCACCGCCATATCGGGGTTAGTTCTTCACAACTTCTGTTTGATTGGCGGGCACCGCTATATCTAAACCAGGCATATCTTGGTAAGACCAAGCAAAAATATCCACACACTATTTTAATATCTCAATCAACCTGCTCTTCGCATCAGGATGAAGTAATGCTACAATCTTGACTTCCTTCGGATCTTCTTCTGAACCCAAATTGATTACTTCCAATGGCTCTTTATACGGCTGAATGGCATTCTCCTCGCGCTCTAGAAAGCGTGAGACTTCTTCTGGAATCTCATCACAATCTTCTTCTTCAGCCCCATACACAGGACATTCAAAGTTGGGAGAGGGTGCAGGATCATTATATTCAACGGGTTTTTTAATTAATCTGCACATATGATTTATGATTGCTTTTAGAAACTGACACATATAACAAGTGATCATGCAAATTGAATTTCAGTTATTATTTATTTTGAAAGGTTTTTTTTTTTCGATTACCATTTTCCAAGAAAAAGAAGAAAATAAAGACACAACTTGGGAAACAAAGACAACTTTTATTATTGATTTTAAAAATCAAAGCAAAGTGATAAGCCCATATAATATTAATACTTTCACCTTGGGCAGAGTGAAATTTTTTCAAAAAGATTAACAAAATAAATTACTTTGAAACATGTATGCAAGAGGGAACATCAATGGTGATCCAGTTCTGAACCCTAACTCCGTGTGTCACATAATTTGGCATTTCTGGCTCTGCTTCATCTTCCATAATGGAATTAATCCCGGAAATAGTTGGATGAAGATTACCCCCGCTATGAAAGATGTCTTGATACTTTCTTGCAGCAGACTTCGGCTTCATGCTCTTATCTTTATCATTCTTCACAGAGAACCCCAAGCCAGCTCTATTCTTGTTTATAGGTGGGTCAACAATCTGTCCTCATACTTCACTATGACCATTACACACAACCTGCTGAGCATCCTTAAACGAAGCCATATAATTCTCATTTCCACTTTGTGATACGGTGGCAGAACCGACTGTTTAATACTGGTTTGCGTTTTGCGTTTTTTGTTTGCAAAATGTTGCGGTAAGCAAGAGTCGTCACCGAATTTTATTTCATCCAACCGAAAAGGAAAAAAGTCATGAAAAAAATCCTTTTTCGAGATTTTGAGTACGGGGGGTAGATTATAGAAAGGGAAGGTGTAAGCACCCTTTCTATCCATGGTTTTCCATGGGCTCTTAGGTACTTTCTCATTTTTAAATTGCTTGTGTTTATGCTTGTTTTTGAAAAATGTTTTACTTCGTGATAACCCTTGTATCAGTCCTCAAGGGTGTGACAAAGTTGTTTTGAAAATTTGTTTAAAAAGTGTAAGTGTGAAAAGTTTTGACTTGAGCAAGTACCTACTAGCATCTACTCACTCGAAAAAAGATCGTTTCCATTCTTGTTTCCTTTAGACAATGCTATCCTACTATTGATAAATAGGTAGCACTATCGTTGGAGTTTGTAAGGGTCAATTCGAAAGGGACGTACAGTCACTAAAGCGATATTAGGACACCTTAGTAGTAACCCTAGAGTCTTAAGATCTTTTCGAGGAAACATTTCTGAGGTAACATTTCTGAGGCAACATTCGAATGGGACAATTTGATCTTTTAGACTGGAGGGCAACCACTAAGACACCCTATGCTTAATGATCGTTTACCGAAGGCAACCGAAGTGAAAGTATACCCTAAGAGTGAATATGTGCGAGTGATTTATTTTCAGTCTATTATCTTTGCACATTAGGGTTTTCTAACCATTTTAATTTTGTCATGCATTCTTGCCATACAATCCTAAACATACATCTAACAGTTAAGTATTTGCAGGAATTAAAAATGCGAGAAAATAAACCTAGCTATTACAAGGCTTCGGGGAGGGGGATTAATTACATAACCAAAAATCGGGGTTTTAAACAATAAATAAAAAGCCTAAATTAACTATTACAAACTCTGAACAGTTACAAAATAGTGGCAAAATAATTAACAAGCGCGCGGCGAATTAAGTACGAGGCGATTAGGGTTTTGACCCTTTGACTAATCCTACTTGCGATTGATTAAAGAAAAAAATGTTTTTTTTGTCATGTTTTGTTATTTGAGAAAATAATGGAAAATTAAATTAAAAGAAATCCTAAGTTCTAATTAATGTTAATTTTTGAAAATAAATAAATTAATTCTAAACAACCTATTTTTGTATATATTTTTTTTGTTTTATTTGAGAAAAAAGAGAAAAATTAAATCAAGAGTTAACCTAGTTTTCTAATTTAATTTTAATTGTGAAAAAAAAAACAAATTAAAGTTACCCTAATTTAAATATTAATCTAATTAATTAACAAAAAATTAATTTAATAAGAAAACAACTAAATCTAATTTTTATGATTTTTTTTTTGATTTTTTATAATTTAATTAAAACTGATTTTTAAAAATAAAATAATTAAACAAATTAAAATATAAAATAAAAAATAAGAAAAGAAATTGAGAATTGGGCCTGTGTTGTTGGAAAAAATGGGGTGTGAAGTTGAATTTCCAGGCCCAAAATGCTCCAAGCCTGGTTGACCATGCTTGATCTTGTGCAGTGTTGACTTTGAGGTGTATCATGGTCCTCTCATGGTAGGCGTTGGATCTTGGTAAGAGCGCATCAAATGGCTAGATGTTGAGGTTGTATAGAATGCGCTTGATATTGTGAGACACTGGATCTGTTGATAAAAAGAAAAATAAAGAAAATGCTGGGACCTGGGATCGAACCCAGGTCCTCACGCTTAAATCCAATGCCACGCTACCAGCTGAGCTATGATGGTTAGTTGTAATTACAATAATAATAAAACATAATATAAGAAAAGTAAAAGGGCTAATTCCAAAGCGCGCGATTTTCAAATGTCCCAATGGCTGGCTGACACGCAAGTGTCTTCTTCCTTGGACCGTCGTTTTAGAAAAAGAGACTTTTACCTACAAACGTCCACCGTAGGTATAACCCTGCACATTTCAAAAATTGCATACGATCAAGATAAATGAAAAGTAATGGTACCAATCAACTTGTCTCATCCTCACGAGCATCATGGTACCTGATTCAAGGCCCAATTGTTCCTGTACAAAAAGACCCTAAAAATAACACAGAAACCTTAGCCATGGCAACATTATGTACAAGCATCAAAAACTAAATTAAATGTCATGGTTAGCTTGCAAACAGGATGACAAACATGAATATAACAATAAAAAGTGCTAATGATGCAAGAATTGTGATAATCGAATTGAAAAAATATGCCAAACCGTACGAAGAGTAGTGCGCGATTCTGGGTGTTTCAGACCTTGCAAATGATTGGGACAACTTCCTGGGACGTCCAACAATGGATTGGGATAGCTAGGATGGCTTGAGATGGCCTGTGGAGTGGAAACCAATTCACACTTTTGCCAACTTTTTTTGAGTTTTGTTCTATGCCTCTCACGACCTCTAACCCTTGTATTCTGATCTGGAATTGTTCACTATATAGCCTAGAGTGAATTAGGTTAACAAACTTGGACTAAATCTTTGCATTTATCCAAGATTTGATTTGATTTGCAAGCTATATGATATGTTGCTATTTTGAGCCAAAAATGCCTTTCTTGTATCAATTTCCCTTGATTCAATTTTCTCTTGTTTACTCAAGATATCTTGATTGCCAATCTGTCCAAAAAACAAATCAAATCATATCTTTGTTATTTTTCATCATTTATTTGATTTAATTCACTTTTTAATTAATGAAAAATAAAAATAAATTGAAAAATGAAGCACATAATGTGTGAGTGAACATTTGAGTCGTGGACCACATTATAATTGAGGTGCAAGCATAAAATGTTGGGCCCATTTAGAAAAAAATGCAAATTTGAGCACATTTGACTTTTGGCAATTTTACAAAAATGGTCAACTTGGCCAATGCATAAATCTCTCAATTTTGACCCTAGAGAGGTGTTCTTAAACTTTTTAGAAAGCTTAGGATGTCCTCTAAGCAACCGTTTTTGTCTCATCTCAATTGAGTCTTCCATGTTCATGTATGAAGCTTTGACCCAAAAGGTGTTTTTGTTGACTTTTCAAAAGGACCTATAATGTTAAAATTCATATCTTTTTGTGAGTGCATATTCTGGACTTGGGAGCTAAAGATGAATTCTATGGAATTGCATCCTATTCAAAATGAGATTTGGATGGGTCGTTTATGATAAAGTATGAGAAAGTTATGCTTGTCCAAAGTTGACTTGACTTTTCCTGTAAAACCCTAATTTAGCAACTTTTGGGTTTTGATGAATTGTGAGAAATCCTTGAGGAATCATGATCAATCCTTGATCAAATGGTGGATAATACTTCAAAATGAGGATGTTTACCAAAAATCTTGAAGTTTGACTTATGTGGGCCACAATTGACTTTTGACCTAGTACAGTTGATTTTCAGGCATTTGAGCAATTGACTGAGCAAACTTCTTCTGCAAGGCTTGAAACTTGACATGGATAATCTTGAGAGCATATTAGTACAATGGTGAGAATTTGAGTCCCTTGTGGTTCACACATCTTGATGAAGATGGAAACCCTAATTTGAGGTATACTGCCTTAGGAGAGAGTTTGTCTGGTCAATTCTTGAACTTCCTTGAGCAATTTGGGGACCTCACCTGCCATGTGTTGAGAAATATGGTAGGGAAAATTTTGGGGTACAACAGCTTCCCTTGTTCAATCTTCTTAAACCTGAAGATGTAGATTGGCTCGTCTGCCTTTTGTGATCTGAAGGTGGAAGATGATTGAACACTAGTGTGCCCAGAAATTTGCACTCACATGAAGTGATATTTGATTTGTGATATCAGAAATGGGCTTATAGGTGCCATTGGGAAATTGAGGATTGGAGATTATCGGGGATGGGCTTAAAGATGCCATCGGAAGAGGTGTCGATCGCATAAGAGATTCCTTTGCGAGAACCCGTATACCTGTTGTTAAGAAGGACTTCGCTGGGGAATGCTGGTCTCTGTCTTGTGAGAAATAGAGTTTTAGGAGCTTCAGTTATCCGTTACTCTACTGGGGAATAACTCCGGTCCGGGGAAGCGGAATTGAATTGCATATCTGGTCGGGGTATATGCTGCACCGCGACTTACTGGAGAGATGTGAAACCAATCGTGTTTGATTGGGTCCCAGTCTTACAGTGTTGTGGACTGCTGTCTGGGGATAATAGAGGAAGAACCCGGATAATAAGGTTCTGAGAAAGAACATGGATAGTAGGGTTACTTTGAGATGAAAGCCTGGATAGTAGGGCTTCAGAAAGAACCTGGATTGTAGGGTTACTTCGATATGAAAGTCTGGATAGTAGGGCTGTAAGAAGGAACCTGGATAGTAGGGTTACTTCGATATGAAAGCCTGGATAGTAGGGCTGCAAGAAGGAACCTGGATAGTAGGGTTACTTCGAGATGAAAAGCCTGGATAGTAGGGCTGTGAGAAGGAACCTGGATAGTAGGGTTATTTCGATATGAAAGCCTGGATAGTAGGGCTTGAGAAGGAACCTGGATAGTAGGGTTACTTCGATATGAAAAGCCTGTATAGTAGGGCTGTGAGAAGGAACCTGGATAATAGGGTTACTTCGATATGAAAGCCTGGATAGTAGGGCTGCGAGAAGGAACCTGGATAGTAGGGTTACTTTGATATGAAAGCCTGGATAGTAGGGCTGCGAGAAGGAACCTGGATAGTAGGGTTACTTCGAGATGAAAAGACTAGATAATAGGGTTGTAAGAAGGAACCGAGATAGTAGGGTTACTTCGATATGAAAGCCTGGATAGTAGGGCTGCGAGAAGGAACCTGGATAGTAGGGTTACTTCGAGATGAAAATCCTGGATAGTAGGGCTGTGAGAAGGAACCTGGATAGTAGGGTTACTTCGATATGAAAGCCTGGATAGTAGGGCTTGAGAAGGAACCTGGATAGTAGGGTTACTTCGATATGAAAATCCTGGATAATAGGGTTGTGAGAAGGAACCTGGATAGTAGGATTACTTTGATATGAAAGCCTGGATAGTAGGGCTGCGAGAAGGAACCTGGATAGTAGGGTTACTTAGAGATGAAAAGCCTGGATAGTAGGGATGTGAGAAGGAACCTGGATAGTAGGGTTACTTCGATATGAAAGCCTAGATAGTAGGGCTATGAGAAGGAACCTGGATAGTAGGGTTACTTCTATATGAAAGCCTGAATAGTAGTGTTACTTCGAGATGAAAGCCTGGATAGTAGGGCTGTGAGAAGGAACCTGGATAGTAGGGTTACTTCGATATGAAAGCCTGGATAGTAGGGCTATGAGAAGGAACCTGGATAGTAGGGTTACTTCGATATGAAAGCCTGGATAGTAGGGTTGTGACAAGGAACCTAGATAGTAGGGTTACTTCAATATGAAAGCCTGGATAGCAGGGCTGTGAGAAGGAACCTGGATAGTAGGGTTACTTCGATATGAAAGCCTAGATAGTAGGGCTGTGAGAAGGAACCTGGATAGTAGGGTTATTTCGATATGAAAGCCTGGATAGTAGGGTTGTGAGAAGGAACCTGGATGGTAGGGTTACTTCGATATGAAAGCCTGGATAGTAGGGTTGTGAGAAGGAACCTGGATGGTAGGGTTACTTCGTTATGAAAGCCTAGATAGTAGGGCTTGCGTTGTGCTAGGTTTGTGTAGGACTTCTGTGAGGAACCTGCGTAAGGTTGTATTTGTTGCACCGATGATTACTCTGTTTAGCTTCGAGTGTTGATCATGGACCTGTTGGAAATTGTTGATAATAATTGTCTTTCCTGGAAGAAATATAGGGTTATTTATGTGCGATGCATGAGATGCATTGTGATGAGGTTCTCAAAATAACTGATATTATGTTATATGTGATGTATGCACATGTCGTGATGTATGAACATGAAATGCTTACGTAATAATCTGAGTCCGGGAAAATAAATCCATGACTGATGTTTGGAGAGTATGAGAAATGGTATTCTTGACTTCTGTAAAAAACCATAGTTCCTCTACTTCTATTGGGGATGGTGAACAAAGATGACTAGCCGGGGATTCACATCCATTCGGTTGGTGAATATTCTGCCAGAAGAGACCCTGTCTGAGGATAACTCTGTGGGGAATAACTTTGTTGGAGAGGAGATACTCTGTTGATAGATCTGCTGATTTGGAGAAATAAACTCAGTTGGGGATGAATTTTCGTTGCAGGTGATAATGAATTTTGTTGGAGATTGAATTTCTGCTTGTGAGAGAAATAAACTCTGCTTGGGAAAAAATTTACTGATTCACTCGCGATTGTGAACCTCCGCTGGGGAGAGTTATGTCCTGTTAGGGAAAGTTAACATTACTTTCTTTGGATACTTTTTACTCTGTGGGGAGTGTATGCACCACTACTCATGTTCTCAAGCTGGCTCTATCCCGATACCTGATGGGCAGAGTAACTGTAAGGTTTGGGCACTTCTTGTTTTCCCTGTTTTTGGCATTACGAGTAATCGTCTTTTGTTTTTTTGTGTAAATATTTATGAGCAACAATCATTTTCAAATGCATATATCAAAAATTAATCATTGGACGTTCTTGCAAAACAAAACAGAAAAAGAAAAAACAAATTGAAATTTCTTGTGAAAATGACTTGTATTGATTTTTGAAGTTGGCCTGTAATAGGCATTTTGTACAAGGAGGCTGACGTCCTAGTAAGATAACGATGTCGAAAGATAGAAATTAAAATTTGTGTTAAAGAAATAAAAACAACCATGTGGAACGACCCCATCGGGTTTCAACTCTGGTATTGCCTTTATATCTTCAAGCGTCTCATCACTTTGCTGCTTGGTCGAAGATGGATCAGATTGATTAGCGCTATCTGAGCTTGATAGTCGATACCAAAGCCTGGTTGCAAGATGATCCAATGAGACATAGTGTTACGCTTCAATCCCTAACTTTTTCCTGGACCGCCCTTTCGGGTTTTCAGTCCACCGGGATACCCTTTTTTTGCCTAAGTCGCCTTTTCAGGTTTTCGACTTGCCGGGTGTACAGTTTTTATTTTATTTTCATCCCTTACTTTTGCCCGAACCCTTTTGGTTCGCCGGGAAGCCCTTATTTTTTCCTAGGCCAGTCAAAACAGCGGGTCTTTGATTATGCGTAGTATCTTTTCACTATGTCTGCATTGACGGGGTGAGGAAGGTCGTCACCATCCATGGTGGTTAGAATCATAGCTCCTCCCAAGAAAATGTTCTTAACCACAAATGACCCTTCGTATGTGGGGGTCCATTTGCCCCTGGGATTACCTTGCAATAGTATGATGCGTTTGATCACTAGATCCCCGACATGATATTCTTGACGTCTGACTTTCTTGTTAAAAGCCTTGATCATTCGCTTTTGATATGTCTGACCATGACAGATAGCAGTAAGTCTCTTTTCATCGATTAGATTCAGCTGATCAAATTGGGTTTGGATCCAGTCGTCTTTGTTCAAACCCGCATCCTTCATAATCCTGAGAGAGGGTATCTGGACTTCGATGGGTAGGACTGCCTCCATGCCATACACCAAAGCGTAGGGTGTTGCCCCTGTCGACGTCCGTGCTAAGGTACGGTACCCATGAAGAGCGAATGGTAACATCTCGTGCCAATCTTTGTATGTCACCGTCATCTTCTGTACAATCTTTTTGATGTTCTTGTTAGCTGCTTCAACAACGCCATTCATCTTCGGCCGGTAGGGAGAAGAGTTATGATGTTGTATCTTAAACTGTTTACAGAGCACGGTGATCATTGTGTTATTGAGATTTGTACCGTTGTCAATAATAATCCTCTCTGGTACACCATATCGATAAATCAGATTGTGTCGGATGAACCACACCATGACGTTCTTGGTTACTGTAGCAAAGGAAGCTTCCTCAACCCATTTTGTAAAGTAATCAATGGCTACCAGAATGAAGCAATGCCCGTTAGATGCGGTAGGTCTAATCTCGCCGATCATGTCGATGCCCCACATTGCAAAGGGTCAGGGAGCTGTCAAGACATTCAGAGGGACTGGAGGCATATGCACCTTATCAGCATAGATTTGGCATTTATGATAGGTTCGAGAGTGCTGATAACAATCGGCTTCCATAGTGGACCAGTAATATCCTGTCCGTAGGATTTTCTTCGCCATGGTATGTCCACTGGAATGAGTTCCGAAGGTACCTTCATGTAACTCCTCCATGATCCTTTCTGCCCCTCTCTTGTCTACACACCGTAGTAGTGTTGAATCATGGTTACACTTATAGAGGATTCCATTACTGATGAAGAACTTTGCAGCGAACCTTCTCAGAAACTTCTTATCATTAACAGATGCCCCCTCGGGGTATTCTTGAGCCTCGAGATACCTCTTTACCTCGTGAAACCAGGGTTTATCTGCTACCTCTTTAGTATCAATGTCACAGCAATGTGCGGGTTCGTCCAACCTCTCAATGGTAATCTGAGAGCTTCATTGTCCCATCTAACTTTGAACATAGAAGACATGGTAGCTAGCGCGTCCGCTAACTGATTCTCCTCTCTTGGAAAATGTTCAAAGGTTACCTCCTCAAAGTGTGGGAGTAATGTCAATACATACTCTTTGTAAGGAATAAAATTCGGGTGCTTTGTATCCCACTCGCCTTTGATCTGAATTATTACCAGAGCGGCATCTCCGAATACACTCAATAACTTAATCCTCAGGTTAATAGCAGCTCGAAGACCCATGATACATGCTTCATACTCCGCCATATTGTTGGTGCAGTTAAAACATAATCGGGCGGTGAACGGAGTATGACAACCCTTGGGAGATATAATTACGGCTCCAATTCCATTACCCAGTGCGTTTGTGGCTCCATCAAAATACATAGACCATCGGGATCCCTCCTCAGGTCCTTCATCCGGTCCCGGTTCTTCGTAGTCGGTTATCAACATGATATTCTCATCGGGGAACTCGAAATTCATGGATTGGTAGTTATCCACGGCCTGATGCTCCAAATGATCCGCCAATACACTCCCCTTGATTGCTTTTTGGGTTGTGTATTAGATGTCGTACTCGGTTAAGATCATATGCCATCTTTCTATTCTTCCAAATAAGGCAGGCTTCTCGAAAATGTATTTCATCGGATCCATCTTTGATATCAACAAGGTAGTGTGAGTCAGCATATACTGTCTCAATCGGCGAGAAGCCCATGCCAAAGCGCAACAAGTTTTCTCGAGCAATGAGTATCGGGTCTCACAGTCAGTAAACTTTTTGCTAAGATAGTAAATTGCATGCTCTTTTCAACCGAACTCGTCATGCTGCCCCAGCACACACCCCATTGAATTGTCTAGCACTATTAAGTATAATATCAAAGGTCTTCCTTCAACTAGAGGCATCAAAATTGGTGGTTCTTGAAGGTATTCATTGATTCTTTCGAAAGAATTCTGGCATTCATCATTCCATTTTACCACTTGATCTTTCTTCAGCAGCTTGAAGATTGGCTCACAAGTAGCAGTTAGATGTGAAATGAACCTGGCGATGTAATTCAAGTGTCCCAAGAAACCTCTAACTTCCTTCTCTGTGCGGGGGACCGCATCTTATGTATGGCCTTTACCTTTGTAGGGTCTACCTGAATACCTTTGTCACTGACAACAAAACCCAGAAGCTTACCAGACCTTACCCCGAAAGTACACTTGTTCGGATTCAACCTCAACATGTATGTCTTCAACCTGTCAAACAGTTTCTGGAGATGATCAAGCTGATCTTCCTCAGTCTGGGACCTGGCTATCATGTCATCAACATAAACCTCAATCTCGTGGTGAATCATTTTGTGGAAAAAAGCAACCATGGCGCGCTGATAGGTTGCCCCAGCATTCGTCAACCCAAAAGGCATTACCTTGTAACAGAAGGTGCCCCACTGTGTAACGAAGGTTGTCTTCTCCATGTCCTCAGGATCCATCTTGATCTGGTTGTAGCCAGAAAAACCATCCATGAAGGAGAAGATCTTGTGCTGCACGGTGTTGTCGACTAGAACATCAATGTGAGGAAGTGGGAAGTCATCCTTGGGGCTTGCCCTGTTCATATCTATGTAGTCCACACACATCCGTACCTTACCGTCCTTCTTAGGTACCGGAACGACGTTGGCAACCCACTGCAGATAAGAAGTGACAGCTAAGAATCCTGCATCAAACTGTTTCATGACCTCTGCCTTGATTTTCTCAGACATTTCAGGGTGCATACCGCGAACCTTCTGCTTTACCGGAGGGCAGTCTTCTTTAGTCGGCAGGCGATGTACCACAATATCAGTGTCTAAACCAGACATATCTTCATAGGACCAGGAGAAGATCTCAACATCGTCGTGTAGCATCTGTATTAACCGTTGTTTGACACTAGGCTCTAGATTCACACCTATTTTAACCTCTTTCCTGTCTTCCTCTGTACCCAAATTCACTGACTCAACTGGCACTTCATGAGGTTGTATGGCCCTTTCTTCCTGGTGTAATAGTCTAGCAAGTTCTCCAGGCACCTGACAATCATCCTCACCTTCGTCCTCGGTTTGGTTGATCAAATCTTTGAAGTCATAACTGGCAATAGCAGAGCTTTTATCAACGGGATCCAGAGTGGATACGGATTTGCAGTATGATACGTGAGTGTGTGTAAGAGAATAGCTGTTTTGATAAAGTGAGAGACAGAAAAGAAAAATAAGGAGCGCAACATTTGTATGCAAGAAATGTCCAATGCTTTATTAATGATATATGAAATGACAAATAATAGCCCTCACAAGCAAAGCCAAGGTGCCTCAGGCAAGGCACCGGGCCGTAAAGTTTCAAATTGTTTATTACAAATCTTAAAACAAATGAGTCAATTACTGCGGAATAAAAGAAATAGGTATGAAGTCCCTAGCCGTCCAGTTATCCGGTCCACCATTGGATGTTGGGTAGATCCAGCTGTCGATATCCGGGTTCTCATCATCAGCATCTTCTGTGGCGTAGACAACCTCAGTAGCATTAATTCCCGAACCATGCTTGGGAATGGGTGCAGTTATGACGTTGGGCTTCTCCGGAGCGTCAAACTTAATTTCTTTGGCTTCGATCAGGTCCTACACCTTATTTTCCAGGGCCCAACAGTCGTTTGTATCATGACCTAGACTTTCAGAGTGATAAGCGCAGCGGGCATTTGGGTTATAACAGGGAGATGTGGTGTTGGGGTTCTTCAGAGCTTCCCTCAGAGTTACTGGATTGGTCTTCAACAATTTTGGTAAAATTTGAGACAAAGTCATATTGAGCCGGGTGAACTGCCTCTGTGGTCTTTCCGCTCTTTGTTGATTGTTGCGTTGTGGAGAAACTACAGGTCTAGGTATCATCACGGAACTTACTGTTTGACGATGTTCAACCCTGTTTTGGCCCCTCGGGCTATAGATGGCACTGGCTTCCTTCTTACCAGCAAAAGGCTTCTTTGCTGAACTTGAAGAGGCATCCTTTTGTATTTTGCCACTCTGAATTCCAGCTTCTACTCTTTCTCCAGTTAAAATCAGCTCGGTGAAACCAGACGACAAGCTGCTGATTAAGTTATTGAAAAATGGACCAGATAGCGTCCCTAGAAACATATCAACCAACTCCCTATCAGACAAAGGGGGTTAAACTCTCCCAGCCAAGTCTCGCAATTTTTGAGCATAATCTTTAAAACCTTCACCTTCACCCATGGACATGCTCTGGAGTTGAGTACGAGTGGGAGCAAGGTCAGCATTATACTGATACTGCTTGTAGAAAGCAGCAGCAAGATCTTCCCAGTTTCGGACACTGCCTCCCTCCAACTGGTAGAACCATTCAAGCTGAGTCCCTAACAGACTATCTTGAAAGAAGTGCACCCATAAATTTCTATCAGTGGTGTGGGGTTGAGTCTTCCTGACATACGAGCGGAGATGGAGCTTTAGGCAGGACACTCCATCATACTTGGCAAAAACCGGAGCTTTGAACTTCTGAGGGATGACCACTCCCGATACCAGTCCCAATTCTCCGAAATCTAGTCCAGGTATCTTCTGAACTTCCATGGCACTCAGACGATCTTCTATTTGCTTATATCTATCCTCAGTAGGAGGATATTTCTCATCATCATAATTAGTATCATTGTCAGAGACTGCATGACTAGGGTCCTTTTCCCCTTCTTGGTTCTCCCCTTCATTGGATGAAGAGGTCAAATCAGTTTGTAGCTTCAACCTTTCTCCAAACCTTCTGCCCATATTCAGAATACCAACAACCTTCTTCTTCTTCTTCTTCTTCTTCTTCTTCTTCTTCTTCTTCTTCTTCTTCTTCTCTTTCAGAA
The DNA here is from genome assembly GCA_948472305.1 of Vicia faba. Classification (NCBI taxonomy): domain Eukaryota; kingdom Viridiplantae; phylum Streptophyta; class Magnoliopsida; order Fabales; family Fabaceae; genus Vicia; species Vicia faba. The sequence goes on along the minus strand of OX451739.1, from coordinate 1,260,785,308 downwards.
TAAGGGCTTTCAGATCCTCCTGCCCCTTTGCCAGATTTATAAACATTTGTTGGAACTGGGCGTTCTATGTCTGAAGATCTTTGATGGTTTGCTCGAAAGACATTTCTGCTAAAATAAATAATGAAGAAGATGAGAAATCTGTAGTGGTACCTGTAATGATGTGTATGATAATGGGACGCACATGTAATGATTTCAAAGACTTCGGGAAATTTAAATTTGCAAACCAAAATAAACAAAAACTTTATTAGCTTAAATTTGAAGGTTCAAAATGCCTTTAAGGCGTTACAAATAAGTAAATAAAACAAATCTAAAACTAGAAAAGAAAAATCAAAAGTCCCATGGACGCTTTCTCTTCGTGCTGATATAATCATTGAACACTCTTTCTTCCTGGAGTTGCCTGATGAGCTTTAAAACCTTCCTCTCTTGATCCTGGAATTGTTCCCTATAAGTATCCCGCTCATTCTTCAGTTGAATCCAAGACCTCTGTAACTCCCAAAGATCAGTGGACATGTAAGGATAGAGAACCATGTAAGGAATGCCTTCTTCAATAGTGGGCTCCATAATCACTGGTAATACGGCCATATAAGGCATCATAAGCTTCTGGGCACGAGCTCGTCCCCATTGGAGGTAAGGCTCCATAGGAATGGAAGTCTTTGGTCCCAAATCTTTGGGGTCAGATCTGTTTACCATGCCCCAAGCTCGTATGAACCTCCGGCGATACTCATTAACATCATCCTCATAGTCGAATACAATGCCCTCAATAAGTAACTCATGGGGACCATCCCTTCGAGCATGACCAAATTGTCGCAAATCTAGTCAAGTATTGTAAGTTATACCCCCTCTGATACGAAGTAATGGGACATTAGGGTACTCCCCACAACGGTCAATAATAGCAATGTCTTCCATAGCTCGGGAACACCAAAGAATATTCGTATGAGCGAGTGAAATTATCCCGTGCGACCAACCCAAACCTTCTTCGTCCTTCAGTACAGACTTAGGGAGGTGAGAAATAAACCACCTCGACAACAACGGTATGCAGCACATAAGAGTCCCTCTTCTCTTCATGGTAAGAGTATGGATAGTGTGCAAAATATCTCCAAGCAAGGTAGGCACATGGTTGCGAGAAAGGAAAATCTTGATAGCATTCACATCTACGAAGGAGTCCGGATTAGGGAAGAGAACTAAACCATAGATAAGAAGAGACAAGACCTCTTCAAAAGCCTGAAAATCCATATCATCCCAAAATAGCTGAGCCTTGTCTATCAGAAATTTAGCTAGAAAACCCTCAACTCCGCTTCAAGTTTCTCAATTGGATACCACGTCGGCCCGTTTCAAATGCAAAGCTGAGGCAATGACTTCTGGCTTAGGAACTTCTTCTATACCTGTGAAGGGTACCTGTTTAAGAATGGATATGCCCAATAGCTGAGAGAATTCTTCCAAGGTGGGTACCAACTGATAATCTGGAAAGGTGAAGCAGTGATGCTTGGGATCGAAGAACTGAAAAAGTACCTCATCATTTGTTCATCAAAGTTTGAAGTAACCAGGCTGAGAAGTTGACTGTGTCTCTTAATGAAAGTAGAAGTTTCAGAAACTCTTGATACTAGCTCTTTGAGTTGGGAAGGTATCTGCACAAAGCTGATTTAGATAGTATTTCTACGCACGGAAGCCATGATCTGCAAAACAGAACAAAGATAAATTCCCTTGGTCTTTGAAATGGTTAGTGTAATGAAGCATGAATGCCATGTTATGATGCATGATGTCATGATAAACCACAGGTATAGCAAACACAAGTATTGCAAACACAGTCAAATCACACAAAGCCCTTAGGTTTAAGGCTTTCATGAGGTCAAAGGTAGTACCCTCTTGAAGTTAAGTTGGTTTCAAACATGTCCTAGAAAAGTAACCGGGTTCTAGAGGATCTCAATATCACTGAACATCCTTTATCAGTCATGGTTTCAGCTCACGCAATCTTTTCTTACGGACAAAATATTCCGAAAGTATGATCTCAATGAGTGTAGCATCGAGTATCAACCAGTTCTCAGCTCTACACCGAGGCCGGCTATCTCACTACTTTCTAATGGCCAAGTTGTGCAATTAAAGGTTCTAAGGTTAGTTGATGCTTCACGACACTATGCAGCGGCCCCGTATTCTCCTCGTTTCACCACAAGAGATATCAGTACCAACCAAAGTGCCACACCAATGTAGCCACTACTTCAACCGTATCGGTTTACGTCATACAGTTCCCTCACAGTCTATTGCTACTTACCTAAAAGGTGTTCCCCAGATCCGGGTGTAGGATATATAGTAACCCCAAACAAACCCTCAAAAATAAAGCAAACAAAGCAATCAAGAGAAGCAATTTTAATGACCTAGATCCTAAGGTATACCCCACTTATAAATCCCCAGCAGAGTCTCCAGTTCTGTGATTCGGTGGTAGAACCGAATGTTTAATACTGGTTTGCATTTTACGTTTTTTGTTCACAAAATGTCGCGGTAAGCAAGAGTCTTCACCGACTTTTATTTCATCCAACCGGAAAGGAAAAAAGTACAGAAAAAATCCTTTTTCGAGATTTTGAGTACGGGGGGTAGATTATAGAAAGGGAATGTGTTAGCACCCTTCCTATCCATGGTTTTCCATGGGCTCTTAGGTACTTGCTCATTTTTAAATTTCTTGTGTTTGTGCTTGTTTTTGAAAAATGTTTTACTTCGTGATAACCCTTGTATCAGTCCTCAAGGGTGTGACGAAGTTGTTTTGAAAATTTATTTGAAAAGTGTAGGTGTGAAAAGTTTTGACTTGAGCAAGTACCTACTAGCATCTACTCGCTCGAAAAAATTTCATTTCCATCCTTGTTTCCTTTAGACAATGCTATCCTACTATTGATAAATAGGTAGCACCGTCGTTGGAGTTTGTAAGGGTCAATTCAAAAGGGGTGTACGGTCACTAAAGCAATATTAGGACACCTTAGTAGTAACCCTAGAGTCTTAAGATCTTTTCGAGGCAACATTTCTGAGGCAACATTTCCGAGGCAACATTCAAATGGGACAATTTGATCTTTTAGACTAGAGGGTAACCACTAAGACACCCTATGCTTAATGATCGTTTACCGAAGGCAACCGAAGTGAAAGTATACCCTAAGAGTGAATATGTGCGAGTGATTTATTTTCAGTCTATTATCTTTGCACATTAGGGTTTTCTAACCATTTTAATTTTGTCATGCATTCTTGCCATACAATCCTAAACATACATCTAACAGTTAAGTATTTGCGGGAATTAAAAATGCGAGAAAATAAACCTTGCTATTACAAGGCTTCGGGGAGGGGGATTGTTTACATAACCAAAATATCGGGGATTTAAACAGTAAATAAAAACTCTAAATTAACTATTACAAACCCTGAACAGTTACAAAATAGTGGCAAAATAATTAACAAGCGCGCGGCAAATTAAATACGAGGTGAATAGGGTTTTAACCCTTTGACTAATCCTATTTGCGATTGATTAAAGAAAAAAAATGTTTTTTTTGTCATGTTTTGTTATTTGAGAAAATAATGGAAAATTAAATTAAAAGAAATCCTAAGTTCTAATTAATGTTAATTTTTAAAAATAAATAAATTAATTCTAAACAACCTATTTTTGTATTTTTTTTTTGTTTTATTTGAGAAAAAAGAGAAAAATTAAATCAAGAATTAACCTAGTTTTCTAATTTAATTTTAATGGTGAAAAAGAAAACAAATTAAAGTTACCCTAATTTAAATATTAATCTAATTAATTAACAAAAAATTTAATTTAATAAGAAAACAACTAAATCTAATTTTTTATGATTTTTTTTTATTTTTATGATTTAATTAAAACTGATTTTAAAAAATTAAATAATTAAACAAATTAAAATAAAAAATAAAAAATAAGAAAATAAATTGAGAATTAGGCCTATGTTGTTGGCAAAAAGGGGGTGTGAAGTTGAATTTCCAGGCCCAAAATGCTCCAAGCCTGGTTGACCATGCTTGATCCGGTGCAGTGTTGACTTTGAGGTGTATCATGGTCCTCTCATGGTAGGTGTTGGATCTTGGTAAGAGCGCATCAAATGGCTGGATGTTGAGGTTGTATGGAAGGCGCTTGAGATTGTGAGACAATGGATCTGTTGATAGAAAGAAAAATAAAGAAAACGCTGGGACCTGGGATCGAACCCAGGTCCTCACGCTTAAATCCAATGCCACCCTGCCAGCTGAGCTATGATGGTTAGTTGTAATTACAATAATAATAAAATATAATATAAGAAAAGTAAAAGGGCTGATTCCAAAGCGCGCAATTTTCAAATGTCCCAATGGCTGGCTGACACCCAAGCGTCTTCTTCCTTGTACCGTCGTTTTAGAAAAAGAGACTTTTACCTACAGACGTCCATTGTAGATATAACCCTGCACATTTCAAAAATTGCATACGAGCAAGATAAATGAAAATTAATGGTACCAATCAACTCGTCTCATCCTCACGAGCATCATGGTTCCTGATTCAAGTCCCAATTGTTCCTGTACAAAAAGACCCTAAAAATAACATAGAAACCCTAGCCATGGCAACATCATGTACAAACATCAAAAACGCAATTAAATGTCATGGTTAGCTTGCAAACAGGATGACAAACACGAATAACAATCAAAAGTGCTATTGATGCAAGAATTGTGATAATCAAATTGAAAAAATGTGTCAAACTGTACGAAGTGTAGCGCACGATTCTGAGTGTTTCAGGCCTTGCAAATGATTGGGACAGCTTCCTGGGACGTCCATCAATGGATTGGGATAGCTAGGATAGCTTGAGATGGCATGTGGAGTGAAAACCAATTCACACTTTTGCCAACTTTTTTTTAGTTTTGTTCTATGCCTCTCACGACCTCTAACCCTTGTATTCTGATCTGGAATTATTCACTATATAGCCTAGAGTGAATTAGGTTAACAAACTTGGACTAAATCTTTGCATTTATCCAAGATTTAAGTTGATTTGCAAGCTATATGATATGTTGCTATTTTGAGCCAAAACATGCCTTTCTTGTATCAATTGCCCTTGATTCGATTTGCTCTTGTTTACTCAGCATATCTTGGTTGCCAATCTGTCCAAAAAACAAATCAAATCATATCTTTGTTAATTTTCATCATTTATTTGATTTAATTCACTTTTTAATTAATGAAAAATCAAAATAAATTGAAAAATGAAGCACATAATGGGTGAGTGAAAATTTGAGTCGTGGACCACATTATAATTGAGGTGCAAGCATAAAAAGTTGGGCCCATTTAGCAAAAAAATGCAAATTTGAGCACATTTGACTTTTGGCAATTTTGCAAAAATGGTCAACTTGGCCAATGCATAACTCTCTCAATTTTGACCCTAGAGAGGTGTTCTTGGACTTTTTAGAAAGCTTAGGATGTCCTCTAAGAAACCCTTTTGGTATCATCTCAATTGAGTCTTCCATGTTCATGTATGGAGCTTTGACCCAAAAGGTGTTTTTGTTGACTTTTCAAAAGGACCTATAATGTCAAAATTCATATCTTTTTGTGAGTGCATATTCTGGACTTGGGAGCTGAATATGAATTGTAGGGAATTTCATCCTCTTCAAAATGATATTTGGATGGGTCATTTATGATAAAGTATGAGAAAGTTATTCTTGGTCAAAGTTGAGTTGACTTTTCCTGTAAAACCCTAATTTAGCAACTTTTGGGTTTTGATGAATTGTGAGCAATCCTTGAGGAATCATGATCAATCCTTGATAAAATGATGGATAATACTTAAAAATGAGGATGTTGACTAAAAATCTTGAAGTTTGATTGTATGTGGGCCACATTTGACTTTTAACCTAGTACAGTTGATTTTCAGGCATTTCAGCAATTGACTGAGCAAACTTCTTCTGCAAGGCTTGAAACTTGACATGGATAATATTGAGAGCATATTAGGAAAATGGTGAGCATTTTAGTCCCTTGTGGTTCACACATCTTGATGAACATGGAAACCCTAATTTGAGGTATACTGCCTTAGGAGAGAGTTTGCCTGGTCAATTCTTGAACTTCCTTGAGCAATTTAGGGACCTCACTTGCCATGTGTTGAGAAATATGGGAGGGCAAATTTTGGGGTACAACACTCTTATATTATCAATGGATAAAGCTTGGAACTGGGTTCCAACAGCAGCTTCATCCGCCTCCACAATGCTGAAAGAGGACAAATGAGATATCAATAATTCCTATTCTCCATTTATAATTGCCACTTTTCCTCCCCGCACAAACTTCAACTTCTGGTGTAAAGTCGAAGTGACAGCCCCTGCCTCATGTATCCACTGCCGTCCCAACAAACAACTGTAAGCGAGTATAATATCCATGACCTGGAAACTAATCTGAAACAAATGTGGGCCTATATGAATAGGCAAGTCCACTTCACCAATAACAGATTTCCTTGATCCATCAAACGCTTTCACAATAATGCCACTTGGGCGCATGGGAGTTCCTTGATATTTCGACTTCATAAGATTGCTCCTCGGTATAACATTCAATTCGGATCCATTATCAATCAACACATTGGATAGTGAATCATTCTTGTAGTTCATAGAAATGTGGAGGTCCAGGTTGTGATTCCTTCCTTCACCGGGCAGTTCATCGTTGCAGAAACTCAGATTATTACATGAGGCAATGTTCCCTACAACACTACTGAATTGGTCTACCGGAATATAACTTTCCACGAAAGCTTTGTCCAATACCCTCATCAAAGATTCTCTGTGAGTAGAGGAGTTCATAAATAAAGCCAAAATAGATATTTTTGAAGGAGTCTGCAGTAGCTGATATACAATTCTGTAGTTGCTCATCTTGATTATCTTAAAAATATTGTCCACCTGTTTTTCTAGCGTAGCTCCACTAGATTCACCCACTGCCTTCTTGGGTTCAACATTTTCCACAACTTTCTTTCCAGTACTAACATCTCCACGAACAACCGGTGCAAATATACGACCATTGCGGGCCACTCTGCTAGTCTCAACAATATTTCCAACATTAGGCATTGGCTAGATGGGAACTTCCACACCATCCTCTAAGATTGTAGCATTATATTTGTAGGGTACAACCTTGTCTGACTTGTAGGGGACAGGACCCGACAAACTAATCACCAACGGAGCAATAGCTGGCTTGCTATGATATTCAACTTCAAAAGGGGTAGGCGCACAAAACAAGGCACAATAAAATTTACTCCCTCTTTAACATATTCAGTCATTACAGATTCATCTCTGGAAAACAAATAATCATCTGAGGAGAATAACTCATCCATAGAGGCATACTCATTATCTGACTCTTCTTCATCCAAACAAACCTCAATCTCATTAACCTCATGATAATCATCCCTTTGGCTTATAACCTTGATAGTTCTATTATCCAATAACAACTGAACACCTTTCCTTACAAATGAACATCCTCGGGAGTCCTGACAGCAAATTCGGCAAGATCCATACTAATGTTCTACCTGACCAACCATGTGGCATAAAGTAGCATGCAATTGTACAAGATCCTCATTCATATATTCCACATCAAAGATTCTGAATTCTCCAGGACATCCAGAAACCATGTTTACTTCCTCTTCATACTCTGCCCTAGGCCTGATTATGTGAATGAGACCCTCATCCATCATCTCATACAAATCAGCCTTTATCTTGTCACAACCCTGTATATTCGTATTGCAGATAGCACAACCAGCATGGTCATGCATATAATAGCTAAATTCAGAGGTCTGTATGCATTTTCACCAAATCTCCTATAACCAAATTAACATTAAAAATCTGGAAGTTGCCTAGACAACCGGCCACCATGTTCACAGCATTTGCTCCTCCATGCTTGGGCAGAGGATTATCTTTCATATTAGGGCCAACATATTTGAAGGACAAGATACCAGACTTCACCAATTTTTGTACTTCAGTCTTCAAAGGATAGCAGTTCTCAATATTGTACCCTGGTGCTCCCTGATGAAAAGCACATGTTTGGTCTGCCTTGTAATACCAACACAATGGTGATGGTATAACGGGAGGTGGTCTGGTCTGAACCAACTTCTTCTGAAGTAACACAGGAAGTAATTATGTATAACTCATAGGAATAGGGTCATAACTCTCCCTTCTCTGATTATACCCTTAATTCCCCTGATGTGATGGTCTCTGATAAGCAACGGTGGTTAGAGTTACGCCAACAACTAGAGTCACTGCGGCGACTTATTGATGACGCTGATAATTTCTTCTAGAAGTGTTAACCCTCCTCTCTTGCATAACAACATTTGTATCTCCTTCCTTCTTTTTGGCAAACCCATAGGACGGCTTCTTCGTACCTCCAGAACTTTCACTTTTTGTTAAACGACCCTCTTTTATAGCCTCTTCCAAACGGATACCCATGCCTACCATTTCGATAAAGTCACTTGGCGCACTTGCTACCATCCTCTCGTAGTAGAAAGCACCCAGAGTCTTCAGGAAAATCTTAGTCATCTCCTTCTCTTCCATGGGAGGAATCACTTGGGAGGCTACCTCACGCCATCTCTGTGCGTATTCGTTGAATAATTCCCTATCTTTCTGGACCATGGCCCTGAGTTGATCACGGTCAGACGCCATGTCCATGTTGTATTTGTATTATCTGATAAATGCTTCTCCCAAGTCATTGAAACTATGGATATTGACGCTGTCCAAACTCATATACCACTTCAACGTAACACCAGTTAAACTATCCTGAAAAAAGTGAATCAACAGACATTGATCACCAGTATGGGTAGACATTCTTCTTACATACATCACAAGATGAGAACGAGGACAAGTGTTTCCCTTGTACTTCTCGAATTCCAGGACTTTAAACTTTGCAGGTATCTTGACATTTGGGACCAAGCATAAATCATTCACATTCTACCCGAACAATTCCTTTCCCCTGAGGGCCTTTATCTCCCTCTGCATCTTGTCAAACTGTTCTTGTAAATCATCTATTCTATCATAGATACCCAAGCCTTCACTTGGTGGAGGAAAAGGACGATATATATCATCACTAGAAAATGGGACCATATTCATCGAAGGAGGCGCAACAGGAGCATAATGCACCATAGGAGGTGCAGAAGTAACAGTAGTTTAAACAATTGGAGTATCTTGAGGACCAAGATTAAAACCTTCAGCCGCAAAGTTCTATGGCATTCCCCATGGACAACCTTGAGGCATGCGATTCTGAACAGCAGCTAGAGTAGCAGACACAAGAACAATGGGAACTTCAGTAGTAACCCTTGTTTGTTGAGGTTGAACACTCGGTGGCTCATTCTGAGCAGCCACCAGAGATTCCGTTAGAGCAGTAAGATCGATCATGCCGGCCTTCAGAGCAGAAACTTCCTCGCACAGCTCATGATTCTCTTGTTCTAAGTTGTCCATCTTCCTTATGAAATTAGCTCGAGTGTTGTAGTGGTGAGACATCTTGCTGAACAAAGTAAAGAAGCTTGGTAAGACACCTGGATATGCATAATAAATGAAAGAAATATGTGCAATATGATGCATGATATGTAATGCACATGATTTATTTTATTATTAATATTTCAAGGGACTTAAAGATTTATAGACATATTGCAAATAACACATTTAAAATACTGAAAAGTTTTATTATAATAACTTCAAAATGGATTACAAGTTTTAATAATCCCAAGTACAAGATGAAAATAAAGTCTAAAACCCTAAGAAGTAAAGCTGATGGAGATCACTCTATACGATGGCGCTTCCCTGTAAGCCTGGCAATCTGAGCCTTTTACCTCTGGTTTTCTTTCGCATATTTGGCGGCAACCTCCTTCCAATCACTTGAATCAGGAAGTGATCAACTAGCATCTAACTGAGGCTTAGGGGAAAATAAATCCCCTTGCCTCTCCATGGTCTCTACAGCCCGACTCTCAAGAATATTAATCAAGTCGTCTTTCTCCTTCAAGTCTGTTTATAGGAAATCTCTAAAGTTTGGCACTTATTCTTCCAAGCGTCCTTTTCCTGGTGCATCCTGACCAAAGCAAGCTGCAGCTCTTCCACATCATCCAATAGGAGTGGTCTTCACAAAAAAATCAGGCATAGGTGCTTCCCAAGAATACAACATCTTCAACTGAATAACTCTCGTTTGGACCCACTGAAGATAAGGCTCCAAAGAAACAGCCCCCTAGGTCCCTACTCTTCCTATGAATGTGACGCCAGGCCTTCACAATCTGCTCCCTAGCTTCCTTATGGTCTTCTCCATCCTTCAGGAAGAAACTGCTCAAATGAATACTATTTGGTTTATCCCTCATCGAATAACCAAGCTGTCATCATGCAAGAACATAGTTGTAGTTAATTCCTCCCTTTGTGCCAAGAAGAGGTACATAGGGGAAACTACCACAATTGTCGACAATCTCTACATCATGGTAAGCCCGATGATACCAATCAATATCTGAGTGAGTAAATGCCATGATCTTAGGAGCCCAAAGGGGTTCCTTCCTGAAATCCCAGAAAGCATCAGACTGAGGCATATGAGAAATAAACCACTGATACAATAGAGGTGTGCAACAGATAATCATCCCCCCATGATAAGAATTCTGAAGGTGAATAGAGTAATAAGTATCACCCAACAATGTAGGAACTGGGTTTCCAATCATGAAGATCCTGATAGCATTAATGTCAACAAACTTGTCAATATTAGGAAATAAAAACAACCCGTAAGCAAGTAGAGCAAAGATGGACTTAAAAGCAATTGTACTCTTCATCCAGGCAAAGTAACGAGATTTCTCCAATAAGAACTGAGCTGGTAATCCTCTAATCCATCATTTAGTAGTCATATGGGCTTAAAATTCAGACTTCCCCAGATGGATCAAAGCAGCAATCTCGTGTGGTTTTGGCTCACCCTCCAAACCAGTAAAAGGAACACGATCGGTAACAGGTAAATCCAACAGATAAGAATACTCCTCCAGTGTAGGCATCAACTGATAATTAGGGAAAGTAAAGCAATGATACATCAGATCATAGAACTGGACCAAGGTCGAGAGAATACCCTCATTCATCCTAAGCTTCATGAGAGGAATGATGGATCCACACTTCTTTCAAAAATCTGCAGAACACTCAATCTCGGGAATTTGACTAATCAAATCATCTATCTTGTGATCTTTGAAACTGTATTTTCTAGTCTTTATTTTTCCAGAATCCATGGTCAAAAGGTACCTGAGATATTCACAAATGGTCAACTTTCAAGTCCCTTGAAATAAAATTTCTTCAAAAGATGCTTATGAGTGCATAGATGCATGATGCAACAATCACAAACAAGATCACAAACATAGGGTTCATAGGTTCAACGTCACGAGCATGAGGTTGAAGGTACTACCCATAAGGTATTGGTCTAAAAGTTATCACCTTCCAAACAAGGTTCTAGAGGTTCCCAAAGTCTACATCCTTCCTTAGGTATTACCAACTTTCTGATTGACTCGGTAATTAGTAATATTCCAAAAGAAAAACGCGTCCAAGCGTAGTATCACGTGACAAATATTTCCGGATTACTCCATCATAGCTTTCGCACTACACCTAAAAGGCAAAGATGGGTTAGGTATTCTACGGTCCTCAGATTCAGCAGGCTCCCAGATCGAAAGCAATACGTCTTCCCAATTACTCGGTAAATGACACTATAGTCAAAGGGGCCTCCACTGAGTGGGGGATCTCATGCCTCATTTTTTGGGATTACTCCCTCAAATTTAACATGACTATACCGTCCGTCCTATCTTAAAGTTTTCCCAAGTCCGGGTATAGGACTTATAAGTAATCACCAAGCACCCTGAAAATCAGGAAAATCCAGGCAAACATATATACAACATATAACACATACACAACAATAGCATATATACAGATATAAACAAAGATAGGTTTAACCCACTTAGGAATGGACCAGCAAGAGGTCAATCTTTCCCCAATGAAGTCGCCATTTTTCTTGTATTGGTAAAAATGTTTAAGACTAAGCCATTGGATTAACTAGACTCATACAGATCAAAATAAAAAAATCACCACCGTGCTATATTGTATCCAAAGGAATGGGAAAAGGGCGAGTAACCCAAAAAGAGGGGGAAAGATCCTAGGTAAGGCGGTTGGTTATGCAAAGGGAAGGTATTATCACCCTAAACATCTATGGTACTCCGCAGGAACCTCTTTGTAAAATCTGTATATTTTGGCTATAAAATGTTGTATGTAAAATAGATGGTGGAGGTGAGAAAAGAAATATATTTTTTATGATTTTTGCACCAGCCGCGGTTGCGAACCTTTAGTGCCTACGTACCACCTTTCGTGTAATAGGGGATCAGGGTACATGTAGTTCACCTTTTAAAAAATTTAAAACACAAGTGTGTTGGTTAATTTTATGAGATAAGACATCATCGTCATTGTCCGTGTGGAAAACATACTTACTACCAACAATCATGAGAAAGGAGAATTTACATCATCTCAAAATGGAGGATATGGCTTGGATTTTAAAATCAACAATGCCTCACTCAACACCCAAGTGGAAAATATCTTTCTTCACTATATATTGTAGAAGTATAGTTGTTTGCATCACTACAAAGATTGACAAGAGTCCAATCTTTCGAGAAAGGTTTTAAAATAAAAAGCCAAAGTGGCAAAAAGGGTTTGAAATGAGATTGATTGACTTTTAGTCTTATCACAAAAAATGTCAAGGTATTATTAAGTGGATTAGAGTTTATTCATGAAAATGTTTTGCAAATGCATGGACATAAGTCCAAGTTTATTATGAAAGTGGTTCAAGTTTAGAAACAAGAAGGGTTTTCAAAAGGAGGGAGGAGATTTTTGAAATTAAAGAAGATGGGAGGAGAAGAAGGGACTATCCTAAAGCATAAGGTAAAAGCTAGCGATAAGAACCATCCAACTAACAAGAAGCCATTACTTGACATTATGAGTCAAGATAGAATTCTCATTCCTTGGATTGAAACCAAACAAGCAAATATACTAGACCTCTTGAGAGAAACAAACTTCAAATGTATTAAGTCTTCAAAAAAATTGGGCAGAGTAACAGATGTATACGGGTGAATTCCAGATTACAAACAAAGTATGTAATCACAATAACCTGCACACAAAATAAACAAACAACCCAATGTCTTGAGGTAAACCTCAAGAACTCCAGACAAAATATCAATTAAGGTCACAAGGTCTCCAACATAGGCCAAGGCTTCTAATCCTAAGTCCAAGAAGTCCAATACTCCATAATGCCAAGGATAGTAACCAAATAGTCCAAGCATCATTAAAGTTTTTTATGGTTTATGTTGATTATTAGGTATCTTCAAAAAGAAAAGAAAAGCTCAAGTGTGCAAAATAAAAATGACAAGAAAGTATATTCTCAAGTGAGCAAAGATGAAAAAATAGCATGAAATATAAATGCTAAAAGTAAATGGTGCATAAAATAAAAGTGCATAAAATAAAATCACAAAATAAGGTCAATTATTAGTGGTTAGTTGGATAACCATCTTGAAACTTGCATTTGGAACTCATTAGAGGATTGGTAGAACCAAAGCCTCCACACAATAAGTTGTATTTGCTTTTTTACAAGTATATCATCCATTTTTGAATCCTCAAAGGTACCATTTAATGATCAACGATGTTTAAGTGATCCGCGTTTACCAAAAGTGTTGTTGATCCATTAGAGGATTGGTAGAACCAAAGCCTCCACACAATGAATCTCAAGGTTATTGGATCAAAGAGATCAAATTAACATGCTTGGGCTTGCAAACATAGGTTTGGGCCATAAATGATCATTTATTCGATTCAGGACAAAATTTATCGCTATATTAAGCAATCGTAAGTGGACTTATATAGAAGTCACACCTATTTTGAGGTCGGTCAATAGAAATCTATGCACCATTTGTTTTTGAGACATGATATAGAGATCATGCTCCAATAACACTTAGTGCAATAAGAAAGGGATAAGATGAAGAAGGGTGGGAAAGAATATAAACCACATTTGAATTAAAAATTTAATCAAACTATTATTAAAATTATTCATCCATTTTTGTGGAGTTAGACTCAACACCATGGATCCAATGATGTTAATAAAGTTCATGATAAAAAATTCAACCCAAGATCAGTCAGAAAATAATCAAAAAATAATATTGTATTTAATATATACATTAAAAAAAGGTTTTAAAATGTTTTAAAATAGAAATAAAAGAGAAAAATATCAACTATATTAAAATTAATCAAGACAAATTTAGTAAGACCATAGAAAAATCAGAAATAAACTCAAATATTTTTATGAAATTTTAGGTAATTTTTTAAAGTCAGAAACTATTTTTAAAATTAAAAGAAATGAGTAAAATAAACCAAAAATGATAAAAAATAACAAATTTCGAAATAAAAAATAAATGAGGTCACCAATATTTGTCACAATATCATTGGATCATTCCATAATTTTGTTCATAATTTAAAAATGCATAAAAGTATTTTTAAACATTTAAAACAATTCAAATAAAGTGAAAATTTATAAAAAATATCAAAACATAAAATAAAATTGTAAAAAAATAAAAATCAGAAAGAGGAAAATCAAAAATATTTTTCATAATTTTTTCAGATTTTTTTGGACTTAAAATGAATTTTCTATGCTTTTTTGAAGTTTAAAACAATTAAATATAAAAATCAGAAATAAAAAATAAAGTTAAAAATACGTGGACAATTGGATGAGAGACAAAACGTGTTAGTAATCAAATCCAAGGAATCTGGCGCGTTGTGCATATCATGATCATTAATGAATAAAGCATTGGATCAAATATAAAATCAGAAATTTAAAAAATACAAATGACACGCCATCATTGGTTGGAAGATGACACATTGGCCATCTTCAACCTCCAGCCAGTCCTAAAACCAGGTCACTCAAACTGTAAAATTAGAGCACGAGACTTATGCCATTCGCTTCGTCTCTTCAAGACGAAGACAACCACACCTTCACGACAAATTTATATAAGTTGTAGCTCAAGCAATTTGGAAGAGAAGTTTTGAAAAGGGATTTGAAAATTCATGGTCAAAATGTGTTTCCGGTTAAAAACAAATGTTGCAACTAGAACTGGGGCAATGAGAGCTTCAAAATGATATCAAAGTTTGGAAGAATTGATGGAGAAATCTACCTATTGAAGTTGAGTTGCAGAGCTCTGAAACTGGACTTCTATGGATCAATATAGGTCACGATTCTTGAAGGTAATTTTATGGTTAGTGTTGTACCACAAAATTTGCTCTCTTATTTCTCAAGAAATCTCTCATAAGATCTCCATTGATTCAAGACTACACAAGGTTTGATTAGCTCAAGACACCTCCTCCAGCACTGACAACTCAAAATTAGGGTTTGAGTTTGTACAAAGATAATTGAACTTCTAATGCCTTGTATTACCTTCATGGATCATTAGGAACCCTCAAGATTACTCATGTCAAGTTTCAAGCTTCGGATCACATTTTTGCTCAGGTAGTTGATCAGTTGACCTAAAATCAACTATATTAGGGAAAAAGTCAACTGTGGTCAACCTATAGTCAAACTTCAATATTTTGGATCCATATGAACATTATGAACTCATATATGTCAATTAATCAAGTAGGATCACAATTCCTCAAAGAAATTTGATCAGAACACCAAAAGGGCAAAATGGTCAAAATTAGGGTTTTGATTGAAGAAGGCTCAATTCTTGACTTTTGCCAAGAAAATGACTTATTGGTTTAAGAAATTATCTCAAGGATTCAAATGCACCATCTTGACCTAATTGCATAGTTCAAATCACCTCTCAAGATCATTGGATTGACAGGTGAATTTCAGTAGACTGATGAAAAGTCAACTATATACTAAAAAGTCAAACTTTGACTTTTTGATCAAAATCAAGTTTCAAAAATCATATTTCATCAAGACATGTCAAAATATGAAGTTTTTTCATCAAGAAATTGAAAAGTCAAAATTCTAGGACTTAGAATTTTTTTCTAAGTGTTGGAAAGTTAACATTTTTTTATAACTTTGTGCCAAATTTCCACCATGATGCAAGATAATTCAAGGAAAACTTCCAACATGAAAGTTATAGATCTCAATGAGATCTAAAACATTGTAGGGCAGAACTTTTTCTATAAATGCTTGGATTTCAAGTTATGAATTTATAAAGACATGTCCATGATACTAAAAATACTTAGTGAAATTTTGAGTATTTTAGTCATGATTTTGACCTAACTTCATGACAACTTTTCACCTAGTTCCATATTGATTCTTCAAAAATGTCCAACATAAAAGTTGTATAGGATTTTCCAAGATTTTCAAAATGTCCAAGAACTTGAAGAGCTCATTTTTTATCTAGGAGATTCAAATACTTGAAGTTAGCATGATAAACTTGAATTATAAGTCATTTTTGTCATGAACTCATAATCAAATCTCATAACCTTATCATTCAATCTCACTTTTCAGGTCATGTTGCTTCTAAATCACTCCATAATTAAGTAATTACACAGACCATAAGTGTATTACACAAGGATTTGATGTTTTGTCCAAGTCTTGATACCATTTATAGTTGAAATTGCAAAAAGTAACATATCCATTCTTGTAAAGCAAGCTTTTTCACAATGTCAACCGTTCTTGAGCTTCTCAATGGCTCCATCTGAACACACTCAACCTAGAAACTCTAAAGAAGCATGTTTAAAGTGATTTAACCACTCTACATAGCTTGTACCACACATTGGGATTTTGGTTTTCCACTTTGCTTCAAAAATAAGCAAAAATGCCATAACATGTGATCTTGGTAATTTGACAATCTTAAGTCTCCAAATCTTTTCCTATATATCAAGACACTCTTATGCAACTGAGGACACGATTTTACAAACCCTTAAACCCTCTCATACACTCTCAAACCCGAATTGGCCAAAAATCACTATTTTTAAGCTTTTGAAACCTTAACTTCGAAACTCATCACTCTTGCAACTATTGTCCAAACAAATCATCTAAACACTTCATATATATCATATAGAAACTATCCATACTCATGTTTCCTCACTGTAACATCATTTTGATCATCCACCATTTTCAAAATCCACCATTGTAACTTGACTTGAGTAGACCAATCCAGACACTTTTAAGGCAAAGTAAAAGTTGCAACATACTCACCAAGGTCCCATGAAGCTAAAGCAATCATCATATTTCTTTTGGAAGTCGTGTAGAGGCCATTGAATTTTTGCATCAAGAGGTAAGTTTTTCCAACTTTGAAATCTTAATACAAGCATCATTTGCATTACTTTAAAAAGATAAAATGTAGATATCATGTCTATGAAGCTAACCATATCCTTAAATTTCATTTTAATTGACTGTGGGATGAGAACTTTGAAACTGAATTTTTTGGACATTTAGGTTTTCAGTTTGGTACAGGTAGAAATTTGTGAGTTATAGTGGGAATAAATAAAAACTAATTACATATTTGAAATCCTTGCAAAATTATAAGCAAGTTTCATTTTTACATTTTTGAATTTGGTTGAGAAATGAGGAAGTTAGAGTTTTTTTTTTTAAAAAAAATGGAAAATATTGTTATTACAGTAACTGTTAGCGTGCAAGAGGAAGAAGGAGGAGGGCTTGGCCATTTTCAAATTTTTACATCTAAGTTCAATTTATATTTAATGATTGTTGTTTCACTAACGAATGTAACAGCCACCCCAGTGGCAAGTAGCGCATGTTTCATGCCACTTCTTATCCTAAGGGCGTGGTTTCAAACCTTAGTGAACCCCCCCTTTGCATATTTTGTGTTATTTTTGTGATTTTTGTGATTTCAGAAAGCAATCTTCTCATATAATATCATGCAATCACATGGTTAACGAGCAAATACTCCTAGCCTAGTGGTATTCTTTTGAGCCAGCAACATGAATATCTTGAGTTCAAGCCTTGGTAGAACCAAAAGCTCATTTTTATACTCATTTTACATTTTTAACAAACTTCAACAATTTATTTAACCCATCAAGTTAACTCCTTTTGAACTAATTTTTTGCAAACTACTAGTTTATTAGGTCTATTTTATGAATATATAAAAATCTCACCAAAAATACTTTTATTTTCATTATTCGTGATTTATTCAAAGTAGCATCTTTTAGGTTTTTTTTTATTAAAAACAAAAAAAAACATTTTTCTTAACAAATATCTTTCCTTGATTAAATTAATTTTTAACTTAGTTTTTGATTTGAATTTCTTTTCTAATTAAATCAAATTAGAATTTAGGGATTTTAATTAATTAAATTCTTTTCTTTTATTAGTTTAATTAAATCAAGACTTTTCATAAACAAAAAAAATTTTCTTTTCCTTTCACATCGCTTTTTATATTCTTGCACATTTTATCTTGCAATATTCAATATGGTTGTAATAGTATAATTAGAACTTTATTGCTTTCATTCCCCATTTGTAAATTGCATCCCCATCCCCAAATGATGTAATAGCGTAGAATTTTACATTTCTGCAATTTATCACTTTCAATATAAATGGTAGTAATTAGGATTTGTATGAGAAGATAAAAATCAACAAGTAGATAACCCTAATCAAATATTAAATGCATGCAAATCAAACAAACTATTCACACATGCACCCCTAAGGTTAACTCTATTTGTTGCCTAAAAATGGTCATGTTATGCATGTGGGATGTCTTAGCAAAAATAATCGAAATATAAGATCATAGTCCCCCGATGACGCTACAAATGTTGTCTTACAAATGATCTTAGTCCCTCAAAGAGAAATTCTATGATATCTCACAACATTGCTATCATGACTATACGATGACCCACGCTCATCCCTTTACATCCAAAGATAAGGCTTTTTACCAATCAATGGTAAGATAGCAATATCAAAAGAAAGGAGAGAAATGAATAAAAGACTTTTGAGTAGGTAGAAACGTTCTTAGTTGCTTGCTCACTTTCAAAACAAACACACACCAAACACTTTCAAAACAAACACCAAATACTTTCAAAACATGAAATATTTTCAAAAGTCCAACACTTTGTATACGTTCTTACAAAATGAGAACCATTACAAAGTTTGCCTAAACGAAGACGCCTTTTCAAAAATACTTTCAAGAACTACCACAAAGCATATTTTCAAACAAAAGAAAGTGATCTAGCAAGCAACTAAAAGCCCATAGATAACTATGGATGAAAAGGATGCTAACACCTTCCTTTTTCATAATCTACCCCTCGAACTCAAGAAATAATCTCAAAGGTTTTACCTGTTCTTTTCCACCTTTCCTTTTGGATAAAAGAAAAGTCGGTGGCGACTCTTGCTAGCCGCAACAATTGCGATCAAACATAAAACATTCCAAGTAAGTTCTCCCACCGTTTTACAATTAGCTTCAGGGAAGATCAAGGAAGGTGAATTGATATAAAAAATGGATTGAAAAAGGCTTGAACACTGATTTCGAATTTGCAAAAAAGTGAGTTATGGAATGAGTTTGGCAGGGTGATTTTGGTTGTTGAAGCTTGAGGAAATGAATGAGGGATGACCCTCTATTTATAGGGAATCAAATGGAATGTTTAAGCGTGTGAAATGATGAAGTTTGGGGGGAAATCATGTGAAGTTGCAAACAAGAAAAGTGTGACTTCTATTTTGATCAAAACTCATCCAAAACACGCGTTTTACTATGCTAATCACTTCTAGAAGTTCACTAAACATGTTTAGAAGCAAAACACGCATAAAAAATGTGTTTAGAAGCTAAATCAAGGATTTCAAATTCTAACTTTTGAAGAAACTTCAATTTCAAGTTACCAAGTTCAAATCAATGGCATTCTCAACTCAAGGGGTCTTAGGGCCCGATTCTTGATGCTTTAGAAAGACGAAATTACAAGCTTTTAAATGGGAAAAGAATGGAATCAAATCAATGTTTGAGCCGAAAGTTGCAATGAGTCAAAGTTGGAAAAAAGAAGTTGACTTTCCACACTTAGAAATACTTCAAGTTTTTCTTCAAAAGTGACCTATAATGTTTTGCATCCAAACATGGCCTTCCACTTGGAATTTTCTTTTAACCAAAAAATATGGCATGAAATAGACCTTTTGAATGACATTTTGAGACTTGAACCATTCAAAATATCCAAAAATTGAGAGAGTTATGAATTGTTGAAGTTGAAAAAAATCATGAAATGACCTATAAGCTTTTGTATCCTTAGGACATCTTCCATCCATTTTCTCACTTTGCATATAAAAGAAGT
Organism: Vicia faba; assembly: GCA_948472305.1. NCBI lineage: Eukaryota > Viridiplantae > Streptophyta > Magnoliopsida > Fabales > Fabaceae > Vicia > Vicia faba. The sequence goes on along the minus strand of OX451739.1, from coordinate 1,260,765,106 downwards.
AATAAAGTTCACATATTCAAGATCATTGTGGAAAAAGCGTGGGCTCAAGGTGATAAAAATTGACCAAGTTATGATCATTTGAAATCACACATGAGAAATTGGGGGTTCTTCTGGAGAACTTGTAATCTTTCTTCATCATCAAGTTTCTTCCACATGAAAACTCCTTGAAACTTTTGAAGGATTTATTAATAAACATTTGAAGAGAAGGATTTTTTTGGAATCACTCAAAAATACCAAAAGATGAGAAAGATATACTTCTTTGAAGTTCAAAACCCTAGCTCATAGATCAAGAAAATGCTTTAAGGAACTTTGACAATTTTAAACAACCTTCTTGTACCAACACTTTTGTTTTGTAGATAGAGGTTATTGAGGATGATAATGAGAAATCATATCAACCAAAACCACTTCCATATCTTGAGAATTGAGATAAATATGCACTTGTGACCAATGGGAACAAGGCCTTGTCCAACCATGACAACTTCTTCAATCAACCCCTAGTACTTTTGAGTCAATCTTGATAACTTTGAAATGTGGTGAACCAAAATAAACCTCGCCATGCCATTTCTTCCAAAACAACTTCAATGGTGAGGTTTGAATTTCTCAAGCTTTATTGACTAGGGCATGAAAATAAACTCATGAACCCATAGATCAACTTGCTAAGCCACATTGCCTTTACCTACATTATTAACAAGTAAGACAAACCAACACTGCATTTTATTAATTAAAAGGAAAGTCAAAACAAAACATGCATGATCACCAAAGAAAAACAAGTCAAGATGATTGGTGATTCCTCAAAGAGCAAAGCTAAAGATAGAGAGGAGAACCAAAAGCCCTAATGTGATCTTGTTGTGATTGAATCAATATGGTATGATGAAGGGATATTAGGGGGGAAATTGGGGTACAACAGTATGAAGATAGCCACTGCTTTGTGAATCGAAGCAAGAATGCAGGAGGCCACTGCTTTTTGAATTGAAGCAAACCTGTAGGAGGCCATTTCCTTCTTAATCGAAGTAACCCTGTAGGAGGCCACTGCTTTGTGAATCGAAGAAAGCATGTAGGAGGCCACTGCTTTATGAATCGAAGCAAGCATGTAGGAGGCTACTACTTTATGGATCGAATCAGGTTGCTTCAAAGGAAAACATTTCCCAATCGAAGCTTGTAAGTAGAAGCAAGCTTGCTCTACTTCGATTTGTCAAAATCTTCCCACCACTCCTTTCGATCAGTCATATTGCCTGAATCAGATTTTGAATTCAACATAGTTAGTTGCATCTGCACACCCTTTTTGTCTGATTTATACTTGTGCAAACTTGAGCTTTTGAAAATCTTTGTGACAAATTCCTTGAGAAAAGAGAGGGTAAATTTTGGGGTACAACAACCGCCCCTGTTCAATCTTCTTAAACCTGAAAAGTGAGTATGACATGCTACCGTTCGTAGCTTGAAGGTAGAAGATGATTGAACACTAGAGTGCCCTAAAATTTTCACTCGACTATGTGTTAGTTGATTGTGTAGGGAATCGGCTTAAAGATGCCATTTGGAGAGATGATGGAGAGTTGTCGGAAATGGGCTTATAGATGCCATCCAAAGGTGATTGTTTAGAGAAATTAAACCAAGTATAAGCTTAACAGTAACTGGGAGCAGTGTCAGAATAAATCTTTGGTCGATTTAATTTTGAATGCCATGCTGGAGTGGACCCATGTTTAGTCGTGTTTTGAAATTCATGAGAAGGAACCTGGGTAGGGTTGCTTCAGGATGATTTTGTGTGAAACTTCATCTCGAAATTAATGAGAATGAACCTTCGTAGGGCTGATGAGTCCGTGTGAATATACATTTGGAGATACATCAGAAGGAACCTGGGTAAGGTTGCTTCAGGATGAGTCTGTGTAAAACTGTATCTGGGAATTCATGAGAAGGAACCTGGGTAGGGTTGCTTCAGGATGTGACCGTGTAAAACTGCATCTGGGAATTCATGAGAAGGAACCTAGGCAGGGTTGCTTCAGGATGAGTCCGTGTAAAAATGCATATGGGAATTCATGAGAAGGAACCGGAGTAGGCTTGCTTCAGGACGAGTCCGTATAAAACTCCATCTGTAAATTCATGCCTTTATTGCTGCTAACTTTGTAATCATTCTCGTCTCTATAAGAATTCATACAAAGTGTTGGTTTTGAAAATAGTTCAAAGAGATGTTTGTTTTTGAAAGATGTTTTGAAAGTGTATGTTTGAAAATGGTTTTTGTTTGCGAGCAAGCAACTCCGGGTGTCCTACCTACACAAAAGGTCTATGTTCTTTTCCTCCATTATTAGATGTTGCTATCTTACCATTGATTAATAAGAAGCCCCATCGTTGGATGTGAAGGGACGGGCGTGGGTAGATTGTATAGTCATAGAAGGCAACTTATGACACATTTTATCAATTTTCGTTAAGGACTAGATCATTTACCAAAGGCAACATCGAGGGACATCGAGGGACTACGATCTTTTTCATCGAGGGTCTTTGCTAAAACACCCATATTCGAGGGACATGACTATTTTCCGAGGCAACAAGCGAGATTACCCTAGAGGTGCATGTGTTAATAGTGTGTTTGATTGCATACATTTTTGTCTTTGAATTTAGGGTTGTCTACTTATTGATTTTTATCTTGCCATACACACCCTAGTTACTAACAATTTATATGAAAGCGATAAATTGCGGAAAGTAAATTTACTATGCTATTACATCACTTGGGGATGGGGTGTACAAATTTACAAATGTGGATTGCAAGAAATTAAATCCTAATTATCTATTACAACCATATTGAAACTTGAATAATGTACAAGGAATATAATGTACAAGACAAAATGGAAAAAGGAATAGATTTGTTTCATTTTTGTTGAGAAAATTTAATTAAGTTAAAGAAAAGAAAATAAATAGGAAAATGTTTTTGGTATTTTTCATTGTAAGAAGTTAAATAAAATAAACTAATTAACTTATATATATTTTTGGTGTTTTTGTGTAGACAATGGTTTTTTTTGTATTTAAAACAGTTTTTGTGTAGAAAACAACTTTTGTATTTTAAAATAGTTTTTGTGTAAAAAAACAGTTTTATGCTTGGGCCCAGGGTCTGTCTGTTTGTTAGTAAACAGGGGGTCAGAAACATAAAAGGTTGAAGCCCAACTGTGGAGGCCCAGGTATGCTTCCTGCAAATAAGGCAAAGTGAGAAAATATAAACAAATAACAATAGGTCTCGCTGGGGCTTGAAACTAGGATCTTACACAGAAATGCCTTTCGCGCGCGCTGTTTGCACCACTGGGGAGGTCTGTTTCATCTGTTGGTTATACATCTTGCACTAAACATAAAATGAATTCAGTTCTGAATGTTTAAACATGACTTCATCTTATTCCTTCAAGCGTAGGGATGCAGAACTCCACTGTTTGAGCTTCGAAAGGCTTTATTCCTCAGCCAATCGAAAGATGTAAAATCCTACCTAAAAATCTGAATACAAATCCAACCATGTAACTTTCAAAAGTTATGGACCAAAGGTTAGCAATGAATTTTATTCAGCACAAATATTAAAACCTAACTAGTCAGAGTTAAAATTCTCAAAAGACAAGCAAAGAAAATTAAAACTAAGAGCATGGTCGGCTTCTTATGATATCTACATTTTTCCTTCACAAAATATGTACAAATGATGTTTGAATGAAAAGTTCCAAGTTTAAGAAAACTTACTTCTTGAAGTGAAACTTGAGGGACTTCGACAGAACCTCCAGGAACAGTTTGATGATGACCTAAGCCCGCTTCAACCTCCTTGAAGCTATTTTAGTTTCTGCTTTGTTTTGAAAGTCACTGAATTGAAGGTTGGTTAGGAGTGAATCGAAGGGCTGACTAACTTCCTTGAGTGGATTTTTTGAGGTCTTTGGAAGTGTTCTAAGGCTGGTATATGGAAGTTGGGGGGTGAATCAAAAGGATTATATATGACAGTTAGGGAGTGAATCGAAAGGCTGTTATATGGCAGTTAGAGAGTGAATCGAAAGGCTGGCTAACACATGAAGGGGTTTGAGATTTTTGGTGAAGTCAGGATGTGCCAAGTTTGTGCATGGTTTAGAGTTTTTTGAGAGTTTGAGAGTGTTTGAGGATTTTTCCACACAACAAAAGTTTGTCGTTGATTTGCAAATGGTCTCTCTATTTATAGAGAAAAGGTTAGAGATGTTAGAGTAACCAGACTTGTAAGATAACAAACCATGGTTTGGTTGAAAATGAAAGAATCAAATTTTATGGATTTTCACAGTTCCCAAGTTCAAATACAAGTGGGGCCTGATGTTTGTAGGAGATTTGACTTATGCTTTTGACACTGCTTGTGTTTAGATAAAATTAGGTTGGGAGCTCAAAAAAAAGACTTTGTGATTAAAGTAATCTTTTTGAAAAAAGGATACATAGCTTTTTTTCCATTTCATCCAAAAATGGTATAATCAAGTGGATCAAGCTTCGAATATTTGTGTAATGTATCATAAATTTGTGTAAGCCTCTGATTATGTAATGATTTGGAAGCAACATAGCCTGACAAGTGAGATTTGGAGGATAAGGCTATGAGATTTGATCAATGTTCTTCAACCAAGCTTGCTCGACGGGTTTAGAGTTGGATTCAAAGTATGTTGCTTCGAAGGAAACCAATACTCCAATCAAAGATTTATGGATTAAACTTGCTCGTAGGAGGCCAAATGCCCAATCGAAGCTTGTGAACCAAGCTTGCATCGAAGGAGGCCAAATTCCCAAACGAAGCTTGTGAACCAAGCTTGCTCGAAGGAGGCCAAAGGCCCAATCAGAGATTGTGGACCAAAGCTTGCTCTAAGGAGGCCAAATGCCCAATTGAGAGTTTGAGAGTGTTTGAGGATTTTTTCCACACAACAAAAGTCTACCTTTGATTTTCAAATGGTCTCTCTATTTATAGAGAAAAGGTTAGATATGTTGGAGTAACCATATTTGTAAGATAACAAACCATGGTTTGGTTGAAAACGAAAGAATCAACTTTTATGGATTTTCATAGTTCCCAAGTTCAAGTACAAGTGGGGCCTGATGTTTGCAGGAGATTTGACTTATGCTTTTGACACTGCTTGTGTTCAGATAAAATCAAGTTGGGAGCTCAAAAAACTGACTTTGTGATTAAAGTAATCTTTATGAAAAAAGGATACATAGCTTTTTTCCATTTCATCAAAAAATGGTATAATCAAGTGGATAAAACTTCGAATATTTGTCTAATGTATCACAAATTTGTGTAAGCCTCTGATTATGTAAAGATTTGGAAGCAATATAACCTGAAAAGTGAGATTTGGAGGATAAGGCTATGAGATTTGATCAATGTTATTCAACAAAGCTTGCTCGAAGGGTTTAGAGTTGGATTCGAAGTATGTTGCTTCAAAGGAAACCAATACTCCAATCAAAGCTTTAGGGATTAAACTTTCTCGTAGGAGGCCAAATGCCCAATCGAAGCTTGTGAACTAAGCTTGCATTGAAGGAGGCCAAATTCCCAAATGAAGCTTGTGAACCAAGCTTTCTCGAAGGAGGCCAAAGGCCCAATTGAAGCTTGTGGACCAAAGCATGCTCGAAGGAGGCCAAATGCCCAATCGAAGCTTGTGGAAACACCCAATCAAAGCCTGTATGAAGATAGCCATTGCTTTATGAATCGAAGCAAGCATGCAGGAGGCCACTGCTTTCTGAATCGAAGCAAATCTGTAGGAGGCCATTGCCTTCTGAATCGAAGCAACCCTGTAGGAGGCCACTGCTTTGTGAATCGAAGCAAGCATGTAGGAGGCCACTACTTTGTGAATCGAAGCAAGCATGTAGGACGCCACTACTTTGTGGATCGAAGAAGGTTGCTTCGAAGGAAAACATTTCCCAATTGAAGCTTGTAAATAGAAGCTTGTAAATCGAAGCAAGCTTGCTCTTCTTCAATTTTTCAAAATCTTCCCACCACTCCTTTCGATCAGTTATATTGCCTGAATCAAATTTTGAATTCAACATAGTTAGCTGCATCTGCACACCCTTTTTGCCTACTTTGTACTTATGCAAACTTGAGCTTTTGAAAATCTTTGTGAGAAATGCCTTGAGAAAAGAAAGGGCAAATTTTAGGGTACAACAGCTGCCCCTGTTTAATCTTCTTAAACCTGAAAAGTGAGTATGGCACATTACCGTTTGTATCTTGAAGGTAGAACATGATTGAACACTAGAGTGCCCAGAAATTTGCACTCGGCTATGTGTTAGTTGATTGTGTAGGAAATTGGCTTAAAGATGCCATTTGGAGAGATGATAGAGAGTTGTCAGAGATGGGCTTATAGATGCCATCCAAAGGTGATTGTTGATATAAATTAAACCAAGTCTAAGCTTGACAGTAACTGGGAGCAGTGTTAGAATAAATCTTTGGGCGATTTAATTTTGAATGCCATGCTGGAATGGACCCATGTTGAGTCGTGTTTGGAAATTCATGAGAAGGAACCTGGGTAGGGTTGCTTTAGCATGAGTCTGTGTGAAACTTCATCTGGAAATTTATAAGATTGAACCTGCGTAGGGCTGGTGAGTCCGTGTGAATCTGCATCTGGAGATACATGAGAAGGAACCTGGGTAGAGTTGCTTCAGGATGAGTTAATGTAAAACTGTATCTGGGAATTCATGAAAAGGAACCTGGGTAGGGTTGCTTCAGTATGAGTCCGTGTAAAACTGTATCGGGGAATTCATGAGAAGGAACCTAGGTAGGGTTGCTTCAGGATGAGTCAGTGTAAAACTGCATATGGGAATTCATGAGAAGGAACCTGAGTAGGCTTACTTCAGGATGAGTCAGTATAAAACTCCATTTGTAAATTCATGCCTTTATTGCCGCTAACTTTGCAATCATTCTCGTCCGAATAAGAATGCATACAAAGTGTTGGTTTTGAAAATAGTTCAAAGAGATGTTTGTTTTTGAAAGATGTTTTGAAAGTGTATGTGTGAAAATGGTTTTTGTTTGCTAGCAAGCAACTACGAGCGTCCTACCTACTCAAAAGGTCTATGTTCTTTTCCTCCTACTTTAGATGTTGCTATCTTACCATTGATTAATAAGAAGCCCCATCGTTGGATGTGAAGGGACGTGCGTGGGTCGATTGTATAGTCATAAAAGGCAACTTATGAGACGTTTTAGCAATTTTTGTTAAGGACTAGATCATTTACCAAAGCCAACATCGAGGGACATCGAGGGACTACGATCTTTTTATCGAGGGTCTTTGCTAAAACACCCATATTCGAGGGACATGACTATTTTCCGAGGCAACAACCGAGATTACCCTAGAGGTGCATGTGTTAATAGTGTGTTTGGTTGCATACATTTTTGTCTTTGAATTTAGGGTTGTCTACTTATTGATTTTTATCTTGGCATACACACCCTAGTTACTAATAATTTATATGAAAGCGATAAATTGTGGAAAGTAAATTTACTATGCTATTACATCACTTGAGGATGGGGTGTACAAATTTACAAATGAGGATTACAATAAATCAAATCCTAATTATCTATTACAACCATATTAAAACTTGAATAATGTACAAGGAATATAATGTACAAGACAAAATGGAAAAAGGAATAGATTTGTTTTATTTTTGTTGAGAAAATTTAATTAAGTTAAAGAAAAGAAAATAAATAGGAATTTTTTTTTGGTATTTTTCATTGTAAGAAGTTAAAAAAAATAAACTAATTAACTTAAATATATTTTTGTTGTTTTTGTGTAGAAAAGGGTTTTTTTTTTGTATTTAAAACAGTTTTTGTGTAGATAACAACTTTTGTGTTTTAAAATAGTTTTTGTGTAAAAAATCAGTTTTATGCTTGGGCCCAGGGTCTGTCTGTTTGTTAGTAAACAGGGGGTCAGAAACATAAAAGGTTGAAGCCCAACTGTGGAGGCCCAGGTATGCTTCCTGCAAAACAAGGCAAAGTGAGAAAATATGAACAAATGACAAAAGGTCTCGCTGGGGCTTGAACCTAGGATCTTACATAGAAATTCCTTTCGCGCACACTGTTTGTACCACTGGGGTGAGCTGTTTCATCTGTTGGTTATACATCTTGCGCTAAACATAAAATGAATTCAGTTCTGAATGTTTAAACAATTCTTCATCTGATTCCTTCGAGCGTAGGGACACAGAACTCCATTGTTTGTGCTTCGAAAGGCTTCATTCCTCAGCCAATCGAAAGATGTAAAATCCTACCTAAAAATCTGAATACAAATCCAACCATATAACTTTCAAAAGTTATGGACCAAAGGTTAGCAATGAATTTTATTCAGCATAAACATCAAAACCTAACTAGTCAGAGTTAAAATTCTCAAAAGACAAGCAAAGAAAATTAAAACTAAGAGCATGGTCGGCTTCTTATGATATCTACATTTTTCCTTCACAAAGTATGTACAAATGATGTTTGAATGAAAAGTTCCAAGTTTAAGAAAACTTACTTCTTGAAGTGAAACTTGAGGGACTTCGACAGAACCTCCAAGAACAGTTTGATGATGACCTAAGCCCGCTTCAACCTCCTTGAAGCTATTTTAGTTTCTGCTTTGTTTTGAAAGTCACTGAATTGAAGGTTGGTTAGGAGTGAATCGAAGGGCTGACTAACTTCCTTGAGTGGATTTTTTGAGGTCTTTGGAAGTGTTCCAAGGCTGGTATATGGAAGTTGGGGGGTGAATCAAAAGGATGATATAAGACAGTTAGGGAGTGAATCAAAAGGCTGTTATATGGCAGTTAGGGAGTGAATCGAAAGGCTGGCTAACGCATGAAGGGGTTTGATATTTTTGGTGAAGTCAGGATGTGCCAAGTTTGTGCATGGTTTAGAGTTTTTTGAGAGTTTGAGAGTTTGAGAGTGTTTGAGGATTATTTCCACACAACAAAAGTCTGTCGTTGATTTGCAAATGGTCTCTCGATTTATAGAGAAAAGGTTAGAGATGTTGGTGTAACCAGATTTGTAAGATGACAAACCATGGTTTAGTTGAAAACGAAAGAATCAATTTTTTATGGATTTTCACAGTTCCCAACTTCAACTACAAGTGGGGCCTGATGTTTGCAGGAGATTTGACTTATGCTTTTGACACTGCTTGTGTTCAGATGAAATCGGGTTGGGAGCTCAAAAAACACACTTTTTGATTAAAGTAATCTTTATGAAAAAAGGATACATAGCTTTTTTCCATTTCATCCAAAAATGGTATAATCAAGTGGATAAAGCTTCAAATATTTGTGTAATGTATCATAAATTTGTGTAAGCCTCTGATTATGTAATGATTTGCAAGCAACATAGCCTGACAAGTGAGATTTGGAGGATAAGGCTGATATTTAATCAATGTTCTTCAACCAAGCTTGCTCGAAGAGTTTAGAGTTGGATTCAAAGTATGTTGCTTCAAAGGAAACCAATACTCCAATCAAAGCTTTGTGGATTAAACTTGCTCGTAGGAGGCCAAATGCCCAATCGAAGCTTGTGAACCAAGCTTGCATCGAAGTAGGCCAAATGCCCATATGAAGCTTGTGAACCAAGCTTGCTCGAAGGAGGCCTAAGGCCCAATCGGAGATTGTGGACCAAAGCTTGCTCGAAGGAGGCCAAATGCCCAATTGAGAGTTTGAGAGTGTTTGAGGATTTTTTCCACACAACAAAAGTCTACCGTTGATTTGCAAATGGTCTCTCTATTTATAGAGAAAAGGTTAGATATGTTGGAGTAACCAGATTTGTAAGATAACAAACCATGGTTTGGTTGAAAACGAAAGAATCAACTTTTATGGATTTTCATAGTTCCCAAGTTCAAGTACAAGTGGGGCCTGATGTTTGCAGGAGATTTGACTTATGCTTTTGACACTGCTTGTATTCAGATAAAATCATGTTGGGGGCTCAAAAAACTGACTTTGTGATTAAAGTAATCTTTATGAAAAAAGGATACATAGCTTTTTGCCATTTCATCCAAAAATGGTATAATCAAGTGGATAAAACTTCGAATATTTGTCTAATGTATCACAAATTTGTGTAAGCCTTTGATTATGTAAAGATTTAGAGGCAACATAGCCTGACAAGTGATACTTGGAGGATAAGGCTATGAGATTTAATCAATGTTCTTCAACCAAGCTTACTCGAAGGGTTTAGTGTTGGATTCGAGGTATGTTGCTTCAAAGGAAACCTATACTCCAATCGAAGCTTTTCTGATTTCCAAGTTTTAGGCCATCTCAAGCCATTCTGATTATACCAATCGCTTGCGGGACATCCTATGATCCTATTCCAATCGCTAGTAAGCTTCCCCGCACTTTGAAACACCCTGTAAGAGTCACACGACTTCTATATTTTCTTGAATTCGAATATGTTAATTCTGGCATATTTAGCATGATTAATTGATATATTCAAAATCCTTGAGATGTTTGCAAGCTAATGGTTATGATTAATTGCATTTTTATTGACTGTACATCAAGTTTCCATGGCTAGGGTTCGAGTTTTGTTTTTAGGGGTTTTGCATACAAGGAAAATTGGACCCTAATAATGGTACCATGATGCTCGTGAGGTTGCAATGAGTTGATTGGTACCATGGGTTGTCATTTATCATGCTTGTACAAGGTTTTGAAGATGCACAAGGTTATACCTACGCTTAGTATCTGTAGGTAAAAGCTATGAAACTTACAACGACGGTGGGAGGAAGAAGAAGGATACGTGGCGCTCCATGGTTTTCCAGTTTGAATTTCGCGCGTTCCAACGATTAGCTCTTGATTTTTATCATATAATATTTATTGGTTATTGTTTATACAACTAACATGGCCAGCTCAGATGGCAAGCACACAGTGGGAGAATGCCTAAGGGCCTGGGTTTGATCCCCAGGTCCCAACTTTATTTCATATTTTTCTTTGACAGGAAATCTAGTGCATCTCACACTCCAGGATCCATCATGCACTCTCCAGATCTGATCATCCAAACCACCAAAGCTTCAGATCTAAGGCCTTCCCATGAGGGTCCACCATACGCCTGGGTCAAGCAAGCACATGGAATTGGAAAAAGTCAATGGGGCCAGGAGCTTATTGGGCTCATAATTGCCAACCACACCCCCTTTGCTAAAACAACACCAGGCCCATTCTTTCTCTTTTCTATTTTTTTTTCCTTTTATTTAATTTAATTAGTTTAATTATTTTCTAACACAAATAAATTCTTTTTTTCAGAAAATCATAAAATCATAAAATCAAGTTTCACAAAAAAATTAGAATTAGGTTTTTTTATTTTATCAAATTTAATTTAATGTTAGTTTAATTTAATTTAGGGTAATTCTAATTTTTTAATATAATTAAAATCAATTAGAAAAAAATAGGGTTAACTTGTGATTTAATTTTTATTTCTTTCTCAAATAAAAATAAAAAAATAAAAAAATAGGTTAATTTAATTATTTTTCTTAAATTTAAAATTAATTAGTAATTAGGTTTTTTTATTTATTCAATCAAACTTTATTTTCTCAAAATAGCAAAAACTACAAAAAAAAATTATTTTCCTTTTAAAATTACAATTAGGTAGTTGGGGTCAAAACTAAATCTCTCGTTTTCCATTCATCGCGCGCGTTTATCATTTTTGCAATATTAATGTAACTGCTCACGGTATGTAATAGTTTAATCTAGGACTTTCTTTATTTATCGTTTTACGGGTTTTTTGGCTATGTAATTAATCCTTACCCTGAAGCCTTGTAATAGCGTAGGTTCTATTTCTCGCATTTTAATTCTTGCAAATATTAACTGTTAGATGTATGTTAATAGGATTGTATGACAAGATTGCATGATAATTTAAAACGGTTAGAAAACCCTAATGTGCAAAGATAATAACTGAAATCAAATCACTCGCACATGCTCACTCTTAGGGTATACTCTCACTTCGGTTTCCTTTGGTAAATGGTCATTAAGTATAGGGTGTCTTAGTGGTTGCCCTCTTGTCTAACAAAGATCAAAAGTCCAGTTCGGAAATGTTGCCTCGGAAATGTTGCCTCGAATATGATCTTAAGGCTCTATGGTTATTACTAAGACGTCCTAACATTGCTTTAGTGATCGTATGTCCTTTTCGAATTGACCCTTACAACTCTAACGACAGTGCTACCTACTCCTTAATAGTAGGATAGCGCTGTCTAAAGGAAATAAGAACAGAAACGATCCTTTTTCGAGTAGGTAGATACTAGTAGGTACTTGCTCAAAACAAACTTTTTCACACTAACACCTTTCAAACAAAGTTTTTAAAAACACTTCGTAATACTTTTGAGGACAGAAACAAGGGCTAAAACAAAGTAAAACAAAACATTTCAAAACAAACACACACAAACAATTTTAAAAGATGAGCAAGTACCTAAGAGCCCATGGAAAACTATGGATAGAAAGGGTGATAACACCTTCCCTTTCTATAATCTACCCCCCGTACTCAGAATATCTCGAAAAATGATTTTTTCTGTGCTTTTTTCCTTTCCGGTTGGATAAAATAAAAGTCGGTGGCGACTCTTGCTTACCGCGACATTTTGCGAATACAAAACGCAAAACATAAACCATCATTTTCAAAACAGTCGGTTCTGCCACCGTATCACAGAACTGGAAACTCTGCTGGGGACTTATAAGTGGGGTATACCTTATGATTTAGTTCATCAGAAATTGATTCTCTTGTTTGTTTTGGTTTCTTTACTTTTAAGGGTTTTTGTTTGGGAGTTACTATAGATCCTAACCCGTATCTGGGGACACCTTTTAGGTAAGTAGCAATAAACTGTGAGGGAACTGTACAGCATAGACCGATACGGTTGAAGCAGTAGCTACGTTGATGTGGCACATTGGTTGGTACCGGTATCCCTTGTGGACAAACGAGGAGAATACGGGGTCGCTATGTGTGTCATTAAGCATCAACTGACCTTAGAACCTTTAATCAACCAACTTGGCCATTAGAAAGTAGTGATATAGCCGGCCTCGGTGTAAAGTTGAGAACTGGTTGATACTCGACGCTACACTCATTGAGACCATACTCTCGAGATAGTTCTGGCCGTAAGAAAAGATTGCGTGAGCTGAAACCATGACCGATGGAAGATGGTCAGTGATATTGAGAACCTCTAGAACCCGGTTACTTTTGCTAGGACAGGTTGAAACCAACTAAACTTCAAGAGGGTAATACCTTTGACCCCATGCAAGCCTTAAACTTAAGGTCTTTTGTGTGACTTGTTTGCCTTTTCCATGTCTGTTATCTGCTATACCTGTTGTTTTTATCATGACATCATGCATCATAACATGGCATTCATATTTCATTACACTAACCATTTCAAAGACCAAGGGGATTTATCTTTGTTCTGTTTTGCAGATTATGGCTTCTGTGTGCAGAAATACCATCCGAGTTAACTTTGTGCAAATACTTGCTCAACTTAAAGAGTTAGTCTCAAGAGTTTCTGAGACTTCTAAGTTCATTAAGAGACATGGTCAGCTTCTTAGCCTGGTCACTTCAAAGTTTGATGAGCAGATGATGAGTGTGCTTTTCCAGTTCTTCGATCATGTGCATCATTGCTTTACCTTCCCAGATTATCAACTGGTTCCCACATTAGAAGAGTTCTCTCATTTATTGGGTATATCCATCCTTGAGCAGGTACCCTTCACAGGTATGGAAGAGGTTCCTAGACCAGAAGACATTGCCTCAGCTCTGCATCTGAAACGGGTTGATGTAGTATCCAATTGGGAAACACGAAGCGGGGTCGAAGGGTTCTTAGCCAAATTTCTGATAAACCAGGCTCAGCTATTCTGGGATAATTTGGATTTTCAGGCTTTTGAAGATGTCTTGGCTCTCCTTATCTATGGTTTGGTTCTCTTCCTGAATCCGGATTCCTTTGTAGATGTGCACGCTGTCAAGATTTTCCTTTCTCGCAATCCTGTGCCTACTCTACTGGGTGATATCTTGCATGCCCTCTACACTCGTACTGTAAGGAGAAGAGGGACTCTTATGTGTTGCATGCCTCTGTTGTCGAGGTGATTTATTTCACACCTCCCTAAGTCTGTGTTGAAGAACGGAGAAGGTTTGGGTTGGTCCTACAGAATAATGTCACTGGCCCACACATATATTGTTTGGAGTTCCCGGGCTATGGAGGACACTATTGTCATTGATCATTATGGGGGATACCCTAATGTCCCGTTGCTCGGAATCAGAGGGGGTATAACCTATAATCCTTGTCTAGCTTTGCGACAGTTTGGTCGTGCTCGGAGAGACGGTCCCCATGAGATACTTCTTGAGAATATTGCATTTGACTACAAGGAAGATGTTGACGAGCAACGTCGTAGGTTTATACGAGCTTGGGGCATGGTGAACAAATCTGACCCCCAAGAGTTGGGACCAAGGACTTCCCTTCCTATGCAGCCTTACCTCCAATGGGTCCGAGCTCGTGCCCAAAAGCTTGGGATGCCTTATGAAGCCGTATTGCCTGTGATTGTGGAGCCCACTAATGAAGAAGGTGTTCCTTACACGGTTATCTATCCTTACATTCCCACTGATCCTGGGGCATTACAGAGGTCTTGGATTCAGCTGAAAGAGGAAAGGGATACTTACCGGGAGAAGTATCATGAGCAAGAAAGGAATATTTTGAATCTCACCAGGCAGCTCGAGGAAGAAAGAGTGATCAATGACTACGTCAGCACAAAGAGGAAGCTTCCATGGGATTTTTTATTTTTGCTTTTCTAGTTTTAGATTTGTTTTTTCATTTACTTCTTTGTAATGCCTCAAAGGAATTGTTGAACCTTTTACAAGTTAATCTAATAAAGTTTGTTTATTTTTTGTTTGCAAATTTAAATCTCCTAAAGTCTTTGAAATCATTACACACGCATCCCATTATCATACACATCATTACAGGTACCATTACAGGTTTCTCATCTCCTTCGCTGTTTATTTCAGCAGAAATGTCTTCTGATCAAGCCATCAAAGATCTTCAGGCACAGAACGCCCAATTCCAACAGATGTTCTTGAGCTTGGCTAAAGGGCAAGAGTATTTGAAGAATCTCATTCTAAAAGAGAAGAAGAACCAAGACAAAGAAAAGGGCCTCAGTCCTGCAATCTCTGATAATGATACTCATTTTGATGATGAGCAATATCCTCCTGCCGAGGATAGGTACAAGAAGCTAGAAGACCGGCTGAGTGCTATGGAGATTCAGAAGATCCCTGGTTTGGATTTCAGAGAATGGGGTTTGGTACCGGGAGTGATGATCCCTCATAAGTTCAAAGCTCCGGTTTTTTCCAAGTACGATGGAGTATCCTGTCCAAAACTCCATATCCACTCTTATGTCAGGAAAATTCAACCCCACACTGCTGATAGAAATTTGTGGGTACATTTCTTTCAAGATAGTCTGTCAGGGACTCAGCTTGAATGTTTTTATCAGTTGGAAGGAGCCAATGTCCGAAACTGGGAAGACCTTGTTGCTGCTTTCTACAGACAGTATCAGTATAACGCCGACCTTGCTCCCACTCGTACTCAGCTCCAGGGTATGTTTATGGGTGCAAGTGAAGGTTTTAAGGACTATGCTCAAAAGTGGAGAGACTTGGCTGGAAGATTCCAACCCCCTTTGTCTGATAGGGAGTTGGTTGACATGTTTCTAGGGACGCTGTCTGGTCCATTCTTCAATCATCTGATCGGCAGTTCGTCATCTGGGTTTACTGAGTTGATTTTTACTGGAAAGAGAGTATAAGCTGGTATCCGAAGTGGTAAAATACAGAAGGATACTACATCAAGTGCAGTGAAGAAGCCTTTCACCAGTAAGAAAGAAGCTAGTGCAGTCTACGGCCCGAGAGGCCAAAGCAGACCTAAACACCATCAAGCAATAAATGCGGTAGTGATATCAAGACCCACAGTTGCTCCACAACACAACAATCAACAAAGGGTGGAAAGACCACTGAGGCAGTTCACTCAGCTCAATGTGACCCTGACCCAAATTCTACCATAATTATTGAAGACCAATTTGGTGACTCTGAGGGAAGCCCCGAAGAACCCCAACACCACTTCTCCCCACTATAACCTGAATGCCCGCTGCGCCTATCACTCTGAAAGTCCAGGTCACGATACAAACAACTGTTAGGCCTTAAAAAACAAAGTGCAAGACTTGATCGAAGCCAAAGAGATTGAGTTTGACGCTCCGGAGAAGCCCAACGTCATAACTGCTCCCATGCCCAAACATGGTCATGGAGTAAATGTTGTAGGAGATGATTTATTTGTGACCTCCATGGAAGAAATCTCTACTCCTTTGATGACAATTAAGAATAATTTGCCGTTAGCTTGTTTATTTCTAGGTTGTGGTGAAGGTTGCCACATGTGCTTGATTCTACCTACTGGTTGCCACTTATTTAAATCAGGTGTTCAGCGCCTGATGGATAACAAAGAGATCATGTTCAAAAAGATTGTGATTCCGTTAGTTCCAATTGAAGATATTTCCATCATAACCATTTCCGCCAATCCTTCCAAGGTTTCCTCGAGAAAGCCTGTTAGGATTATACCCGTCCTAAGAATTTCTCCGTTAATAATTACTGTCCCTGGTCCTATCCCATACACCTCGGACAAGGCTGTCCCTTGGCACTATGGTGCTGATGTGTATTAGCATGGAGTTAAACAAGACTTAAAAAGTTAGGAAGTTGATGTTGATGTCAGCAATATTGCTGGGGCCAGCAAGGTCACCAGGAGTGGAAGACTCTTTTCTCCTGAGATTTCCCTTCTGACTGTCCACAAACCTATTGTCATTCCATCTGCTAGTACACCAACTACTATCCCAGTTCCTATTCCAGTTATCATCCCTGTCGCCGAGCCATCTGGGACTCGGGGCAAAGAAATCACAGGTGGGCATGCCCGGACGGAGGCACCTAAGAAGATCATTGTAGAAACCTCGAAACAAGAGATAGAAGAAATTTTGAAGATTATCAAGAAGAGCGACTACAACGTAGTCGAGCAGCTGGGGCAGACCCCGTCAAAAATCTCCATGTTGTCCTTGTTGTTGTGTTCTGAAGCCCATGCAAAGG
This sequence comes from Vicia faba, assembly GCA_948472305.1. Taxonomy (NCBI): domain Eukaryota; kingdom Viridiplantae; phylum Streptophyta; class Magnoliopsida; order Fabales; family Fabaceae; genus Vicia; species Vicia faba. The sequence continues at coordinate 1,260,748,122 of OX451739.1, read as the reverse complement.
CTCTAATTGCATTCCTCAAGACTGCGCATGTGCCACAGGAAACTTCAGCCGACCAATTCAAAGATTGTGTAGCTAGCCTGACTGCCGACAATGGGCTTGGTTTCTCAGATGCAGATCTGACTGCTAAAGGAAGGAATCATAATGATGCTCTGCACGTCTCGATCAATTGCAGGGGCACTACTATGGCCCATGTACTGGTGGATATTGGGTCCTCATTGAATGTTCTGCCAAAGAAAGCATTAGACCGTCTGGACTTCGAAGGTTTGATTCTAAAGCCGAGCAATATTGTGGTCAGAGCTTTCGACGGGTCAAAAAGGTGGTGCATGGGGAAGTGAACATCCCTGTTAAAGTTGGCTCTCGGACTTTTTCATCCACCTTTTATGTGATGGATATCAGACCATCATATTCTTGCTTGCTCAGTCATCCTTGGATTCATAAGGATGGGGCGGTGACTTCAACGCTCCATCAAATGCTGAAATATCCGGTAAAGGGGAAGTTTGTCACGGTACGGGGTGAAGAGGAGTACATGGTGAGTCATCTCAATTCCTTTCTCTACATGGAGATGGATGGGGAGTTCATTGAAAATCCTTATCAGAACTTTGAAGAGGTCCCTCAGACTTTGGCGTCAACTAAAGTTGTTACCGACAAACCTCTGATGAAGATGGCTTCTCTCAAGCATGCCAGGGCTGTAATCGAAGAAGGTGGGTGTACCAATTAGGGTCAGCTCCCTGATTTCACGCACAAAACTGACAAATTTGGTTTGGGCTTTACTACAGGGGCTCAAAGGGCTATCAGGCGCGCACGGATTGGAAGACCTCCTCTGCACATCAGTAACCAGGGAGTTAATGGAATTGAAGATGGTGAGGAGGATTCAGACGTCGACAACTGGATTTACCCAACAACTAATGGGGGATTGAACAACTGGACGGCGAAGGACTTCGTACCTATTTCTTTTATTCCACAGTAATTGACTTTTGTTTTAAGAGTTGTAATAAACTGTTTGAAACTTTACGGCCTGGTGCCTGGCCCGAGGCACTTTGGCCTTGCATGTGAGGGCTTATTATTTGTGATTTTCATATATCATTAATAAAGCATTGGACGTTTCTTGCATTACAAATTTTGCGCTCCTTGTTTTTCTTTCCTGTCTCTCACTCTATTAAAACAGCTATTCTCTTACACACACTCACGTATCATAATGCATATCCATATCCACTCTAGATCCCATTGATAACAACTCTGCTACTGCCAGTTATGACTTTGAAAATCCGATCAACCAAGCTGAGGACAAAGGTGAGGATGATTGTGAGGTTCCTGGAGAGCTTGCTAGACTGTTACTACAGGAAGAAAGGGCCATACAGCCTCATAAAGAGCCGATTGAATCAGTGAATTTGGGTACAGAGGAAGACATGAAAGAGGTTAAGATATGTGTGAATCTGGAGCCTAGTGTCTAGCAGAGGTTGATACAGATGCTACGTGACTATGTTGAGATATTCGCCTGGTCCTATGAAGATATGACTGGTTTGGACACTCATATTGTGGTACACCGCTTTCCAACTAAATAAGACTATCCTCCGATAAAGCAGAAGGTTCGCCGTATGCGCCCTGAGATGTCTGAGAAAATCAAAGCTGAAGTCATGAAGCAGTTTGACGCAGGATTTTTAGCTGTCACTTCTTATCCACAGTGGGTTGCCAACGTTGTTCTGGTGCCTAAGATAGATGGTAAGGTACGGATGTGTGTGGACTATAGAGATCTGAACAGGGAAATCCCCAATGATGACTTCCCACTTCCTCACATCGATGTTCTGGTCGAAAATAACACGCAGCATAAGACCTTCTCCTTCATGGATGGTTTTTCTGGCTACAATCAGATCAAGATGGCTCCCGAGGACATGGAGAAGACAACCTTTGTTACACAGTGGGGCACCTTCTGTTACAAGGTAATGCCTTTCGGGTTGAAGAATGTTGGGGAAAATTATCAACGCGCCATGGTCGCTTTGTTCCACGACATGATTCACCATGAGATCGAGGTTTATGTTGATGACATGATAGCCAGGTCCCAGACTGAGGAAGATCACCTTGACCATATCCAGAAATTGTTTGACAGGTTAAAGACGTACTGGCTGAGGTTGAACCCGAACAAGTGCACCTTAGGGGTAAGGTCTGGTAAGCTATTGGGATTCATCGTCAGTGATAAGGGTATTCAGGTGGACCCTACCAAGGTAAAAGCCATACAGGAGATGCCGGCTCCCCGCATAGAAAAGGAAGTTAGAGGCTTTTTGGGACGTCTGAATTACATTGCCAGGTTCATTTCACACCTAACCGCTACTTGTGAGCCAATCTTCAAGCTGCTGAAGAAAGATCAAGTGGTAAAGTGGAATGACGAGTGCCAGACCTCTTTCGAAAGAATCAAGGAATATCTTCAAGAACCGCTAATTTTGATGCCTCCAGTTGAAGAAAGACCTTTGATCTTATACTTGACAGTACTGGATAGTTCAACGGGGTGCGTGATGGGGCAGCATGACGAGTCTGGCCTAAAATAGCATGCTATTTACTACCTTAGCAAAAAGTTTACCGACTGTGAGACCCGATACTCATTGCTCGAGAAAACTTGCTGCGCTTTGGCATGGGCTGCTCGCTGGATGAGACAGTATATGCTGACTCACACCACCTTATTGATATCAAAGATGGATCCAATCAAGTATATCTTCGAAAAGCCTGCCTTATCTGGAAGAATAGCAAGATGGAAGATGATCTTAACCGAGTATGACATCCAATACATAACCCAAAAAGCAATCAAGGGGAGTGTATTGGTGGATCATTTGGCACATCAGGCCGTGGATGACTACCAGTCCATGAATTTCGAGTTCCCGGATGAGAACATCATGTTGGTGACCGACTGTGAAGAACCTGGACCAGATGAAGGACCTGAGGAAGGATCCCGATGGTCTATGTATTTTGATGGAGCATCAAACGCATTGGGTAACGACATTGGCATTGTGATCATATCTCTTGAGTGTTGTCATACTCCGTTCACCGCCCGATTATGTTTTAACTGCACGAACAATATGGAGGAGTATGAAGCATGTATCCTGGGTCTTCGAGCTGCTATTGACCCGAGGATTAAGTTCTTGAGTGTATTCGGAGATTCTGCTCTAGTGATCAGTCATATCAAAGGTAAGTGGGATACCAAGCACCCAAATCTTATTCCTTACAAAGAGTATGTATTGGTGTTGCTCCCACACTTTGAGGAGATAACCTTTGAACACTTCCCCAGAGAAGAGAACCAGTTAGCGGATGTGCTAGCTACCATGTCTTCTATGTTCAAAGTCAGGTGAGACAATGAAGCTCCCCAGATTACCATCAAGAGGTTGGATGAACCCGCATATTGCTGTGACATTGAGACTGAGGAGGTAGCGTATAAACCCTGGTTTCACGAGGTAAAGAGGTATCTTGAGGCTCAAGAATACCCCGAGGGTGCATCTGTTAATGATAAGAAGTTCTTGAGAAGGTTCGCCGCGAAGTTCTTCGTCAGCAATGGTATCCTTTACAAGCGTAACCATGATTCAACCTTACTGCGATGTGTGGAAAAAAGCGAGGCGGAAAGTCTCATGGCAGAGTTACATGAAGGCACCTTCGGAACTCATTCCAGTGGACATACCATGGCAAAGAAGATCCTACGGGATGGATATTATTGGTCCACTATGGAAGCTGATTCTTATCAGCATTCTCGAACCTGTCATAAGTGCCAAGTCTATGCTGATAAGGTGCATGTACCTCCAGTTCCTCTGAATGTTCTGACAGCTCCTTGGCCCTTTGCAATGTGGGGCATCGACATGATTGGTGAGATCATACCTACTGCATCTAACGGGCATCGCTTCATTCTGGTAGAAATTGATTATTTTACAAAGTAGGTTGAGGCAGCTTCCTTTGCTACAGTAACCAAGAACGTCGTGGCGCGGTTTATCCGACACAATCTGATCTGTCGATACGGTGTACCGGAGAGGATCATCACAGACAATGGTACAAATCTCAACAATACGATGATCACAGAGCTCTGCAAACATTTCAAGATACATCATCATAATTCTTCTCCCTACCGACCGAAGATGAATGGGGCTGTTGAAGCAACTAACAAGAACATCAAGAAGATTGTGCAGAAGATGACAGTGACGTATAAAGACTGGCACGAGATGTTACCATTCGCTCTTCATGGGTACCGTACCTCAGCACGGACGTCGACAGGGGCAACACCCTACTCTCTGGTGTATGGCATGGAGGCAGTCCTACCCATTGAAGTCCAGATACCCTCTCTCCAGATTATGAAGGATGCAGGTTTGAACGAGGGCGACTGGATCCAAACCCGGCTTGATCAGCTGAATTTAATTGATGAAAAGAGGCTTACTGCTATTTGTCATGGTCAGACGTATCAAAAGCGAATGATCAAGGCTTTTAACAAGAAAGTCAGGCGTCAAGAATATCAAGTCGGGGATCTAGTGATCAAACGCATCATTTTTCCGCAAGGTGATCCCAGGGGAAAGTGGACCCCCACATACGAGGGGCCATTTGTGGTTAAGAACATTTTCTCGGGAGGATCTATGATTCTAACCACCATGGATGGTGATGACCTTCCTCACCCCGTCAATGAAGACATAGTGAAAAGATACTACGCATAATCAAAGACCCGCTAGGTTGACTGGCCTAGGAAAAAATAAGGGATTCCCGGCGAACCATAAGGGTTCGGGCAAAAGTAAGGGATGAAAATGGAAAAAAAACTATACACCCGGTAAGTCGAAAACCTGAAAAGGCGGCTTGGGCAAAAAAGGGTATCTCGGTGGACTGAAAACCCAAAAGGGCGGTCCAGCAAAAAATTAGGGATTGAAGCGTAACACTATGTCTCATTGGATCATCTTACAAACAGACTTCGGTATCGACTATGAAGCTCGTACGGCGCCAATCAATCTTATCTACCTTCGACCAAGTAGTAAAGTGATGAGACGCTTGAAGATATAAAGGCAATAGCAGAGTTGGAACCCGATGGGATTGTCTCACATAGTTGTTTTTCTTTCTTTTACACAAATTGTATAATTTCTATTCTTCGGCAGTGTTCTCTTACTAGGACGTCAGCCTCTTTGTATAAAACACCTATTACGGGCCAACTTCAAAAATCAATACAATTCGTTTCCACAAGAAATTCCAAATTGTTTTTCTTTTTCTGTTTTGTTTTGCAAGAACATCCAATGATATATTGTTGATATATGCATTTGAGAATAATTGCTGCTTATAAATACTTACACAAGAAACAAAAGATAATTACTCGTAATTCCAGGAACAGGGGCAAACAAGAAATGTCCAAACCTTACAGTTGCTCTACCCACTGGGTACAGGGATAGAGCCAGCTTGAGAATATGACTAAAGGCACATACGCTCCCCCACAGAGTAGGAAGTATCCAAAGACAGTGGTGTTAGCTCTCCCCAACCAAGGTTCATAATCGCGAATGAGTCGGCAAAATTCCTCCCAAGCAGAGTTTATCTATCACCAGCAAGAGAAGTTCACCGCCAGTGGAGTTTATTTCTCCAAATCAGAAGATCGTCCAACAGAGTATCTCTCTTCCTCGCAGAGTTATTCTCCCACAGGGTTATTCTCGAACAGAGTCTCTTCCGGCAGATTGTTTTCAATCAAAACAGACGCAAGTCCCCAGTTAATCATCTTCGGTCACTATCCCCAGCGATAACAAAGAACTCACCTCCTTATACTCTCCAACAGCATCCCGGGATTTATTCTCCCCAGCCGGAGAATATCACAAGAACATTGCATATCCATACATTGTGGCATGCGCATATGCATCATACATCACAATCTCATTTATTTTGAGAACATCATTACTCAATATGTTTCATACATCATGCCATTACCTACAACTAAATCTTTACCTTTCAGGGAAAGATGCGATTAAGTTCTCGCAAGTTTTCTCTGGTTCAGTCAAATCGATACTAAGATTTCTATTCCAGTTCAAGCTATGAAGCCCAGAAATCGACCAGATAATATCTTGATTTATCCAAAATACTATGAAGCCTGGAATCGACCAGATAGTGGTATGTCTTAAATACAAGCTATAAAGCCTGGAAATCGACCAAAAAACAGCTTAACCCCTCAGCAAGTTATTATGAAGCCTGGAAATCGACCAGATAGCAGTACAAGATACCATGAAGCCTGGAATCAACCAGACAGTGGTATAGGACACCGTGAAGCCTGGCGCACGACCAGATAGCAGCAAAGGACACTGAAGCCTGGGACACGACTAGATAACAGTATAAGGCACCGCGAAGCTTGGAATTCGACCAAATAGCAATTTACTCGGCCAATTACTATGAAGCCCTAAAATCGATCGGATGTTAGTATGCCTTAAATTCAAGTTGAAACCCGGATGCGACCGGATAACCACTTAATTCCTTCTGAAGCCTGGAGAACGACCAGATAAGAATTGAGAAATTGCAAATCCTGGAGGACGACCATATAGCAAGTTTTAATCTCATCTCCCAAGTAAGTCACTGTAAAACCTGGAGCACGACCAGATAGCAGTCAGTCTTATTTTCCTCAGCAAATCACTGTAAAGCTTGGAGCACGACCAGATAGCAGTTCATTTTCACCTCCTCGACTAAGTGATGATTCCCCAGTAGAGTAAAGGACAACTCAAGCTCCTAAAATTCTACTTCCCCCAAGACAGAGACCGGCGTTCCCCAGCATATTCCTCCTCAATAACAGGTGTACGGGCTCTCCCAAAGGAATCTCTTATGCGATCGACACTCCTTCTGATGGCATCTTTAAGCCCATATTCCGTCATTGACTTCCAAATGAAATCTATAAGCCCATTTCCAATATCGCCAAACAAGTACCACTTCATGCGAGTGCAAATTTCCGGGCACTCTAGTGTTCAATCATCTTTAACCCTCAGATCACGAAAGGCAGACAAGCCAATATACATCCTCAGGTTTAAGAAGATTGAACAGGGGCAGCTGTTGTACCCCAAAATTTTCCCTCCCATATTCCTCAATACATGTCAAGTGAGGTCCTCAAATTACTCAAGGAAGTCCAAGGGTTGACCAAACCAACTCTCTCCTAGGCAGTCTACCCCAAATTAGGGTTTCATTTTGCACCAATATGTTTGAGTCAAAAGGGTCCAAAATGCTCACTATTGTCCTAATATGTTCTCAAGATCATCCATGTCAAGTTTCAAGCCTTGCAGAGGAAGTTTGCTCAGTCAATTGCTCAAAGGCCTGAAAATCGACTGTGCTAGGGCAAAAGTCAATTGTGGCCCGCATACAGTCAAACTTCAATATTTTTGGTCAACATTATCATTTTGAAGTATTATTCATCATTTTATCAAGGGTTGATCATGATTCCTCAAGGATTTCTCACAATTCTTCAAAACCCAAAAGTTGCTAAATTAGGGTTTTGTATGAAAAGTCAACTCAACTTTGACCAAGCATAACTTTCTCGTACTTTATCAAAAATGACCCATACAAAGCTCATTTTGAAGAGGATGTAATTCCATGCAATTAATATTCATCTCCCAAATTTAAAATATGCACTCACAAGAAGATATGAATTTGGACATTATAGGTCATTTTGAAAAGTCAACAAAAACACCTTTTGGGTAAAAGCTTCATACATGAACATGGAAAACTCAATTGAGATTATACCAAAAGCGTTGCCTAGAGGACATCTTAAGCTTTCTAAAAAGTCCAAGAACACCTCTCTAGGGTCAAAATTGAGAGAGTTTTGCATTGGCCAAGTTGACCCTTTTTTGCAAAATTGCCAAAAGTCAAATGTGTCCAAAATTGCATTTTTGTCAAAAGGGCCCAACTTTTTATGCTTGCACTGAGTTTGTAATGTGACCCACGCCCCATGAGCCCTTCCACTTGTCATTCTTTTATTTTTGTCATTTATTTTGATTTTATTTCATTTAAATCAAATAAAATCAAAATAAAATAATGAAAATATCAAAAACTAATTAAAGCTTGAGATTTTATGCATGATTAGGTCCATTACACAGCTGGAGACAAAATCAAATTGTGCAAGGTTTACATGGACACAAAAATATTAAATTTTCTTGTTTTGGAAAGATTTGGTGCAAGGATTGAGTCATGAATAAATATTCATGATTGAGAGAGATTTGATACAAAGTTGCAACCCTAATACATTCTAGTATACATAAGGATCAAGTGCAGGCCAAAAACAAGAGGCTAGAGGCGTGCAAAAGAGAGAACAAATTTCAAAAATTCAAGGAAAAGTTGCAAACTGATTTCTAGGTTTCAGGCCATCTCAAGCCATTCTGATTATACCAATCGCTTGCTGGACATCCTAGGATCCTATTCCAATCGCTAGCAAGCTTCCCCACGCCTTGGAACACCCTGTAAGAGACACGGTTTCCATATTTTCTTGAATTCGAATACGTTAATTCTGGCATATTTAGCATGATTAATTGATATGTTCATAATCCTTGAGATGTTTACAAGCTAATGGTTATGATTAACTGCATTTTTATTGACTGTACATCAAGTTGCCATGGCTAGGGTTCGAGTTTTGTTTTTAGGGGTTTTGCGTACATGGAAAATTGGACTCTAATAATGGTACCATGATGCCCGTGAGGTTGCAACGAGTTGATTGGTACCATTGGTTGTCATTTATCATGCTTGTACAAGGTTTTGGAGATGCACAGGGTTATACCTACACTCAGTGTCCGTAGATAAAAGCTATGAAACTTACAGCGATGGTGGGAGGAAGAAGAAGGATACGTGGCGCTCCATGGTTTGCCAGTTTCAATTTCGCATGTTCCAACGATTAGCTTTTGGTTTTTATCATATAATATTTATTGGTTATTGTTTATACAACTAACATGGCCAGCTCATATGGCAAGCACGCAGTGGGAGAATGCCTAAGGGCCTGGGTTCGATCCCCAGGTCCCAACTTTATTTCATATTTTTCTTTGACAGGCAATCTAGTGCATCTCACACTCCAGGATCCATCATGAACTCTCCAGATCTGATCATCCAAAGCACCAAAGCTTCAGATCTAAGGCCTTCCCATGAGGGTCCACCATACGCCTGGGTCAAGCAAGCACATGGGATTGAAAAAAGTCAATGGGGCTAGGAGCTTATTGGGCTCAGAATTGCCAACCACACCCCCTTTGCTAAAACAACACCAGGCCCATTGTTTCTCTTTTCTATTTTTTTCTTTTATTTAATTTAATTAGTTTAATTATTTTCTAACACAAATAAATTCTTTTTTTCAGAAAATCATAAAATCAAGTTTCACAAAAAATTTAGAATTAGGTTTTTTTATTTTATCAAATTTAATTTAATGTTAGTTTAATTTAATTTAGGGTAATTCTAACTTTTTATATAATTAAAATCAATTAGGAAAAATTAGGATTAACTTGTGATTTAATTTTTATTTCTTTCTCAAATAAAAATAAAAAAAAATACAAAAATAGGTTAATTTAATTCTTTTTCTTAAATTTAAAATTAATTAGTAATTAGGTTTTTTTATTTATTCAATCAAACTTTATTTTCTCAAAATTGCAAAAACTACAAAAAATGATTTTCCTTTTAAAATTACAATTAGGTAGTTAGGGTCAAAACCCTAAATCTCTCGTTTTCGATTCATCGCGCGCGTTCATCATTTTTGCAATATTAATGTAACTGCTCACGGTATGTAATAGTTTAATCTAGGACTTTCTTTATTTATCGTTTTACAGGTTTTTTTGCTATGTAATTAATCCCTACCCCGAAGCCTTTTAATAGAGTAGGTTCTATTACTCGCATTTTAATTCTCGCAAATATTAACTGTTAGATGTATGTTAATAGGATTGTATGACAAGATTGCATGATAATTTAAAACGGTTAGAAAACCCTAATGTGCAAAGATAATAACTGAAATCAAATCACTCGCACATGCACACTCTTAGGGTATACTCTCACTTCGGTTGCCTTTGGTAAATGGTCATTAAGTATAGGGTGTCTTTGTGGTTGCCCTCTAGTCTAACAAAGATCATAAGTCTCATTCAGAAATGTTTCCTCAGAAATGTTGCCTCGAATATGATCTTAAGGCTCTAGGGTTATTACTAAGACGTCCTAACATTGCTTTAGTGATCGTACATCCCCTTCGAATTGACCCTTACAACTCTAACGGCGGTGTTACCTACTCCTTAATAGTAGGATAGCATTGTCTAAAGGAAACAAGAACAGAAATGATCCTTTTTCGAGTAGGTAGATACTAGTAGGTACTTGCTCAAAACAAACTTTTTCACACTAACACCTTTTAAACAATGTTTTCAAAAACACTTCGTAACACTCTTGAGGACAGAAACAAGGGCTAAAATAAAGTAAAACAAAACTTTTCAAAACAAACACACACAAGCAATTTTAAAAGATGAGCAAGTACCTAAGAGCCCATGGAAAACTATGCATAGAAAGGATGCTAACACCTTCCCTTTCTATAATCTACCCCCGTACTTAGAATATCTCGAAAAAGGATTTTTTTCTGTGCTTTTTTCCTTTCCGGTTGGATAAAATAAAAGTTGGTGGCGACTCTTGCTTACCGCGACATTTTGCGAATACAAAATGCAAAACGCAAACCAACATTTTCAAAACAGTCGGTTCTGCCACCGTATCACAGATGCCATCCAAAGGTGATTGTTGATAGAAATTAAACCAAGTCTAAGCTTGACAGTAACTGGGAGCAGTGCCAAAATAAATTTTTGGTCGATTTAATTTTGAATGCCATGCTGGAATGGACCCATGTTGAGTCGTGTTTGGAAATTCATGAGAAGGAACCTGGGTAGGGTTGCTTCAGGATGAGTCTGTGTGAAACTTCATCTAGAAATTTATGAGATTGAACCTGCGTAGGGCTGATGAGTCCGTGTGAATCTGCATCTGGAGATACATGAGAAGGAACCTAGGTGGGGTTGCTTCAGGATGAGTCCATGTAAAACTGTATCTGGGAATTCATGAGAAGGAACCTGGGTAGGGTTGCTTCAGTATGAGTCTGTGTAAAACTGCATATGGGAATTCATGAGAAGGAACCTAGGTAGGGTTGCTTCAGGATGAGTCCGTATAAAACTGCATCTGGGAATTCATGAGAAGGAACCAGAGTAGGCTTGCTTCAGGATGAGTCCGTATAAAACTTCGTCTGTAAATTCATGCCTTTATTGCCGCTAACTTTGTAATCATTCTCGTCTCTATAAGAATGCATACAAAGTGTTGGTTTTGAAAATAGTTCAAAGAGATGTTTGTTTTTGAAAGATGTTTTGAAAGTGTATGTGTGAAAATGGTTTTTGTTTGCGAGCAAGCAACTACGAGCGTCCTACCTACTCAAAAGGTCTATGTTCTTTTTCTCCTCCTTTAGATGTTGCTATCTTACCATTGATTAATAAGAAGCCACATCGTTAGATGTGAAGGGACGAGCGTGGGTCGATTGTATAGTCATAAAAGGCAACTTATGAGACGTTTTAGCAATTTTCGTTAAGGACTAGATCATTTACCAAAGGAAACATCGAGGGACTACAATCTTTTTTATCGAGGGTCTTTGCTAAAACACCCATATTTGAGGGACATGACTATTTTCCGAGGCAACAAGCGAGATTACCCTAGAGGTGCATGTGTTAATAGTGTATTTGATTGCATACATTTTTGTCTTTGAATTTAGGGTTGTCTACTTTTTTATTTTTATCTTGCCATACACACCCTAGTTACTAATAATTTATATGAAAGCGATAAATTGCGGAAAGTAAATTTACTATGCTATTACATCACTTGAGGATGGGGTGTACAAATTTACAAATGGGGATTGCAATAAATTAAATCCTAATTATCTATTACAACCATATTGAAACTTGAATAATGTAAAAGGAATATAATGTACAAGACAAAATGGAAAAAGGAATAGATTTGTTTTATTTTTGTTGAGAAATTTAATTAAGTTAAAGAAAATAAAATAAATAGGAAAATCTTTTTGGTATTTTTCATTGTAAGAAGTTAAATAAAATAAACTAATTAACTTAAATATATTTTTGGTGTTTTTGTGTAGAAAATGGTTTTTTTTACATTTAAAACTGTTATTGTGTAGATAACAGCTTTTGTGTTTTAAAATAGTTTTTGTGTAAAAAACCAGTTTTATACTTGGGCCCAGGGTCTGTTTGTTAGTAAACAGAGGGTCAGAAACATAAAAGGTTGAAGCCCAATTGTGGAGGCCCAGGTATGCTTCCTACAAACAAGGCAAAGTGAGAAAATATGAACAAATGACAAAAGGTCTCATTGGGGCTTGAACCTAGGATCTTACACAGAAATGCCTTTCGCGCGCGCTGTTTGTACCACTGGGGTGGTATGTTTCATCTGTTGGTTATACATCTTGCACTAAACATAAAATGAATTCAGTTATGATGTTTATACATGACTTCATCTTATTCTTTCGAGTGGATTTTTTGAGGTCTTTGGAAGTGTTCCAAGGCTGGTATATGGAAGTTGGGGGGTGAATCAAAAGGATGATATATGATAGTTAGGGAGTGAATCGAAACGCTGTTATATGGCAGTTAGGGAGTGAATTGAAAGGATGGCTAACGCATGAAGGGGTTTGAGATTTTTGGTGAAGTCCGGATGTGCCAAGTTTGTGCATGGTTTAGAGTTTTTTGAGAGTTTGAGAGTTTGAGAGTGTTTGAGGATTTTTTCCACACCACAAAAGTCTGCCGCTGATTTGTAAATGGTCTCTCTATTTATAGAGAAAAGGTTAGAGATGTTGGCGTAACCATATTTGTAAGATAACAAACCATGGTTTGGTTGAAAACGAAAGAATCAAATTTTATGGATTTTCATAGTTCCCAAGTTCAAGTACAAGTGGGGCCTGATGTTTGCAGGAGATTTGACTTATGCTTTTGACACTGCTTGTGTTCAGATAAAATCAGGTTGGGAGCTCAAAAAACTGACTTTGTGATTAAAGTAATCTTTATGAAAAAAGGATACATAGCTTTTTTCCCTTTCATCCAAAAATGGTATAATCAAGTGGATAAAGCTTCGAATATTTGTGTAATGTATCACAAATTTGTGTAAGCCTCTGATTATGTAAAGATTTGGAAGCAACATAGACTGACAAGTGAGATTTGGAAGATAAGGCTATGACATTTGATCAATGTTCTTCAACCAAGCTTGCTCAAAGGGTTTAGAGTTGGATTCAAAGTATGTTGCTTCGAAGTAAATCAATACTCCAATCAAAGCTTTATGGATTAAACTTGCTCGTAGGAGGCCAAATGCCTAATCGAAGCTTATGAACCAAGCTTGCACCGAAGGAGGCGAAATTCCAAAATGAAGCTTATGAACCAAGCTTGCTCGAAGGAGGCCAAAGGCCCCATCAAATATTATGGACCAAAGCTTGCTCGAAGAAGGCCAAATGCCCAATTGAGAGTTTGAGAGTTTGAGGATTTTTTCCACACAACAAAAGTCTGCCGTTGATTTGCAAATGGTCTCTCTATTTATAGAGAAAATGTTAAAGATGTTGGAGTAACCAGATTTGTAAGATACAAACCATGGTTTGGTTGAAAACGAAAGAATCAAGTTTTATGGATTTTCATAGTTCCCAAGTTCAAGTACAAGTGGGGCCTGATGTTTGCAGGAGATTTAACTTATGCTTTTGACACTGCTTGTATTCAGATAAAATCATGTTGGGAGCTCAAAAAACTGACTTTGTGATTAAAGTAATCTTTATGAAAAAGGACACATAGCTTTTTGCCATTTCATCCAATAATGGTATAATCAAGTGGATAAAACTTCGAATATTTGTCTAATGTATCACAAATTTGTGTAAGCCTCTGATTATGTAAAGATTTGGAAGCAACATAGCCTGACAAGTGAAATTTAGAGGATAAGGCTATGAGATTTGATCAATGTTCTTCAACCAAACTTGCTCGAAGGGCTTAGAGTTGGATTCGAAGTATGTTGCTTCAAAGGAAACCAATACTCCAATCGAAGCTTTGTGGATTAAACTTGCTCGTAGGAGGCCAAATTCCCAATCGAAGCTTGTGAACTAAGCTTGCATCGAAGGAGGCCAAATGCCCAAATGAAGCTTGTGAACCAAGCTTACTCGAAGGAGGCCAAAGGCCCAATCGAAGCTTGTGGACCAAAGCTTGCTCGAAGGAGGCCAAATTCCCAATCGAAGCTTGTGGACCAAAGCTTGCTCGAAGTAGACCAAACACCCAATCAAAGCTTGTATGAAGATAGCCATTGCTTTGTTAATCGAAGCAAGCATGCAAGAGGCCACTTCTTTCTGAATCAAAGCAAACCTGTAGGAGGCCATTGCCTTCTAAATCGAAGCAAGGCTATAGAAGGCCACTGCTTTGTGAATCGAAGCAAGCATGTAGGAGGCCACTGCTTTGTGAATCGAAGCAAGCATGTAGGAGGCCATGCTTTATTGATTGAAGCAGATTGCTTCAAAGGAAAACATTGCCCAATCGAATCTTGTAAATCGAAGCAAGCTTTCTCTTCTTCAATTTGTCAAAATCTGCCCACCACTCCTTTCGATCAGTCATATAGCCTGAATCAGATTTTGAATTCAACATAGTTAATTGCATCTGCCCACCCTTTTTGTCTACTTTGTACTTGTGCAAACTTGAGCTTTTGAAAATCTTTGTGAGAAATTCCTTGAGAAAAGAGAGGGAAAATTTTGGGGTACAACAGCGAAGTAACTTTGTTGGTTGATGGTATTGCTTAAATGGGCTTAAAGATGCCATTCAGAGAGATGATAGAATGTCACCGGGGATGGGCTTGTAGATGCCATCCGAAGTAACTGTTGATAGGAGTATCAGAATGAGTCTACGCCTGACTACGAAGAATGTTTTTCAGAAGAAAAATGCTCGCCAGAATTTAGTCTCTAGGGGGAATTCTTTTCAGAATAAACTTCTGAAGGGGATTGCTCGTCAGAATTCAGTCTCTGAAGGAATTTATTTGGTCGTGTAGATAGTCACCCCGCCCTGTTTCGGGGATTGATCTTCAATATGTTTTTTGTTGGTAAACCTGTCTGTTGTACCCCAAAAAATTTCCCTCCCATTTTCACACAAAACATACTCCTAGAGGTCTTCAATTTCTCAAGTTGAATAAGGATTGACCAGACAAATCCTCCTTCTAAGACAATGAGTCTCAAACTAGGGTTTCACTCCTCATCAAGATGTTTGAGTTCCAAGGGTCCTAAATGATCTCCATTGCCCTAATATGTCCTCAATATCATCCATGCCGAGTTTCATGCCTTGCACAAGAAGTTTGCTCAGTCAACTGCTCAAATGCATGAAAATCAACTATACTAGGTCAAAATTCAACTGTGACCCACATATAGTCAAACTTCAAGATTTTAGGTCAAAATCAACATTTTGAAGTGATATGCATCATTTGATCAAGGTTTGAACATGATTCCTCAAGGAATGCTCCTAATTCATCAAAACTCATTTCTATAGGAAAAGTCAATCAAACTTTGACCAGGCATAACTTTCTCATACTTTATCAGAAATTCCTCACCCAAGGCTCATTTTAAAGAGAATATAATTCCCTACAATTCATCTTCATCCCTAAAGTTTATGAAATGCACTCATGAAAAGATATAAATTCAGACATTATAGGTCATTTCAAAAAGTCAAGAAAAACACCTTTTGGGTCAAAGCTTATTACATGAACATGGAAGATACAATTGAGATTAAACTAAGTAGGTTGCTTAAGGGACATCCTAAGCTTTCTAAAAAGTCCAAGAACACCCTCTTAGGATCAAAATTGAGAGAGATATGCATTGTCAAAGTTGGCTATTTTTGGAAATTTGCACAAAGTCAACAATGCCCAAAATTGAATTTTTTTTCCACATGGGCCCATTTTTTCAAGATTGAATCCCAGTCCTAGCATGGTCCACGACTTATGGGACCCTCCATGCCTTATGCACTTATTTATTTAATTTATTTTGATTTTATTTATTTAAAATTCAAATAAAATCAAGTTAAATCAAAGATAAATCAAATTTGTGGAATGAGATTTATTTTTGCATTGAATTATAGATCTCATATGCTGTCAATGGCCAAAACAAATCGTGCAAGCTCCAAAGCAAGAGGAAATCCCCAATTTTAGAAAGATTTGAATCAAAATTCAAGACCATTACATCTTTGGATTTTTTCTAATTCTATTAACCTAATCTGATTGACTACTTATAACAATGCATTGAAACCATGGAGAAGAAGAATTTGTGCGCATCCAGCCTCAAAAAGAGAAAGAAAAAGCTTCCAAAAATTCAAAGAAAAACTCAAATCGGATTCCATATTGCAGCCCTCCTCAAGGGGATTTGAAGATTGCAATACATTCCTTGGTACTCCCAGAAGCTTTTCCAATCGATTGCCAGCATCAAAACATCAAGAACCAAGTGTAAGAACAGTCACGGTTTTCCCTTTTTTCCAAAACTCGATTACAATGATTCTGGCATCATAAACATATTTTGATTACATATCTATGTTTGTTATCATATTTACAACATACTGGAATACTTTGATTGGAGTTTGAGTGCAGGTATGGGCATCTGCCATGGTTAGGGTTCCGGAGCTCCAATTTGGGGAACCCTAGTTAGAGGAAAAATTAGGAAAAATTAGGGACCCCTTCGTGTTCAGGGGTTGATTTGCAATCGATCCATGGCTTTGGATGGAATTTATTCTGCTTGCATTCTATTTTG
This sequence comes from Vicia faba, assembly GCA_948472305.1. Lineage (NCBI taxonomy): Eukaryota > Viridiplantae > Streptophyta > Magnoliopsida > Fabales > Fabaceae > Vicia > Vicia faba. Next base: position 1,260,731,381 of record OX451739.1, on the reverse strand, counting down.
GATATTTATAGGTTTATAGCCACGCACAAGAACCGTCACTATAGCCTATAGTGACGAATCCGTCTGTAGGTAAAAGCCTAGTTTCTAAAACAACAGTTCTGGGAATAAGATGAGGGTGTGGCAGCATACCACTGGCCCGTTTGAAATTCGCGCATTTTTTTGGGCGCATTACTTTGTTTAGATTATATTTTATTTTGTTTATTATGTTAATAACTAAGCCTTGCAGCACATGATGGTCTAGGAACGAACTCGTGAAGCAAACGTCCTGGGTTCGATCCTAGGTGTATGCATATTATTTTTCTTACAACTTCTTTGCAGATCCAGCGCATCACACAACCAAGCGCTCACCATGCACCTCAACATCTCATCATTGGATCAATCTATATCCAGATCCCACGCCTCAAGCATGCAGGCGCATGGTAGACTCTCTTGGTAAGCTTTCCACTGGAACAAACGCAGGCAGATGGGTCAACTATTCTGAGCCTGGAAAATTCAACCATGCACCTCCCAGAATTACTTTCATACCAGGCCCATTTTATTCCTTTTTTAATTTCTTTTTGTTTTTATCGGTTTTTAATTATTTTTACAAAATCATTGTTTTTTTAATTAAATCAAAAAATCATAAAAACACAAAACATTAGAATCAATTTTTTTTTAATATTTAATTTCATTAATTAATTAGGTTAATTAGGATGATTTAAGTTCTTTTTTTCATAATTAAAATTAAGTAGAAATTAGGTTAATTTGCAACATTAATTACTTTTCTAAAAAAAAAATCCAAAAATTATTTTTTCTTTATTTACTAAATTAAATGTTTTTTAATTTAATTTTAATCCCTCGTTAAATTTATTCTCGCGCACATTTATTTGTTTATTTTTTACAATTAATGTAATTGCTTCGAGTTTGTAATAGTTAATTAGGTTTATTACTGCTTTTATTTACTATTTTTTCCCAAGTTTCTGATTATGTAATCCCCCTCCCCAAGGCCTTGTAATAGTTAGGTTTAAATTTCTCGCATTTTACTTTCCGTCATTATAAACTGTTAGATGATTGATAATAGGATTGTATGCAAAAGATCACAATTTAAAACAATAGAAAACCCTAACTGTGCAAAGATAAATAACTGAAAATCAAACACTTGCACATGCTCACTCCTAGGGTTTTCCCCACTTCGGTTGCCTTCGGTAAACGGTCATGAAGTATAGGGAGTTTTAGTGGTTTCCCTCTAGTCCCAAAAGATCAAATATGACCCATTCGAATGTTGCCTCAAAAATATCTTTAAGACTCTACGGTAACTACTAAGGTTTCCTAATCATTGCTTTAGTGATCGTAATCGTCCCTTTCATCCCTTTCGATTTTCCCTCAAACTCCAACGATGGAGCTACCTACTCCTTAATAGTAGGATAGCGCTCTCTTAAGGAAACAAGAAAAACGAACAGTCTTTTTCGAGTAGGTAGAAACTCTTAAGTACTTGCTCAAAACAACAACTTTGTACACCTTACACTTACAAACTTTTCAAACTAAAGTTTTCAAAAACACTTTATCACACCCTTGAGGACTGATATAAGGGTTACCATAAAGTGAAACGCCGCACTAAGTCAATTTTAAAAAAAATTCAAGCACACAAACACGCAAAAACAATTTAAGAATGAGCAAGCACCTAAGTGCCCGTGGAAAACCACAGATAGAAAGGGTGCTAACACCTTCCCTTTCTATAATCTAGCCCCCGTACTCAGAAACATCTCAAAAAAGGTTTTTTCTATTCTTTTTCCCTTTTCCTTAGTTTGATAAAATAAAATACGGTGGCGACTCTTGCTTACCGTACATTTGCGAACAAAAAACGTAAAACCAATAGTAACAAAAAACAGTCGGTTCTGCCACCGTATCACAGAACTGGCGACTCTGCTGGGGAATAGAAATAAAGTGGGGTTTACCTTAGGATCTAGTTCATCTTTAAATGGATTTCTTGTTTGTTTTCCTTGCTTTATCTTTAAGGGTTTTTGCTTGGGTATTGTTGAAGATCCTACATCCAGATATGGGGACACTTTTTAGGTAAACAACAATAGATCGTGGAGACTGTACGGTGTAGATCGATATGGTTTAAGCGATGGCTGTGTTTGTGTGACACTTTGGTTGGTACTAGTATCCTTCGTGTTGAAACGAGGAGAATACGGGGCTGCCGCATGGTTCGTGAAGCACTAACGAACCTTAGAACCTTAGTTGAACAAACTTAGCCATTACAAAGTAGTGAGATAACCAGCCTCAGTATAAAGCTGGGGAATTGTTTATACTCGATGCTACACTCATTGAGATCAGACTTTCGGGATATTTCGGCCGCAAGAAAAGAATGTCTGAGTTGAAACAATGCCCGATAAAGGATGATCAATGATATTGAGAATCTTTAGAACCCGGTTACTTTTTTAAGACAGGTTTGAAACCAAGTAAACTTCAAGAGGGTACATACCTTTAACCTCATGCAAGCGTTTGAACCTAAGGTCTATTGTGTGCTTTGCTTGTATGTGATTTACTCTGTTTGAACATAGTATCATGCATCATAACATAGCATCCATTATCATTACACTAACCATTTCAAGGACCAATGGAATTTATCTTTGTTCTATTTTGCAGATCATGGCTTCCGCTTGTAGAAACACTATTCGAATCAGCTTTGTGATAATACCTCTCCAACTCAAGGAGCTAGTATCAAGTGTTCCTGAAACTTCTTTATTCACTAAGAGATATGGTCGAATTCTCAACCTAGTTACTTCGAGCTTTGATGAAAAGATTATGTGTGTACTCTTTCAGTTCTTTGATCCCAAGCACCACTTCTTCACCTTTCCATACTATCAGTTGGTTCCTACCATGGAAGAGTTCTCTCAGTTATTGAATCTACCTATTATTGACCAAATGCCTTTCACATGTTTAGAAGAGGTTCCCAAGCTAGAATTCATTGCCTCAGCTTTACATCTGAAACGGGACGACTTGGTATCCAATTGGGAAACAAGAAGCAGAGTCAAGGGTTTTCTAGCCAAGTTCGTAATAGAGAAGGCCCGGCTGTTTTAGGATTATTTGGACTTTCAGGCTTTTGAGGAGGTCTTGGCTCTTCTAATTCATGGGTTAGTGTTGTTCCCTAACCCAGACTTACTCATAAATATGAATTCTATCAAGATTTTCCTCTCTCGTAACCATGTGCCTACTTTACTCGGAGATATATTGCATGCTCTCAATACTCGTACCATGAAGAGAAGAGGGGTTCTTATGTGCTGCATGCCATTACTGTCGAGGTGGTTTATTTCTCACCTCCCTAAGTCAGTGCTGAAGAATGAAGAAGGTTTGGGTTGGTCGCAAAGGATAATGTCACTTTCTCACGCGGATATTCTCTGGTATTCCCGATCTGTGGGAGATATTTCTATTATCGACCGCTGCAGGGAGTTCCCTAATGTCCCACTACTTTGCATTAAGGGAGGCATAACTTACAATCCTTGTTTGGCTCTGCGACAATTTGGTTACGCTCGAAGGGATGGGCCTCATGAGATTCTTATTCAGGGCATTATGTTTAACTATGAGGATGATGTTCAAGGGTATCGCCAGAGGTTCATACGAGCCTGGGGCATGGTAAACAAATCTGACATCAAGACTTTGGGGCTAAATACATCCATTCCTATGGAACCTTATCTCCAATGGGTACGAGCTCGTGCTAGAAACTTATGATGCCATACATAGCTGTCTTACCAGTGATTGTAGAGCCCATTACTGAAGGGGATATTCCCTACACGGTTCTTCATCCTGATATGCCCACCAATCTTGAAGAATTACAGAGGTCCTGGATTCAGTTGAACAAGGAGCGGAATACTTATAGGGACCAGTTTTATGCCCAGGAGAAGAAAGTTTTAAAGCTTACAAAGCAGCTTCATGAGGAAAGAACCCTTAATGTCTATCTCGGCACGAAGAGGAAGCATCCATGGGAAACTTGATTTCTTTTAGTTTTTAGAATTTTCAATTGAAACGCATAAAAGGCAATTGTACTTTGAATTATACTAATAAAAATCTTTGTTTCATTTTGGTTCGCAAATTTAAATTTCCCGAAGTCCTTGAAATCATTGCATACACATGCCATACATATCAATGCATAAACAAGTCACATAACAGGTTTCTCATCTTCTTCGCTGTTTATTTCAGCAATAATGTCTTCTTAACAAAGTATCAAGGATCTCTAGGCACAAAATGCCCCATTTCAGAAAATGTTCGTAGCTTTGGCTAAAGGGAAGGAAGATCTGAAGGCCCTTATTCTGAAAGAGAAAAAGAAGAAGGCAATGAAGACCGCTGGTGTCCTGAATCTGGGCAGAAAATTCAAGGGACCGTTGAAGCAACCGATTAATCTAACCTCCTCATCCAAAGAATGGGAGAATAAAGAAGGAGAGACAGGGGAGGAGTACCCTAGCCCAGAGATTTCTGATAATGACACTGATTACAATGAAGAACAGTATCCTCCGACTGAGGATAGATACAAGCAGTTAGAGGATTGTCTGAATGCGATGGAGATCCAAAGAGTACCAGGGCTAGATTTTGAAGAGCTGGGTTTGGTATCTGGGGTTGTCATTCCATCGAAGTTCAAGGCTCCTATATTTGCAAAGTATGATGGAGTTTCTTGTGACAAGCTTCATCTCTGTTCTTATGTCAGCAAGATCCATCCTCACACTGCTGATAGGAACTTGTGGGTCCATTTCTTTCAAGACAGTTTGTCCGGAACTCAGCTTGAGTGGTTTTATCAGTTGGAGGGAGTCAATGTCCGCAACTAGGAAGATCTGGCTACTGCTTTTTATAAGCAGTATCAATATAACGCTGACCTTGCTCCTACCCGTACTCAAATCTAGAGTATGTCCATGGGTGCAAGCGAAGGTTTCAAGGACTATGCTCAGAAGTGGAGAGATTTGGCAGGGAGAGTCCAACCCCCTTTGTCTGATAGGGAGTTGGTGGACATGTTTCTTGGTACACTATCTGGTCCGTTCTTCAATTACTTGATTGGTAGCTCCTCAGCTGGTTTTACGGAGCTGATATTTACTGGAGAAAGGGTAGAAGCCGGGATCCGAAGTGGCAAGATCCAGAAAGACACCTCATCAAGTATAGTGAAGAAGCCATTCATGGGTAAGAAAGAGGTCAATGCTATTTATAATCCAAGAGGTCATAGTAGAACCGAGCACCGTCCAACGATAGGGGCTGTGATGATACCTAGGCCTGCGGCTACTCAACAACGAAATAATCAGCCAAGGGTAGGAAGACCTCAAAGGCAGTTCACTCGAATAAATATGACGTTGTCTGATGTTTTACCCCATCTGTTAAAATATAACTTGGAAACCTTGAAGGAGGCTCCCAAGAATCCCAACACCACATCTCCTTGGTAAAATCCAAACGCTCGGTGTGCTTACCATTCTGAGAGTCCAAGCCACAATACAAATGATTGTTGGGCTCTGAGGAATAAGATACAGGATCTGATTGAAGCAAAGGAGATTGAGTTTGATGCTTCTGAGAAGCCTAATGTCATAACTACTCCCATGCCTAAGCACACCCATGGTGTTAATGCTGTTGATACTAATCTATTTGTTACTTCTGTTGATGAAGTTTCCACTCCTCTCATGACTGTCAAGAAGAATTTGTTGCTAGTCGGTTTATTTCCGGGTTGTGGTGAAGGTTACCACATGTGTTCATCTCTGCCTTTTGGTTGTTATTTGCTGAAAGCAAGTGTTCAACGCCTGATGGATAACTGAGAGATTTTGTTCGAAAGGACTCCATTTCTGACTGTTTTATATGAAGGTGTTGCTATCATAACCATTTTCTCCAATCCTTCCAAGGTCTCCTCTAAAAGACCTATTAGGATTACACCTGCTTCGAGAATTGCTCCATTGATAATCACTTTTCCTGCCCATGTACCGTACTCCTGGGAAAAAGTTGTTCCTTGGAATTATGGTGTTGACGTTTACTACCATGGCGCCAAGAAGGATTTGAAGATTGAAGAGGCTGATCCCGATATCAGTAACATTGTCGGGACCAGCAAAATTACTCTAAGTGGAAGGGTTTTCTCTCTTGAGATCTCCTCGAAGACTGTTGTTAAGCCTGTTGTTATTCCATCTATTGTTCTAACTAGTACTTTTGCTACTACTCCCATCCTTACTCCAGTTGTTATCCCTGCCGATGAGTCATCTGGGACTCGGGGCAAAGAAGCTATAGGTGAGCCTGCCCGGACGGAGGCACCTAGAAAAGTTGTTTTGGAATCCTCTAAACAAGAAATGGAGGAGATTTTAAAAATAATCAAGAAGAGTGACTTCAATGTGGTCGAACAGCTGGGGAAGACCCCTTAGAAGATATCGATGTTGTCTCTGCTATTGTGTTATGAGGCCCATGTAAAGGCTTTGATTACATTTCTCAAGACTGCGCATGTTCCGCAAGAAACCTCCGTCGACCAATTCAAAGACTGTGTGGCCAGTTTGACTGCAGATAATGGGTTGGGTTTTTCAGATGCTGATTTGACACCAAAGGGGAGAAAGCACAATGATGCTCTGCATGTCTCGATCGAATGTAGGGGCACTACCATGGCCCATGTGCTGGTGGACACTGGATCGTCACTGAATGTTTTTCCCAAGAAAGCTCTTGATAGGCTAGATAGTGAAGGTTTGACCTTAAAGCCCAGTAACATTGTGGTGAGGGCTTTCGACAGTTCAAAGAGAATGGTGCAAGGGGAGGTGGACATCCTTGTCAAAGTGGGTTCCCAGACATTTGAATCCACCATCTACGTGATGGATATCAGGCCATCGTACTCTTGTTTGTTGGGTCGTCCTTGGATCCATGAAGCTGGAGTTGTTACTTCTATGTTGCACCAAATGTTGAAGTATCCAGTGAAGGGGAAGATTGTCATTGTCCATGGTGAAGAGGAGTATATGGTAAGCCACCTGAACTCTTTCAGGTATGTGGAAATGGATGATGAATTCATAGAGACCCCTTGTCAAAATTTTGAAGAGGTTCCCCAGATTATGGAATCAACCAAGACTATCACCAGTGCGCCGAAGATCAGCAAACCTCCTTTGAAGATAGCTTCTCTCAAGGACACCAGAGCAGTAGTTGAAGAAGGTGGGTGTACGATTTAGGGACAACTCCCTGATTTTCCTCATAAAATTGAAAATTTTGGTTTGGGCTTTACTTCAGGAGCTCAAAGGGCTGTTCGACATGCTCGGGCTAGAGGACCTCCCCTACGCATCATAAATCGTGGGGTCAATGCTATATAAGACGATGATGAGGATTCTGATATTGACAACTGGATCAACCCTACTACGAACGGTGGACCTAGTAACTGGACGACCAAGGATTTTGTGCCGATTACTTTTGTTCAGAAGTAATTGTCTTACTTGTTTTTCGAATTTGTAATAAACAATGTAAACTTTATGGCCTTGTGTCTTACTGAGGTACAATGGTTTATTTGTGAGGGTTATTATAAGTCATTATGATATGTCATCAATAAAACATTGGATGTTCTTGCATACAAATTTTGCGCTCTCTATTTTTCTTTTCTGCTTTTCACTTTATCAATACAGTTATGCTCTTACACACACTCACATATCAAATTGCAGATCCATGTCCACTTTGGATCCCATTGATAACAGTTATGCTATTGCCAGTTATAACTTCGAAAATCCGATCAACTAAGCCTAGGACGAAGGTGAGAAAGATTGTGAGGTACTTGGAGAACTTGCTAGACTGTTACAGCAGGAAGAGAGGGCTATACAGCCTCATGAAGAGACAGTTGAGACAATAAACTTGGGCACGGAGGTAGACAGAAAAGATGTCAAGATCAGCGCAAATATGGAGATTAATGTCAAACAGCGGTTGATACAGATGTTGCACGATTATGTTGAGATCTTCGCCTGGTCATATGAGGACATGCCTTGTTTAGACACTGATATTATGGTACATCTCCTGCCGACTAAAGAAGATTATCCTCCGGTTAAGCAAAAGGTCCGTCGTATGCGCCCTAAAATGTTAGAGAAGATCAAAGCAGAGGTTATGAAACAGTTTAACATTAGGTTCCTAGCTGTCACCTCCTACCCGCAACGGGTTGCTAACATCGTTCTTGTACCTAAGAAGGACGGTAAGGTACAGATGTGTGTGGACTATAGAGATCTGAACAGGGCAAGCCCCAAGGATGACTTCCCACTTCCCCACATTGATGTTCTGGTTGACAACACCGCACATCATAAAATATTTTCCTTCATGGATGGTTTCTCTGGCTACAACTAGATTAACATGGCACCCGAAGACATGGAGAAGACAACCTTCGTCACACAGTGGGGCACCTTTTGTTACAAGGTGATGCCTTTTGGGTTGAAGAATGTTAGGGCAACTTATCAGTGAGCCATGGTATCTTTGTTCCATGATATGATTCACCATGAGATAGAGGTTTATGTTGATGACATGATAGCCAGGTCTCAAACCGAGGAAGAACACCTTGATCATCTACAAAAGTTGTTTGATAGGTTGAAGACGTACAAGTTGAGACTGAATCCGAACAAGTGCACCTTCGGGGTAAGGTCTGGTAAACTTCTGGGGTTCATCGTCAGTGACAAGGGTATTCAGGTAGACCTTGCAAAGGTGAAGGCCATACAAGAGATGACGGCTCCTCGTACTGAGAAGGAAGTTAGAGGTTTCTTGGGATGCCTAAATTATATCGCCAGGTTCATTTCACATCTGACTGCTACTTGTGAGTCAATCTTCAAACTCATGAAGAAAGATCAAGTAGTAAAATGGAATGACGAATGCCAGACCGCTTTCGAAAGAATCAAGGAATACCTTCAAGAACCACCAATTTTGATGCCTCCGATTGAAGGAAGACCTTTGATAATGTACTTAACAATATTAGACAATTTAATGGGGTGTTTGCTGGGGCAGCATGACGAGTCTGGTCGAAAAGATCACACAATATACTACCTTAGCAAAAAGTTTATCGACTGTGAAACACGTTACTCACTGCTCAAGAAAACTTGCTGCGTTTTGGCATGGGCTGCTCGCCGACTAAGATAGTATATGTTGACTCACACTACTTTGTTGATATCTAAGATAGATCCAATCAAGTACATCTTCGAGAAGCCCGCTCTCTCTGGAAGAATAGCAAGATCGCAGGTGATCTTAACTGAGTACGATATACAATATAATACCCAGAAAGCAATCAAGGGAAGTGTATTAGTTGATCATTTGGCTCATCAGGCCGTGGATAACTACCAGTCCATGAATTTTGAGTTCCCGGACGAGAATATTATGCTAGTGATTGACTATAAAGAACCTGGACCGGATGAAGGACCTGAAGAAGGATCCCGATGGACTATGGTTTTTGACGGAGCTTCGAACGCACTCGGTAATGGAATTGGTGTTGTAATTATATCTTCTGAGGGTTGTCATACTCCTTTCACTGCCTGACTACGCTTCAACTATAACAACAATATGGAAGAGTATGAAGCATGCATCATGGGTCTCAAAGCTGCTATTGACCCGAGGATCAAGTACTTAAACGTTTACGGGGATTCAGCCTTGGTGATAAGCCAAATTAAATAAGAGTGGGATACGAAGCATCTGAACCTCATCCCATACAAAGAGTACGTGCTGAAATTTTTCCCACACTTTGAGGAGGTAACCTTTGAACATTTCCCACGAGAGGAGAATCGGTTAGCGTACACGTTAGCTACCATGTCTTCTATGTTCAAGGTCAGGTGGGACAATGAAGCTCCTTGAATCACCATCGAGAGGTTGGATGAACCAGCGTACTGTTGTGAAATTGATACTGAAGAGGGTGCAAACAATCCCTGGTTTCACGAAGTAAAAAGGTATCTCAAGGCTCAAGAGTATCCCGAGGGGGCATCTGTCAATGATAAGAAGTTTTTGAGAAGGTTCGCCGCGAAATTCTTCCTCAGTAATGGAATCCTCTATAAGCGCAACCATGACTCTACCTTACTATGATGTGTAGACAAGAGCGGAGCGGAGAGGATTATGAAAGATCTACACGAAGATACCTTCGGAACCCATTCAAGTGGACATACCATGGCAAAGAAGATCCTACGGGCAGGATACTATTGGTCCACTATGGAAGCAGATTGTTATCAGCACTCCCGAACTTGCCACAAGTGCCAAATCTACGCTGATAAGGTGCATGTGCCTCTGATTCCTTTAAATGTATTGACAACTCCTTGGCCTTTTGAAATGTGGGGCATTGACTTGATTGGAGAGATTAGACCTACCGCTTCTAATGGGCATCGCTTCATCCTGGTGGCCATTGATTACTTCACAAAGTGGGTTGAAGCTGCCTCCTTTGCTAATGTGATCAAGAACGTTGTGGCGCGGTTTATCAAGCATAACCTGATCTGTTGGTACGGTGTGCCAGAGAGAATCATCACTGACAATGGTATAAATCTAAACAATACGATGATCACCGAACTCTATAAATAGTTCAAGATCCAGCACCATAATTCTTCCCCTTACCGGCTGAAGATGAATAGCATTGTCGAAGCTGCTAATAAGAACATCAAGAAGATTATACAAAAGATGACGGTGACATACAAAGACTGGCATGAGATGTTACCATTTTCTCTTCATGGGTACCGCACCTCCACGCGAACATCGACAGGAGCAACCCCTACTCTCTGGTATATGGTATGGAGGTCGTCTTGCCTATTGAGGTCCAGATCCCTTCTCGAAGGATTATGAAGGATGCAGGTTTGAACAAAGACGACTGGATCCAGACTCGACTTGATCAACTGAATCTAATCGATGAGAAGAGACTTACTGCTGTTTGTCATAGTCAAATGTATCAAAAACGGATGATCAAGGATTTCAACAAAAAGGTTAGACGCCAAGCATATCAAGTCGAGGATTTAGTGATCAAGCGCATCATACTACCGTAAGGTGATCCCAGGGGCAAATGGACTCCCACATACGAAGGGCCATTTGTGATCAAAAACATTTTCTCGGGTGGAGCCATGATTCTGACCACCATGGACGGTGACGACCTTCCTCACCCTGTTAATGCGGGCATAGTGAAAAGATACTACGCATGATTAAAGACCCGCTAGGTTGACTGTCCTAGGCAAAAATAAGGGCTTCCCGGCGAACCAAAAGGGTTCGGGCAAAAATTAGGGATGAAAACGAAAAAAAATGTACACCCGGCAAGTCGAAAACTCGAAAAGGCGGCTTGGGCAAAAAAAGGGTATCCCGGTGGACTGAAAACCCGAAAGGGAGGTCCAAGAAAAAGTTAGGGATTTAAAGCGTATCACTATGTCCCATTGGATCACCTTGCGATCAGACCTCAGTATCAACTATCAAGTTCAAACGGCACTAATCAATCTAATCAGCTTCGGACAAGCAGCAAAGTGATGAGACACTCGAAGACATAGGGGCAATAGAAGAATTGAAACTCAATGGGATTATTACATATAGCTGTTTTCTTTCTTTGTACACAATATTGTATAGATTTCATTTTCACGGCGGCGTTCTCTTACTAGAGCGTCAACTTCCTTGTACAAAAACGCTTGTTATAGGCCAACTTCAGAAATTAATACAAAGTCATTTTTACAAAACCATTGGTTTTTCCTTTTTCTGTTTTGTTTTGCAAAAACGTCCAATGATTTATTCTTGACACATGCATTTGAATATGATTGCTATTCACAAATATTTGCATATGAAACAGAAAGACAGTTGCTAATGACTTAAGGAACGGGGCAAAGCCTAACCCCGACAGTTACTCTGTTCAGCATGGTACAGGGGCAGGGACAACTTTGAAACAAGGCCACCATTACATGCAACCCCATGACATCTACACTCCCTATAGAGTAAAGGCAACTAAAGCTTTGACATCGGCTTCCCCAAACAGGAGTTACTTACCCCAGCAAAGTTCCTTCAGAGAGCCGACATCTATATTCCCCAGTCGAATTTTATAATCTCAAGTGGTTCATAAAGTTTCCTCCCGAGCAGAGTTTATTTCTCTGAATACAGAAGCTCAATCCCCAACAGAGTTTATTCCTCCAGCTATATAAATTCATCCCCCGTAGAGTTATTCTCAAGCAGAGTCTCCCACCTGTAGAATATTCACAAACAAAAAGGAGTAAATCCACGGCATAGTCATCACCGTTCACCATCTCTAGCGGAAGTAGAAGAACCACTTTTTCTACAATAGTCAGGAATTCAATTTCCAGCACTCTCCAGCAGCAGTCAAGGATTTATTTTCCCAGACTCGGATATGTCCCAAAAGCATTTCATGTTCATACATCATGACATGCGCATACATGTTGCATACAGCATAATCTAATTTATTTTGAGAACATCACCACACAATGCATTCCATGCATCGCATATAATTAATCATGTACCTTTTAAGGAAAGATGGTTATCATCAATAATTGCAACAGTTCAAGATTAAATCCATGAAGCTATATAAGTCATATCTGCAGACAACTAATGGAAAACCAATTCCCGAAATCAAACGGGTCAACTAATCTACGTGATCAAATGAGGTAGCCCTACTACCCAGGCTTTCATTTTGAAGTAACCCTACTATCCAAGTTCCTTCTCAGCAGCCCTACTATCCAGGCTTTCATTTTGAAGTAACCCTACTATCCAGGTTCCTTCTCATAGCCCTACTACCCAGGCTTTCATTTCGAAGCAACCCTACTATCTTGGTTCCTTCTCAACATCCCTACTATCCAGGCTTTCATTTCGAAGTAACCCTACTATCCAGGTTCCTTATCATAGCCCTACTATCCAGGATTTCATTTCGAAGTAACCCTACTATCTAGGTTCTTTCTTACATACCTATTATTCAGGCTTTCATTTCGAAGTAACCCTACTATCCAGGTTCCTTCTCGCAACCCTACTGTCCAGGTTTTCATTTCGAAGTAACCCTACTATCCAGGTTCCTTCTCATAGCCCTACTATCTAGGCTTTCATTTCAAAGTAACCCTACTATCCAGGTTCCTTCTCTTTTATCTCCGAACAACAGTTTACAACACTGTAAAACATGGACCCGACCAGATACGGTCGATTTCACATTTCCCCAGTAAGTCTTTGTGCAGCCTAGACCCTGACCAGATAAGAAGTTCACTTCCGCCTCCTCAATCAAGAGTTAATTCCCCAGTAGAGTAATGGACAACCGAAGCTCCTAGACTCTATTTCCCAGGACATAAATCAACATTCCCCAGTGAAGTCCTCCTCAACGGCAGGTACAAGAATTCTCGCAAAGGAATATCTTATGCAACCGATATCTTTTCTGGATGGCATCTTTAATCCCATCTCCGATGATTCTCCGTCGCCTTCCGAATGGCATCTTTAAGCCCATTCCTGGTATTATCGATCAGTATCACTTCATACAAGTGCAAATTTATGGGCACTCTAGTGTTCAATCATCTTCCACCTTCAGATCACGAAAGGAAGACCAACCAATCTACATCCTCAGGTTTAAGATTGAACAGGGGCAGCTATTGTACCCCAAAATTTTCCCTCCCATTTTCACATAAAACTTACTCCTAGAGGTCTTCAATTGCTCAAGTTGACTAAGGATTGACCAAACAAATCCTCCCCCTAAAACAATGAGTCTCAAACTAGGGTTTCAATCCTCATTAAGATGTTTGAGTTCCAAGGGTCCTAAATGATTTCCATTGCCCTAATATGTCCTCAAGGTCATCCATGCCGAGTTTCATGCCTTGCACGAAACGTTTGCTCAGTCAACTGCTCAAATGCCTGAAAATCAAATGTATTAGGTCAAAAGTCAACTGTGACCCACATACAGTCAAACTTCAAGATTTTTGGTCAACATCAACATTTTGAAGTGATATCCATCATTTGATCAAGGGTTGATCATGACTCCTCAAGGAATGCTCCTAATTCATCAAAACTCAAAAGTTGCTAAATTAGGGTTTCTATAGGAAAAGTCAATCAAACTTTGACAAGGCATAAATTTCTCATACTTTATCAAAAATTCCTCATCCAAGGCTCATTTTGAAGAAAATCCAATTCCCTACAATTTAACTTCAGCCCTTAAGTTCAAGAAATTCATTCATGAAAAGATATAAATTCAGACATTATAGGTCATTTCAAAAAGTCAACAAAAACACCTTTTGGGTCAAAGCTTCTTCATGAACATGGAAGATCCAATTGATATGAAACCAAGGAGGTTTCTTAAGGGACATCCAAAGCTTTCTAAAAAGTCCAAGAATGCCCTCTTAGGGTCAAAAATGAGAGAGATATGCATTGTCAAAGTTGGCTATTTTTGGAAATTTGCACAAAGTCAACAATGCCCAAAATTGCATTTTTTCACATGGGCCCATTTTTTCAAGATTGAATCTCAGTCCTAGCATGGTCCACGACCTATGGGACCCTCCATGCCTTATTCAGTTATTTATTTAATTTATTTTGATTTTATTTATTTAAAATTCAAATAAAATCAAGTTAAATCAAAGATAAATAAAATTTATGGAATGAGATTTGTTTTGCATTGAATTATAGATCTCATATGCTGTCAATGGCCAAAACAAATTGTGCAAGCTCCAAAACAAGAGGAAATCTCCAATTTTGGAAAGATTTGAATCAAAATTCAAGACCATTACATCTTTGGATTTTTTCTAATTCTATTAACCTAATTTGATTCACTACTTATAACAAAGCATTGCAACCCTAGAGAAGAAGAATTCATGCGCAACCAGCCTCAAAAAGAGAAAGAAAAAGCTTCCAAAAATTCAAATAAAAACTCAAATCGGATTCCACATTGTATCCCTCCTCAAGGGGATTTGAAGATTGCAATATGTTCCTTGGTACTCCCAGAAGCTTTTCCAATCGATTCCCAACATCAAAGCATCAAGAACCAAGTGTAAGAACAGTCACAGTTTGCCCTTTTTTCCAAAACTCGATTACAATGTTCTGGCATCATAAACATATTTTAATTACATATCTATGCTTGTTATCATATTTACAACATACTGGAATGCTTTGATTGGAGTTTGAGTGCAGGTATGGGCATCTGCCATGGCTAGGGTTCCAGAGCTCCAATTTGGGGAACCCTAGTTAGAGGGAAAATTAGGACAAATTAAGGATCCCTTCGTGTTTAGGGGTTGATTTGCAATCGATCCATGGCTTTGGATGGAATTTATTCTGCTTGCATTGCATTTTGGATGTTTACAGGTTTGTAGCCACGCACAAGAACCGTCACTATAGCCTATAGCGACGAATCTGTCTGTAGGTAAAAGCCTAGTTTCTAAAACAACAGTTCTGGGAAGAAGATGAGGGCGTGGCAGCATACCACTGGCCCGTTTGAAATTCGCGCGTTTTTCCGGGCACATTAATTTGTTTAGATTATATTTTATTTTGTTTATTATGTTAACAACAAAGCCTTCCAGCGCAGATGGTCCAGGAACGAACACGTGAAGCAAACGTCCTGGGTTCGATCCCAGGCGTATGCATATTATTTTTCTTACAACTTCTTTGTAGATCCAGCGCATCACATAACCAAGCGCTCACCATGCACCTCAAAATATCATCATTGGATCAATCTGTATCTAGATCACACGCCTCAAGCATGCAGGCGCATAATGGACTCTCTTGGAAAGCTTCCCACTAGATCAAACGCAGGCAGATGGGCCAACTATTCTCGGGAATATCTTTAGGACTCTAGGGTAACTACTAAGGTTTCTTAATCATTACTTTAGAGATCGTAATCGTTCCTTTCATCCCTTTCAATTGTCCTTCAAACTCCAACGATGGAGCTACCTACTGCTTAATAGTAGGATAGCGTTGTCTAAAGGAAACAAGAAAAACGAACAGTCTTTTTCGAGTAGGTAGAAACTCTTAAGTACTTGCTCAAAACAACAACTTTTTACACCCTACACTTACAAACTTTTCAAACTAAAGTTTTCAAAAACACTTTATCACACCCTTGAGGACTGATACAAGGGTTACCATAAAGTGAAACGCCGCACTAAGGCAATTTCAAAAAAAATTCAAGCACACAAACACACAAAAGCAATTTAAGAATGAGCAAGTACCTAAGCGCCCGTGGAAAACCACTGATAGAAAGGGTTCTAACACCTTCCCTTTCTATAATCTACCCCCCGTACTCAGAAACATATCGAAAAAGGTTTTTTCTATTCTTTTTCCCTTTTCCTTAGTTGGATAAAATAAAAGGCGGTGGCGACTCTTACTTACCGTACATTTACGAACAAAAAACGCAAAACCAGTAGTAACAAAAAATAGTCGGTTCTGCCACCGTATCACACCGTCCTACTTTGGGAATTCATATCGCTTGGTCATATTGATAGTTACCCCGTCTTGTTTCGGAAATTAATCTGTGACCTGTTTGGTAAACCCGTCCTATTTCTGGAATTCATATGGCCTAGTCATATAGATAGTTTCCCCATTTTGTTTCGGGAATTAATCTCAGACTTGCTCGGTAAACCCATTCTATTTCGGGAATTCATACCGCTTCATCATATAGATAGTTGCCTCGTCCTATTTCAGGAATTAATCTGCGACGTGCCTTTTGGTGGTAAACCTGTCCCGTTTTGGGAATTTATACCGTCTGGTCATATAGATAGTTACCCTGTCCTGTTTCGGGAATTAATCTCTGACCTGTTTGAAATTTGCTGATGAAATTCGTCCGTTTTCAAACTTTACCTGAAAAGACCAAATTAGATTTATGTAATATCAAGATGCATGTAATACATTAATGATGCTCTCAAGATAAATGGGAATGTTATATGCGTTTTAATATGCATATGCTATGATGTATTGCAAAATGATGTATGGATGCAATATGTTTTTGAAACTTATCGGTAGCTCCTTGTAACAATGTAAGCGGGGGAAAATAAATCTCGGATTGTTGTTGGGGATAAAGTGATTCTTCAATTTCTAATAGAAATAATTTTGCTGGGGATTCCCGCTTTGTTTAAGTATACTTTGCTGGGGATTTTTGAATCCTGCTTGAGGATAGAGGAATTCAAGGAGAGTCGGGCATTCACCATTCTTTTTGTTGAAGGATCTGATTCTTATGCACCCTGACTGGGGGTAAAAGATATGGATATTCCTTTGGTGTGCTATCTGTCCCGGTCTCAGATACCATAGCAACTTTTCAGGGGATAACAACTTTGATTAAACCCTGCTGGAGAAGAGAATTTTGTTAGGGATTTATAACATTGGAGTAATAAACTTCGCCGGGAATTAAATTCATGTAAACTGTGTCGAGGAAATAAACTCTGATGGGGGTTGGAATTTTATAGGCTGCGCTGAGGAAGTCTCCACTGTATTATAGTGAAATGATTAGACTTCCTTATCCTCTAGGGGACCTGTTGGGGATGACGATCAGGTCAAGCTATCCATTAGGGATATGAAGATGAATTGTTGGAAGATGCCCAAATTTCTGTCCGTGGGAATATTAGACTTGCTGAGGAATATATCTCTATTGGGGATGATCTTGCGAAGATAGCTCTGTAGAGATAATTTCATGGAGATTTCTCTGTGGGGATGTATGACTTAAACATTGTCCCAACTCCTAGAGTCTTCGATAAATGCTAATCATGTTTTCATGCATATATTTGTAAGTGGTAATCTTGTTCAAATGCATATGTTCATTCAATATAATCATTGGACGTTTTTGCAGAAAAAACAGAGAAAGTAAAACAAATTTGAATTTTGAAGCATATTTATATTGAGAGTTTACCTATAAACAGGAGGTTTTATACAAAGAGACCGAAGTCCTAGTAAGAGGAAATTGTCGTGAAAAGAAAGAGGTGTACAAAGAGAAACAAAAAAACAACTATGTGGAAATGATCTTATCGAGTTTCAACTCTTCTATTGCCTCTATGTTTTCAAGCATCTCATCCCTTGTTGTCGAATGAAGTTGACTGGATTGATTTGTACCATTTGAACTTTGACGTTGGTAGTCACCCTGGCTGTTAGTAAACATGTGATCGAACGAGACGTAGTCGTACGCTTTAATCCTTAACTTTTGCCTGGACCGCCTTTTCGGGTTTTCAGTCCACCAGGATACCCTTTTTTTCCCAAGACGCCTTTTTCAGATTTTTGACTTACCGGGTGTACAATCTTTATATATATATATATCCCTAATTTTTTCCTGAACCCTTTTTGGTTCACCAGGATGCCCTTATTTTTTCTTAGGCCAGACGACCTAGCAGGTCTCTTTCATGCGTAGTATCTTTTGACTATTTCCGTGTTCACAGGTGTGAAAGGTCTTCACTATCCATGGTGGTAAGTATCATAGTGCCTCTAGAGAACATCTTCTTGATCACAAATGGCCCTTCGTACGTGGGAGTTCATTTGCCCTTAGGATCACCTTGTGGTAAGATGATGCGCTTTATTACCAAACCGCCAACATAGTACACTTGAGGTTTGATCCTCTTGTTAAAGGCCTTAATCATGCGCTTCTGATACATCTGACCATGACAAACAGCCGGGAGCCTCTTCTCATCAATCAAATTTATCTGGTCGAGTCTGAATCCATTCGTCTTCATCTAAACCTGCGTCTTTCATAATTCTGAGAGAAGGAATTTGGACTTTGATAGGTAGGTCAACCTCTATACTGTATGCTAGAGAGAATAAGGTTTCCCTAGTTGATGTACATGCTGAAGTGCAATAACCATGAAGAGAAAATGGTAACATCTCATGCCAATCTTTGTAGGTCACTGTCATCTTCTGCAAGATCTTCTTGATGTTCTTGTTGGTGGCTACCACTACGCCATTCATCTTTGGCCGATACAGAGAGGAATTATGATGTTTAATATTGAACTGTGTACAGAGTTTCATGACCATAGTGTTGTTGAGATTGGTACCATATTAGTGATGATCCTCTCGGGTATGCCATACTGATAAATGAGGTTATGCTTAATGAACTGGGCCACAACATTCTTGGTAACAGAGGCAAACGAGCTTGCTTCAACCCACTTTTTAAAATAATCAATAGCGACCCGGATTAAACGGTGACCATTAGATACAGTAGGCTTAATCTTTGCAATCATATCAATGTCCCACATTTCTAACAGCCAAGGAGCAGTCAAGACGTTCAGAGGAACCAGAGTCACGTGTACCTTGTCAGCATAAATCTGGCATTTGTGACAAATTCTGGAATGGTGATGGAAATCAGTTTTCATGGTTGACCAATAATAACCCGCTCTTAGAATTTTCTTAGCCATGGTATTCCTGCTGGAATGAGTATTGAATACTCCTTCATGCATATCTTCCATAACCTTTTCAGCTTCCTTCTTGTCCACACAACGAAGCAAAGTCGAATCATGATTGCGCTTGTACAAAATTTTGTTACTCAAAAAGAATTTGGCAGAGAACCTCCATAGGAATTTATTATCGTTGATAGATGCCACTTCAGGATATTCTTGAGCCTAGAGGTATCTTTTTACTTCATGGTACCAAGGCTTTTCCTCTACTTCATCGGTATCAACTTCGTAGCAATATGCAGGTTCGTCTAATCACTCAATAGTGATTCGAGGATTTTCATTATCCCATCTAACTTTTAAAATAGATGACATGGTAGCTAATGCGCATGCCAATTGATTCTCTTCTTGTGGAATATGTTCAAAAGTGTTTTCTTCAAAGTATGGAATTAATGTTAATACACACTCTCGATAAGGAATGAGATTTGGATGCTTCATATCCCATTCATCTTGATTTGGTTGATTACTAAGGCTGAGTCCCTGTATACATTCAAGAACTTGATTCTCATATCGATAGAAGCTTTGATGCCCATGATGCATGCGTCATACTCTGCCATGTTGTTGGTACAGTCAAAACATAATCTGGTAGTGAAGGGCGTATGGAAACCCTTGGGAGAGACAATCACGTCACCAATTCCATTACCAAGCGCATTAGAAGCTCCATCAAAAACCATAGTCCATTAGGATCCCGGCTCGGGTCCTTCATACTGTCCTGGTTTTTCATAGTCTGTAACTAGCATAATATTCTCATCCAGGAACTCAAAATTCATAGATTGATAGTTGTCTATGGATTGATGAGCCAAATGATCTGCCATTACACTTCCTTTGATTTCCTTCTGAGTTGTATACTGAATGTCATATTCTGTCAGGATCATTTGTCATCTTACTATTCTTCTGGAGAGAGCAGGCTTCTCGAATATGTATTTCATCAGATCCATCTTAGAGATCAACAAAGTGGTATGAGTCAACATATACTGTCTTAGTCAACAAGTAGCCCATGGCAAAGTGCAGCAAGTTTTCTCGAGCAGTGAGTATCTTGTTTCACAGTCGGTAAAATTTTTGCTAAGGTAGTATATTGCATGCTATTTTCGACCAGACTCGTCATGCTACCCCATCACACACACCCATAGAGTTCTCTAACACTGTTAAGTACATGATAAGAGGTCTTCCTTCAACTGACCGCATTAGAATAAGAGGTTCCTAGAGGTACTCCTTGATTTTGTCAAATGCTATCTGACAATCTTCATTCCATTTTACTACTTGATCTTTCTTTAGTAACTTGAAGATTGGCTCACAAGTAGCGGTCAGATGGGAAATAAATCTGGCAATGTAGTTCAATCGTCCCAAGAAACCTCTGACTTCCTTCTCAGTATGGGGAGCTAGAATTTCTTGAATGGCTTTAACCTTGACAGGATCAACTTCTATACCTTTACCATTGATGACAAAGCCTAGGAGTTTACCGGATCTTACCCAAAAGGTGCACTTGTTTGGATTCAGTCTCAACTTGTATTTCTTCAACCTCTCAAACTGTTTGTACAGATGGTCGGGATGTTCTTCTTCAGTCTGTGACTTGGCTATCATGTCATCAACGTAAACCTCTATTTCATGATGGATCATATCATGGAACAAAGCTACCATATCATGCTGGTATGTTGCACCGACGTTCTTCAAACCAAAGAGCATAACCTTGTAACAGAAAGTGCCCCACCGTGTGACAAAGGTAGTCTTCTCCATGTCTTCAGGTGCCATCTTGATTTTATTATAAACATAGAAACCATACATGAAGGAAGATACCTTATGTTGAGCAGTGTTATCAACTATAACATCAATATGCGGAAGCAGAAAGTCATCTTTGGGGCTTTCCCTATTCAGATCCCTGTAGTCTACACACATACACACTTTTCCATCCTTCTTAGGTACTGGAACCACATTCGAAACCCACTGAGGATAAGACGTAACAACTAAGAAACCTACATTGAACTGTTTCATAACCTCAGCTTTGATCTTTTCATACATTTTGGGACGCATACGATGAACCTTTTGTTTCATATGAGGACAACCTTCCTTCATCAATAGACGATGAACCATAATTCTAGTATCAAGCCCTGGCATATCTTCTTACGACCAAGGAAAGATCTCAAAATAATCATGCAGCATCTGAATTAACCTCTTTTTGATACTGTCTTTTAGGTTGACACCTATCTTGACTTATTCCTTGTCTTCTTCAGTACCCAAATTCACCACCTCAACTGGATCTTCATGTGGCCTTATGGTTCTTTCTTCTTACTCTAACAGTATAGCAAGCTCTCCAAGTACTTCACAATCTTTCTCAACTTCATCTTCATCTTGGTACATCGGATTTTTGAAGTCATAATCGACAATATCAAAATTGTTATCAATGGGATCCATGGTGGATATGTATCTGCAATTTGTTGTATGGATGTGTGTAAGAACACATAGCTATTTTGAAAGTAATAAAGTAAAATAAAGACAAGGAGCGCAAAATTTGAATGCAAATGTCCAGTGATTTATTGAATGAAAATATGTGAATGAAAAATGACAACTCTAACAAGTGGACCATTGTGCCCCGGGTAAGGCATAATGCTTAAAATTATTGTTTAAAATTACATAACCAAAACTTGAAAGCAAGAAAAAATAAAATAGCATTTACTCCTGACTAAAGGAGATTGGTATAACGTTTTCAGTCTTCGAATTGCTGAGCCCGTTGCCGGTGGTAGGAAAGATCCAACTGTCTAGGTTATAGTCACTATCAGCATCTCCTACCGCGTTGACTCCATTGTTGCTGATGCAGAATGGTGGTCTTCCAGCATGAGCACGACGAACAACCCTCTGAGCCTCTGTAGTGAAGCCCAAACCAAATTTGTCAGACTTGTAAGGAATGTCAGGAAGCTGACCCCAAGTAGTGCAACCACCTTCTTCTACCACAACTCTAGCGTCTTTCAGAGAAGTCATTCTGGGTGGAGTCCTGGTAACCTTAGGAATAGAAGAAACGTCTTCGCTAACGGTAATTATCCGAGGAATAACCTCAAAGGTCTGGCATGGAGTTTCAATGAATTCGCCGTCCATATCAACATACTTGAAGGAGTTCAAGTTACTCATCATGTATTCTTCTTCACCATAAACTGTAACAATCTTTCCTTTCACGGGATATTTCAACTTTTGGTGCAACGTAGAAGTAATAGTGCCTTCCCCATGAATCCAAGGGCGTCCAAGTAAATAGGAATAAGCTGGGCGAATGTCCATCCCATAGAAGGTAGAGTCAAAGACCTACAAACCTACTTTGATCGGAAGATCCACCTCTCCGTGCACCATCCTTTTTGAACCATCAAAGGCTCTGACCCTAATGTCACTGGGCTTTAGCACAACCCCTTCACAGTTAAGCCTGTCTTGAGCACCCTTAGGAAAAACATTCAATGAATAACATGTGTCAACCAACACATGAGCTAAGGTAATTCGCCGGCATTCAATAGAGACATACATGGCCTTGTTTTGGTTTCTTCCTTTAGGAGTCAAATCAACATCAACAAAACCTAGCCTATTATCAGTGGTCAGGCTAGCCACATAATTCTCGAATTGATCAGCAGAGATTTCTTGCAGTACATGCGCAAATTTCAAGAACTTTACCAGAGCCTGAGCATGGGCTTCAGAGCACAACAACATGGATAACATGGATATCTTGGAGGGAGTCTTCCCGAGCTGTTCAACAATCTTGTAGTCACTTTTAAGGATAATTTTTAGTACCTCCTCCATCTCTTGCTTAGAGGTATCTTCATTGGTAACCTCCTTAGGTGCCCCAGCCTGGGAAGACTCAGTGATTTGTTCTTTGTCCTAAGTCTCAGTAGTTGACTCAATAGCAGTAACACGAACTGGTGTACCAACAGTTTTCAGAGAGATCTATGGAGAGAAAACCCTTCCACTTCTAGTAACTTTACTGGTCCCAGCAATATTGTGAATGTTGGGATCAATAACTTCAGCATCTTCACTTTTGACAACCAATGGTTCCTTCTTGACACCATGGTAGTAAACATCAGCTCCATAATTTCAGGGGATAGCCGTGTTAAAGGAATATGGAATTGGCTCAGGAGCAATAATAATCAGAAGAGCAACTCTAGGTTCAGCCGTAATCTTCATAGGCCCCTTGGAACTGATCCTTAAAGAAGTTCTAAAAATTACATACATTTCTTCGAGCGCCAAGCCTTGAAACAAATTCTCCATAGAAGGAATCTTCTCAACTAGAATTATATGGTTATCCATCAGACGCTGAATACCTTCTTTCAGCAGTTTGCAGCCATTGGGTTGGGCTGCACAGCAATAGCATCTTTCAATGCAACATAGAAATAAACCGACTTGCAATAAATTCTTCTTAATATTTATCAGGGGAGTAATCAAGTCATTTACAGTGGAAACATAAGAAACATCTTCAATAGAATTAATGCCCTTGTCTAGGTGAAATAATCACATTGGGGGTCTCGGGAGGATCAATCTCAACCTCTTTGCAATCAATCATATCTTGAAACTTGTTTTCAAAGCCCAACAGTTATTTGTGTCATGTCCTGGACTATTGGAATGATAGGGACATCTTACATTAGGATTGTAGCAAGGGGAAGAAGTGTTGGGTGAGGAGGATCTCTCAACGTAATCAACTATGCTTTCAATAGATGTTGCAATGCATGAGACAATGGCATATTGATCTTGGTAAATTGTCTCTTGGGTGTGTCGGACATAGGATGATTGCCTTGTTGATGTTGTTGCACTGGTGCAGGATTAGAAATTAGCACTTCCCCCACAGATTGGTTGCAGTCACTTCTACCACGACCCTTCTGGCCATACACAAAATTAGATTTTTTTATCGTTGAATGTCTTCTTTACAGTACTCAAAGACGCAGCCGCCTGAATTTTTCCACTTCTGATTCCACCTTCTATACGTTCCCCTATTAATATCAGCTCGGTGAATCCGACTGAAGAGCTTCTGATCAGATGATTAAAGAAAGGACCTGTCAAAGTTCCCATAAACATGCCAACCAACTCCCTATCAGACAAAGGAGGTTGAACTCTTCCTTCTAAATATCTATATTTATGGGCGTACTCTTTTAAGCCTTCGTTTGAGCCCATAGTCATACTTTGTAGTTGCACACGGGTTGGTGCAAGATCAACATTATATTGGTATTGTTTGTAGAAAGCAGCAGCCAAATCTTACCAAGTATGGATATTGGTTCTTTATAGTAGATAGAACCATTCCAATTGTGTCCCAGGTAGGCTCTCTTGAAATAAATGCACCCATAAGTTCCTGCTGGCAGTGTGTGGTTGGATCTTCTGGACATAAGACCTCAAATGAAGCTTAGGACAAGAAACACTATCGTACTTTGAAAAGTAGGGACCTTGAATTTGTGAGGAACGACAACTCCTGAGACTAAACCTAACTCTTCAAAATCCTAACCAGACATTCTCTGGATCTCTATAGTGTTTAAATGATCTTCCAGCTATTTGTATTTTCCATCAGCAGGAGGATACTGTTCATCTGAATTGTCTTCCTCTTCTTCATCAGAATATTGATCAGAACCAAGGTGACTTCCTTTATCAGCCTTCACACTCTTACCATCTTCACCCTGGTTGTCATCTTCGTTTGATGGAATATCACAGTCTTGAGCTCACTTGGCAGGACCTCTGAACCTTCTTCCCATGTTGAGAATGCCGATTGGTTTCCTTGTCTTTGTCTTCCTCTCTTTGGTGATGAGGGTCTTCAGCTCTTCCTGCCCCTTGGCTATGTTCAGGAACATTTGTTGGAATTGAGCATTCTGAGCTTGAAGATCTTTGACTGTTTGTTCGAGATCCATATTTTACTGAAATAAACAGCAAGAAGATGAGAAAACTTGTCTAGAAAGTACTTGTTATGTAATGAGATGCACAACATAAAGATGCAAATGCAATGTTTTCAAGGATCTTGCGGGGTAAAAGAGAGAATGAATCCTATTTGCAACTTTGACTTATGGAACTTCGAGTCTTCCTTTTTGGACATCCTTCTATTAGAATCAAGCTCACCACATCGAGTGGGTCCTAGCCTCTGACTCAAAAGAACGTACTTTGGTCTTCGATGGTGTCTAGATAAAGGAAATAGTCCCACTTTAAGATAATCCTGCAACAAAGATTCCTAAGATCCTTAAAATGGTTTGTAAATGTCATGTGGGATATTATGATGTCATGATGTTATGTTTTATGTTTAAACAGATAGAAAACACAAACAAATCACACAAGAGCCTTAGGTTTAAAGGCTTGCATGGGGTCCATATGTAAGTACCCTTTTCTATTGAAGTTAAGTTGGCTCAAACCTGTCGTAAAATAGTAACAGGGTTCTAGGGATCTCATATCATGGATCTTTCTCGAAGGTTTTATTTTAGTACATCAACTGGTTTTCCACCAAAACATCCTGCGAGTCGAATCTCAATGAGCATATCATCGAGTATCAACCAACCTTAGACTGCACCAAATCCAGATATCTCACTACCTTCTAATGGCTAAGATGGGTCAATTAAGGTTCTAAAAGTCAGTTAGTGCTTATGACACCACGCGGTAGCCCAATGTTATCCTCGACTGACTCAAGGAACATCAGTACAAACCAAAGTGTCACACTAACATAGCCATCACTTCAAACATACCGGTCTACACTATACAGTTTCCATGATGTATTGCTACTTACCTAAGGCATCCCTAGATCCAGGTGTAAGATCTTTGCAAGAAAATAAACCTAAGAAACCCTTAAAATAAAACAAGAAATGCGAACAAGTAAAAGCAAGTAAAAGTGATCTAAGAATCTAAGGTAACACCTCTTTTTTAATTAGTCCCCAGCAGAGTCGTTAGTTCTGTAATACGGTGGGAGACTGACTTGTTTTTCATTTTATTGCATATGTTGCGGATAACAAGATTCGCCACCGACTTTTCTTTTATCCAATAAGGAAAGGGTGAAATGAACATGAAAGACCTTTGATAGATTTTGAATTTGGGGGGTAGGTAATGAATAGGGAAGGTGTTAGCACGCTTTTCATCCGTAGTTATCTACAGGCTCTTAATCTCTTAGCTCACTTTGAAAATCTGCTTTTTGTGTGTGATGTTAGGAAATATTTTTGAAAACGCCAATGTAAGGTGAACTTGGTAATGACTCTTGTATCAGTCCTCAAGAATGCGTACAAAGTGTTTTTGAAAATATTTGTTTGAAAGTGATGTGTGAAAAAATGTTTGTGAGAAAATTTGTGAGCAAGCGATTAAGAGTTCCTTACCCACTAAAGGTATTTCTTATTCTTTTCCTCCTCCTTTAGAGATAATGCTATCCATACCATTAGTTGGTAGGTAGCCCCATCTATTAGATGTGAAGGGACATGCGTAAGGTCATCGTACACTCATCGAAGGAAACCTGTAAGGACGCTTTAGCAGTTTCATAAGGGGATATATCATGTTATTCGTAGGCAACATTGAATGGTCATCGAGGGATTATGATCTTTTATTTGAGGGTCTTTGCTAAAGCATCCCTACGTTCGAGGGACATGATCGTTATTCCGAAAGGCATCCCTACGTTCGAGTGTTCGTTACAGTTATTTAGTCTTGCAATCAGGGTTTTCTATCGTTCATTTTTACCTTGCCATACAAACCCTAATTACTAATAATTGCATAAAATATAGTAGCAGAAGGTAGAGGCGGAAATGTAAATCAAGGCTATTACAGAGCTTTGGGGCAGTTACATAATAGTGAAGTGCGGAAAATAAAAACCTATAACTATTACATACTAGGAGCAGTTACATAATAATAAAAAATGCGGGAAAAATAAAGCTATGATATTACAATTGAACACGCCCTATACACTTTATCTAGGAATATAAAAATAAGATGAAAATAGCAAAGAAAATGTTTTGGTGATTTTTTATGAAAAAAATAATTTATAGTAATTAATTAAATAAACCTAAAAAAACTAATTAATTTTAATTAATAAAAAAAGGATAATTTTGAAAAAAAGTTAACTAAAAAAACTAAAACCTAATTAATTTTAATTTAAAAAAAGGTTAATTTTGAAAAAAATTTAATTAAAAATCCTAAAACCTAATTAATTTTAATTAATAAAAAAAGGTTAGTTTTGAAAAATAGTTAATTAAAAAACCTAAAACCTAATTAATTTTAATTAAAAAAAGTTTAATTTTGAAATAAAAAGTTAATTAAAAAGCCTAAAACCTAATTAATTTTAATTAATAAAAAAGGGTTAATTTTGAAAGAAAAAAATTTAAAAACCTAAAACCTAATTAATTAGGGTTTTAAAAAAGGTTTATGTTTAGTGATTAATAAAAAAGAATTACGTTTTCCAAAAAATAGATAGGGGAAGAAGCATAAATGGAAAATAGGGTTAGAAAACAAAAAACAGTGCAAATGCCAAGGGTGGGTGTTGAACCCACGCCCTTTGCCTTCACAACAAAATGGCTTGCCAAAAATTAGATAGGAGAAGAAGAATCAATAGAAAATAGGGTTAGAAAACAAAAATAGTGCAAATGCCAAGGGTGGGTGGTACCCTACCCCTCTAATTTGGGTCTTGCGAATTCAATTATGCCCTTGGTTTTGGCTGATTCTCCCTGTACAAAGAGATACATCGTAAATATGGAAAATCGGTGTAAACATGTCAACACC
The DNA here is from genome assembly GCA_948472305.1 of Vicia faba. Lineage (NCBI taxonomy): Eukaryota > Viridiplantae > Streptophyta > Magnoliopsida > Fabales > Fabaceae > Vicia > Vicia faba. The sequence continues at coordinate 1,260,703,443 of OX451739.1, read as the reverse complement.
TCACCCACGCACCATGGGGCTCATGCAATGATTCTATCTTGCACTAATACATCCCAGAAGTATGCTCAATATGAATTCATGCAAATATAGAAAACTAATGATGCATGCTCATGATTTTCAGGCCTCTTGGATCATCACAATCGATCCCCACTTACTCTATAGAACTCTTGGAATTGAATGGGATGGTTGGCTTGCTTTGAGAGAGGCTAAAAATAGGGTTTGAAGTTTGCCCCAGTTTTGGGTAATTTTGGAGTTTTTTGGAATAGGGATCTCTTGTCAAATTTTTCGTGGTCTTGTTGTTGTCTGAATATGGGATATATATATATATATATATATATATATATATATATATATATATATATATATATATATATATATATATATATATATATATATATATATATATATATATATATATATATATATATATATATATATATATATATATATATATATATTGCGGAAAATTAGGTCAAAAGAAGTGGGCTTGGACCTTTGTATGAAAGCCTTGATTTTATTTAATTTATTTTGAATTTAAATAAATAAAATCAAAAATAAATGGAATAAAAATCAAAGGAATGTATGAATAGGTTCAGAGGTTCACTATGAGGCCTAATACACGCTTGGACCTTGAAACACAAGCACATTAGCCCAAAAATTCAAGTTTGATCAATTTGGGTTTCATGCATTTTCTCGAAATTTCCCAACTTGTGCCAATCATAACTCTCTCAATTTTTATCATATGAAGGTGATCTCACACTTTTTGGAAATCTCAAGATGTCACCTACAATATCTATGTTTATCATTTTTTTTCATTTGAAGACTTTATCTTGATGTAAGTTGCCTTGAGAAAAAGTGTCTTTTGTTGACTTTTGAAACGACTTATAATGTTTTGACCCATATCTCTCAAATGAAGCATTTTTTGGATTTGAGCATAGAGAGACAGAGTTGTATAGAATTGAATTTCCTTAAAAATGAGATTTAGTTGAGAAAAGCTAATGAAGCATGTGAAAGGTATGCTTGGTCAGAGTTCAATTGACTTCTCCTTAAGAAAATCCTAATTTAGTAACTTTTGACTTTTGATGAATCTTTTGTTTTCTTGATGAGTTATGATCAACCCTTGATCAAATTATTCATGTGACCTCAAAATATTGATGTTGGCCAAAAATATTGAAGTTTGGCTGTAAATTGACAACATTTGACTTTTTTTCCAATACAATTGGTTTTCAATCATTTGAGCAATTGACTGAGCAAACTTGTGATGCAAGGCATGAAATTTGGCACGAGCGTTCCTTGAGACATATAAGGAACCATGAAATCGACTTGAAGAATTATAAGCTCCAATTTCCTTGAGAAAAGTGAAACCCTAGTTGTAGGTCAACTGCTTAGGAGGAGAGTTTGTCTGATCAAACATAGAGTCGCCTTGAGAAATTGAAAACCCTAGGAGTATGAAGAGATATCTTGAAGAAAATGAGAGGGGAAATTTTGGGGTACAAGAGTTTGCCACACTGAAGAAAGAATTGAAATTAGGAAGAGGTTCGACCTATTATGAATGCATGAAATATGTGAATGCATGTATGTGATGAATAATTTTTTTCTTATTGTTTTTTTTATTTCCATGGATTTTTATCTATTGCGTTAAGAGTGATCAAAACATGGATAAACAACAAAATAAGCTACTTTTCATTCATTCATCATTCTTTTTTTTTGAAAGTAACAACTAGCCGAAAAAGTCAACTAAAGATCCCTCCAACGGGCTTGAAGGTGATCATTACGGTTATGAAAAGAAAACCCTAGGATGTTTCTCCTAACTCTATGTTGACATGTCTGTCCCACCCTAAAAATTCCTCACTCCAGTCTCGAGCTTCTTAAAAAAGTTTATTAGTTCTTGGTTGCCTAGGATTCTTGAGTAACTCTTGGATAAGTATCTCCATTTGGCTGAGAGCGCCTTCTAAATGATCGATTTCCTCATAAAGTTGTATCTTGTTTAGGTCTTCTGACTAATCTTCGCATCCTTGAGCCTTGAGTTCCTCTATTGTTGCCATAGCTTCCTTCAGTTGATGTTAACATCCCATGAGTTGGTGAATGGTCTTCATCCCTTTGGTATGTTCCCTTGTAAGTATTGTTCCTCTTGCTTTCAGCTATTCCTTAAACTCTTCTAACTGGCTTTCATACTAATCTTCCATACCCTTCTTTGACTTCGCGAGAGTATCCCACTACTTCTTCAATCTAGCATTCTCCATTAGTACGCTATCCACTTCCTCCTATTGTTGATGATGGAGTAAAATGATCTTAGATACTTTCCAATTGTTAATCTCTTGTTCGTATCTTTGTCAATCAACATGTTCTTTTCTGCAAGAAACTCATCTTTCATCTTGACTTGATAAGCTAGTTCATTCTTTGTGATGCTTGCATTGGTAGCTCGCATCCTTAACTCTTCACTTTCTACACTTAGCTCTTGGTTAAGAATCTGAACCTCCATGAAAGCGAAAGTAGTGGTGAAAGAGGTGGGGAATATACAGGAGCCTCAAAATGAAATTGTAGTAAATAATTTTCAACCCTTTTCTTTACCCATTTAGTGTAGGGTGATTTTGCTGACCAATCTTCCCTTCCCAAACTTTATATTCCCAAGCGATGAGTCTTCTTCCATGTTTCCCTTACCTTTGCTAACAATTTGAAATTTTCTCCTTTGTTGTAAAAAACAGTTTCCTTCACACCTCCGCCTTTTGGTGCACCGGGTAGAGAGTAACCTAGTTGACGTTGAGACATCACAGGGTTGTAGTTGATCCCTCCTTTGGTACCTATGAGTGGCACATTTTGGAACTTGCAACAGCTGAAAATGATTGCAATACCAATGTAATCATTGCTGAACCATCTGATATCATGAGAAGTGAGCGCCATAATTCTTTTATGCCACTTGAGGGTTTTTTTGTTATCCATAAAAGGTTTTTTTACGGGCAAGTGAGCCATGTACCACTTGTACAAGAGAGGCATGAAACAGATGACAATTCCTCCACTCCCGATCCCTGAATGAATGGAGTGGTGTGTGTTAGCAAGGAGTGTAGGTATGGGATTTCTGATCACAAAAATGGTACTATTTTTGTCGAAATTAAATACTCTTGGCTAGAGAGCAAAACAACCCCATAAATCATAAGAGCTAGAAAGGATTTGAAGGCATCCCAACTCTCATTTTTGGCAAATACTATGGCTTTATCCATCAAGAACTAAAAATTGAAATCGACAGTGTCATCCTTCTTAGGATCCCAATTATCTTTTACTTCTTTTAAGGTCAAATGCAAAGCTTCAACAATCAAGTGTAGCTTCGGAGTTCTTTGTGAAGTGACAAAATGCATGTGATTCTTGAATCTGACTCCTAGAATGTTAGCATATTCTTCCAATGTGGGGCCAGTTGATAGTCTTAAAACGTAAAACACCTTAGAGGAGGTTCATAGAACTGGATGAGAGTTTGCACGACCATGGTATCAACCTTGGTGTTTAAAAGAGGAATAAGGTTGCCATAAGTCTTCTTGAAGTCATCTTGATTTTTGGAAACTACAAGTAAACTCAACCTTCTTAAGCTGTTAAGAGCCCATGTAGGAAAATTATAGACCTTGGTATGTCTTTTTCCTGCATCCATCTTTTGATACTCTTAACTAATACAAAAGCTTGCAAATCCCTAGAAATGAAAAGTATATGCAGGTTAAATGTTTATGATGCAAATGGTTTATACAAGACCATGGGATCACACCCTTTGGATATATCTTTTAGGTTGGTATATAGAATCCTTTAAGAGGTTAAGTATGAACTCTTTGTAGGATAACCAAGGTATGATGGAGGTTAAAGTTTCCTGTCAAACAGCCCAAACCCTTTCACATGTGAGTTCTAAAAAGATTCCTTGAGGTATTCCCAGAGTCATGGGTCCCTTTGAAAAGTACAATGTTGTAACGTATCTACGTTATAACAATTGTACCCCAAAGTAAACCTAGTCTGGGTGCGGGTGTCATGACAACGCTAATAAGGCATCCACCCATTAGCTGCCATGACTATCCACTTTCTTAAAACTTATGGGAACATTCAAGCCTTTATATTATGCTTATCTATCGAGTAACTCCCACCCGACAAAGAAATAGATACCAATATCCAAAATATCCAAAGTGATAATGAATGAAATGCAATAACGAAAATGAAAGCATAAAGATAACACCCAAAGAAAATAAAACAAACAAAATCTAGGAATGGCTTGCTTGGGTATAATCCCTAGTAGAGTCGCTAGTTGAAGCTACTCGAAAAATAACCTCAGAAGGATCAAACAGAGTCACCACCTAACTTTATTTATCCCCAAAGATATAGGGAAAGGAAAAATATAGATAAAAGCTTTGGTACCAAGAAAAGAACATGGTATCGCAACTAAATATCGGGTAAGGGAGTCGATTACACAAGGGGAAGGTATTAGCACCCCTCACGTCCGTGGTACTCCACAGAATCCACTTTTATTGTTCTATTCAATGGGTTTGTTTATCTAAATTTTATCTTGCTAAAGGGAAATGTATGCATAAATTCATTGGGAAAAAGAAAAGGGTTTATTAGTGCGTTTATGTGAGCATTGAAACTCCATGCCTACATATCCTCAATGGAATCAGAATACCATAGTTCTTCTTAAAAATCTTTTGTATGTTGGGTGTTTTTTATGGATGATGTTAAATTCACATTCTAACAGTTAACGTTGCCACTCGACCGTTGGAGACTACGTATCATTTTTTTAAGTAGAACGGAGTTAACATATCCTTTTTGGAAATGTTTTAAAGTGAAAAAGCCCTACGGAAAAAATGATTTGGATTTGTTTGTGTTTTTTTTAGGTAGAAAGTTTTAAATGGACCTTAATCCAAGGAGACACTCATCATCTTCATACCTTTAAGTTTTGAAAGAGTTTTGATTATTTTTAAGTGTTTTTGGATTTTTTTACTGAGAAAAGATTTTAATATTGATGATGCAATGAAAAAAGAAAAAAAATAGTCTAATGGGGTACTTGATCTTAATGTTATAATGCAATGATGGACTTAGGGTTTTGGATTGTGGGAAAAAATCGATCCTAAAATTATCATGCTTGGATTCAAATTCTAATGTCTACCTTGGTTAAAATTTCATAAAGGATTTAAGATGATATCAAGTGATCTTAAGGGTGCATATTATTCAACAAGCAATGATCACACAAGTGGACGAGAATCCATAGGTTTATTTGGCAAAAGTTGTGACAAAAGAGTGAAAGTTAAAAGCATGTTTTTGATGTTTTGATGGTTTATGCTTTAAAAGAGTTTATGAATGAAATATGTTAAAAAATGATACAAGCTTGTGAAAACATGGATGAATTGGATGTTTGAAACAAGTGTATGCATCACAATCACAATTGAAAGTCAGGGAGCATAGCTTTTGGATTTTGAACGTGTTTCATGATTTAATATGAATTTTGGATAAGAAAAATTCTAAAAAGACTCAAGCTATCATGAAAAGTTTATTCAAGTATCAAGATATCTTATGAGAATCAAGACCTATCATGGTAAGATCAAGCTTTGTGAGCAAAATTGATAAATTGATCAAAAGATCAATCAAAAGTCCCTTTAAAAACCCTAAAAAGTGAAGACTTTGATTTAATTGAAAAAATAATGAAATAAAAAATATTTTGGTGATATTTTTAATATTCATAAAATAGATATGGTGAACTAATAGCGTGCAAAAAATCAGTCTAAAAAGATTAAATTTGAGTGCAAAAATGAATTTATTGAAAATCATGAAAGTAAGTGATAAAATGAAGCTAAAAATGATGAAAATGCACAAAGGGGGTACCACTTGAGCTCAAACCCAGGTCCCTGAGGTTATAGGCGCGCATATTTTACCACTAGGGTGGTTGTTACATCCAGTTATGAAACACCCCCATTCAATGTATTATAAAAAAAGTTTTGAAAATTTGAAATGTCATCTTCTTCCTCTTCGTGTGAGCAGACAACAACACCATTGATGATTTTCCAAAACTCTCATTTCTCATCCATTTTAAAAAGTTCATAAACCAAACTTGCTTGATTTTTAACAAGGAATCCAACCATATAATTTTTGAAAGCTATAATTTAAGATTAAAACAAATTTTGCTTGTACCAAATAAACCCTAACGAAATTCAGTTTCAAAATTCTCATCACACAGTCCATAAAAATAATTTTAAAGACATGGTTAGCTTTATATATATGATATCTATAATTTTTCTTCATAATTTATATGCAAATGATGTTTAAATAAGGAGTTAAAAGTTTGAAAATTGTACCAAGTTGGAGAAAGTCCAACACTTCTTCAAGCACTTCTAGAAGCAATGTGATGATTGATATAGCTTGTTGGGACCTCCTTGAGTGTATTAGAATCCTTACTTTGCTATGACAAGGGATGGAATGATCTACTCAAGTCAAGTTGCAAGGTTGAAATTTGAAAATTATGGATGATGAAGATGATGATATAGACGTGTAACAAGTGTTTGGATCACTTCTATATGGTGTATATGAAGTATATGGATGGTTGGTTTGCACAAAAGTTGCAAGGTTGAAGAGTTTCGAAGAAATGGACTTTGAAGCTCAAGAATGGAGGTTTTGTGGTCAATTAGGATTTGAGAGAGATTGGGAGAGTTTGTGGGCTTGGGAATTGGTGTATTGGCTTTCTAAGGACTTCTCTATTTATAGAAAAAAGTTTGGAGAGGTTGAAGTAACCAAATATATGAGATAACAAGTTATGGCTTGGTTAGATGTATCTTGTGATTTTATGAGAAATCAAAGTTCTAATGCATAGTACCATGTTTCATGGAGTGGTTAGACACTTTAAGCATGCTTCTCTGAGCTTTTAGGTTGAGTATATGCAGAGGGAACAAGTGAGAGGCTCAAGGAGAGTTGAGAAAATGCATAAAACAAGCTTTATCAAAATTGAAGTCTTGCCTTTCTTCTCCAAATAGAAAAATGTCTTGGTTAAAGCTTGAACGACTTGGATAATAGGTATAAAGAGTGTGTAATCTTCTGATTATGGAGATACTTGTAAGCTAATAGACCTAAAAAGGGAGATTGTGTAGCAAGGTTATGAGATTTGGCTATATGTTTATCAAAGAAATGACCTCTAATCCAAGTGAAAATGGATAACTTTGTCTCTTCGAAACTCTCAACTCAAGCATGATCTTTTTATGCTCTTGAAAATTTTGGAAAGCTTAGAACATGATCTTAAACTTTCATGTTGACCACTTTGGCTAAATCAAAATGGAAAATAGTGAAAACTGGCCAATAATTTGAGATAAAAAAACTGGGAGTTCCTTGGTACTTCAACTTCATAAGTGTGCTCCTTGGTATGACATTTAAAGCAGATCCATTGTCAATCAGCACATTTGATAATGAATCATTTTTACAGCTCATGGAGATATGGAGAGCCAAGTTATGATTCCTTCCTTCATCGGGAAGCTCGTCATCAAAGAAACTCTGGTTATTACAGGAGGTAATATTCCCAACAACATTACTGAATTTGTCCAAAGGCATATCACTTTCCATGAAAGCTTGATCCAATAATCTCATCAAAGATTCCATGTGGGCAGAAGAGTTCATTAGCAAGGCTAGAATAGATATCTTTGATGGCATTTGCAACAATTAATCTACGATCCTGTAGTCTCTCATCTTAATAATCTTTAATATGTCATCCACATATCTTTCCAGAGTAGTACCACTAGATTCCCCCTCTGCTTTCTTAGGTTCAGTACTTTCAACAACCTTTTTATCAGCATTAACATTCCCTCGAATGACAGGTGCGAAAACACGGCCACTGCGGGTCACCTGGTTGGCTTCAACAATATTCTTGACATTAGACAAAGGTTGTATGGGAACTTCCACACCATCCTCTAGGATTGTAGCATTGTATTTTTATGGCGCGACTTTGTCTGATTCGTAAGGAATAGGACTCGGCAAAAAAATCACCACTGGAGCAATAACTGGCTTGCTATGATATTCAATCTCTATAAGGGCAGGAATACAAAAACAAGGCACAATAAAATTCACCCCCTCTTTATAATACTTGGAAATCATAGAATCATTGTTGGAGAACATATCTTCTTATGAGGAAAAGAATTCATCTACAAAAGCATACTCATCATCCGACACTCTCAACCAAGAAATCTTCCATCACATTAATCCCATGATAATCATTTGTATTGCATGAAACTTTGATAGTACCATTATACAATAACAACTGAACACCCTTTCTCACTATATAACAACCACGAGAATCTCTGCAGCAGATCCGACAATACCCATAATGGTGTTCTTCTTGACCATCCATGCGACAGAAGGTAGCGTGCAACTACACCAAATCATCATTCATATGATTTACGTCAAAAATTAGGAATTCTCCAAGACATCCAAAGACCATATTCACATCTTCTTTGTACTCTGCCCTAGGCATGATTATATGAATGAGGCCTTCGTTCATCATTTCCTGAAGATCAGCTTTGATCTTATGACATCCCTGGATATCGGTACAGCAAATACTACAACAACATGGTCATGTGTATAGTAACTAACTCAGAGGTCAGCATGCATCTTTACCAAATCTCCTCTAACCAGATTGATATCAAATATATGGAAGTCGCCAGGACAATCAGCAACCATGTTTACAACATTTGCTCCTTCATGCTTTGGCAAAGGATTATCTTTCATATTAGGGCCAACATCTTTAAAGGATAAAAGGCCAGATCTCACCATCTTTTGCACTTCAGATTTCAAAGGATGACAGTTCTCAATATTGTACCCTGGTGCTCCCTGATGAAAAGCACGCGTCTGGTCTGCCTTATAATACAAAGGTAAAGGTGATGGTATAGTAGAGGGTAGCCTGGTCTGAACCAGCTTCTTCTGAATCAAAGTCTGAAGTAACTTTGCGTAGCTCATCAGAATTGAGTCAAATTCTTCTCTCTTCTGACTTTTCCCTTGATTCCCCTGAGGAGATGGTCTCTGATAGGCAACTGTGGTTAGAGCTACATTGACGACTGGAGTCATAGAAGTAACCTGTTGCTGGTACCATTGATGCCTTCTAGTTGGCCTAATCTTCCTTTCTCCAATAACATAATTCGTTTCACTTTCTTTATTTTAAGAGAAATTGTACGACGACTTCTTTGTCCCTTCCTCTTTTGTCAAACGCCCCTCTCTGACAGCCTCTTCCAAACGAACACACATGCTTACCATTTTCGGTAAAATCACTCGGCGCACTAGCGACCATCCTTTTGTAATAAAATGATCCAAGGGTTTTTAGGAATATCTTGGTAATTTCTTGTTCTCCCATATGTGGCACCACCTGGGCAACTATCTCACGCCATCTCTACACATATTCTTTGAGCGACTCCTTGTCTCTTTGAGCCATTGCCCTTAACTAGCCACGCTCAGGCTCCATGGACATATTATACTTGTACTACTTTATAAAGGATTCCCCTAGATCATTCAAGGTACGGATACTACTACTATCCAGACTCCTTTACCACTTCAGAGTAGCACCAGTTAAACTATCTTGGAAGAAATGAATGAGCAAACGATGATCATCGGTATGGGTAGTCATTTTCCTAATATACATCACGAGGAAAAGAGTTTCCCTTGTACCTCTCAAATTCCAGAACTTTAAACTTGGATGACACTTTTACATTGGGAACGAGGTAGAGTTCACTGACGTTATGTCCAAACAATTATTTTCCTTAAAGGGCCTTCATTTCCTTCTGCATTTGAATTGGTCTTGAAAGTCATGCAACCGGTCATAGAAACCCACACTTTCACTTGGAGGAGGGACAGGACGATAGACTTCATCATTAACAAATGGCATAGCATTCACCGAAGGAGGTGCAACATAGTGGATCTCATTTCTAACAGTAGGGGTAATATGTACCATAGGAGGTGCAAGAGTAACAACAACTTGCAAAAGTGGAGCGACTGAAGCATCAATATTGTACCCTTCTGGAATGAAGTTTTCAGGTATTCCCCACGGGTAACCTTGAGGCATACAGTTCTGAGCAATAGTTGCTGGGGTAACAGAAACGGGAACTGATGGACCTTCAGAAGCATTTGTTGTTGGTTGAGGCTGAGCAAGTGGTGGCTGATTCTGAGCAGCCACCAACGATTCCATCAAAGAAGTCATATTAGCCATACTGACCTTCAAAGTAATAACTTCTTTGTGCAGCTCGCGATTCTCTTGTTCAAGATTCTCCATTTTCTTCCTGGAATTAGCTCGAGTATTGTACCGGTGAGACAACTTGCTGAACAAAATAGAGAAATTCAGTAAGAAACCTAGGTATGAACATAAATGAAAGAATATATACCAGATGATGCATGATATGTAATGCACATGATTTATTTTATTAATATTTCAAGGGACTCAAAGAATTATAGACAATTTGCAAATATTAAAGTACTAACACAATTTTGAAATACTGAAAATCTCATTATAATAACTTCAAAATGGATTACAACTTTTAGTACATGTTTTAACAATCCCAAGTACAAGAAGAGATAGAATCTAAAATCTTAAAAAATAAAAGCTGATGAAGATCACTCCACGCACTCACACTTTCCTGTGAGTCTTGCAATCTGAGCCTTCAACTGCTTGTTATCTCTGTATACCTGTCGGCAACCACTTTCTAATCACCAGAGTCGGTAAATGAATGACTAATTATTGACTGAGCTCTAGAGGAAAATAATCCTCTTGCCTCTCCATCATCTCTATAACATGACTCTCAAGAATCTTAATTAGGTCATCCTTCTCTTTCAAGTCTGCCCGATAGAACGTTTCCAAAGTCTGACACTTGTTCTTCTAGGCCTCTTTCTCCTACTACATCCTGACTAGGGCAAGCTGAAGCTCTTCCACATCATCTAAAAGGGGAGGAGTTGTCTTAACAAACATATCAGGTATAGGTGCTTCACGGGAATACTACATCTTCAATTGGATTGCCCTTGCTTGTACCGACCGGAGATAAGGCTCCAAAGAAATAACTCCTCTAGGTCCCAAGTCCTTTCTACTCTTCCTGTGAATATGGAGCCAAGCCTTTGCAATATCCTCCTTAGATTTCTTATGATCCTCTCCTCTTTGAGAAATAAACCACTTAGATGAATACTATTTGGCTTATCTCTCATCGGATATCCAAGTTTTTATCGTGCAAGAACGAGATTGTAGTTAATTCCTCCCTTTATACCAAGAAGAGATACATTAGGGAAACTACCACAACTATCGACAATCTCTATATCATGGTAATCCTAATGATACCAAACAATATATGAATGAGTGAGGTCCATACTCTTTGGAGCCCAACGAGGTTCCTTCTTGACATCCCAGAAAGCATCGGACCGAGGTAAGTGAGAAATAAACCACTGATACAACAAAGGCGTGCAGTAAATGATCATCCCTCCATGATAAGAATACCGAAGATGAATAGAGTAATAAGCATCTCCTTATAATGTAGGGACTGGATTCCCTATCAAAAAGATCTTGATGGCATTGATATCCACAAAGTTGTCGACGTTCGGAAATAAGAACAACCCATAAGCAAGCAGAGCAAAGATGGCCTCAAAAGCAACTGTACTCTTCATCCTAGCAAAGTAACGAGCTTTCTCCAATAAAATTTGAGCCGATAATCCTATAATTCCTCCTTTGGTAGTTATGTGGGCCTCAATCTTAGACTTCCCCAAATGAACCATAGCAGCAATCTCATGAGATTTTGGCCCCCCTCCAAACTGGTGAAAGGAACACGATCAGTAATAGGTAAACCCAGTAGATAAGAATACTCCTCTAATGTAGGCATCAACTAATAATTATGGAAAGTGAAACATTGATACGTCAGATTATAGAACTAGACCAAAATCGAGAGAATACCCTCCTTCATCCCGAGCTTCATGAGAGACACAATGGATCCATACTTCTTTCGAAAATTTGTAGAACTCTCAATCTCGGGAATTAGACTCATCAAATCATCTATCTTGGGATTCTTGAAACTGTACTTTCGAGTCTTTCTTTTTCCAGAATCTATGGTCAAAAGTACTTGAGATATTCGCAAAAGTCAACTTTAAGTCCCTTGAACCAAAATGTTTTTAAAGGATGCCCATGGGTGCATGAATGCATGATGCAAAAATCACACACAAGATCACAAACATGAGATTCATAGGTTTGACGTCACGAGCATGAAGTTAAAGGTACTACCCACAAGGTATGGTCTAATAGTTTATCACCTTCCGAGCAAGGTTCTAAGAGGTTCCAGAGTCTATATCCTTCCTTCAGATATTACCAACGTCCCGATTGACTCGGTAATTAGTAATATTCTCAAGAAAAACTCGTATAAGTGTAGTATCGCGTGACAACCATTTCCGGATTACTCTGTCATAGTTTCCGCACTATACCTAAAGGCTAAGATGGGTTAAAGGTTATACGGTCCTCAGTTTCATTAGGCTCCCAGGTCGAAAGCAGCACGTCTTCTCGATTACTCAGTAAACGATACTACAATCAAAGGGGCCTCCACCGAGTGGAGGATCTCATGCCTCCTTTTTTAGGATTACTTCCTCAAAGATAAAATGACTATACCGCCCGTCCTATTTTAAGTTTGCCCAAGTCCGGGTGTAGGACTTATGAGAAATCACCAAGCATCCTGAAAACCAGGAAAATCCACATAAACACATATACAACATATAACATATAAACAACAATAGCACATACACAAATAAACAGAGATAGGCTCAACCCACTTAGGGATGGACCAGGATTTGGTCAATATTTCCCCAGTGAATTCACCATTGTTTTGTAGTCGTAGAAATGTTGAGACTAAGCCTTTAGATTGAGTTAACTCGCACAAATCAAATAAAAATCGCTACTGCGCTTTATTGTTTCTAAAGGAATGTGAAAAGAGAGAGTAACCCAAAAAGAGGGAGAGAGAATCTAAGTTCGTGGGTTGGTTATGTAAAGGGAAGGTATTAGCACCATAAACATCTACGGTACTCCATAAGAACCTCTTTGTAAATTTGTGTATTTTGGCTATAAATGTTGTATACGAAAAAAATAGATTGTGGAGATGAGAAAAGAAGTATTTTTTACAATTTTTGCACCAGCCGCGGTTGCGAATCTTTAGTTCCTACGTACCACCATCCCTGTAATAGGGGATCAGGGTACTCGTAGTTCACCTTTAAAAAATCTTAAAACATAAGTGTGTTAGTTGATTTTATGATACGAGACATCATCGTCCTATCCGAGTGGAAGAACATACTTATTACCCACGATTATGAGAAAGGAGAATTTACGTCATCTCAAAGAGGAGGATATGGCTTGGATTTTAAAATCAACAAAGTCTCGCTCAACACCGAAGTGGAAAATATCTCGGTTCACTATACATCATAGAGTTATAGTAGCTCGCATCACTACAAGAAATGACAAGAGTCTAATTTTTTGAGAAAATTTTAAAGTAAAAAGCCAAAATGGCAAAAATGGTTTGAATGAGATTGATTGAATTTTAGTCTTCTCACAAAAAATGTCAAAGTATGATTAAGTTGTTTAAAGTTTAATTAAGAAAAGATTTTTGAAAATGTATGGACCTAAGTCCAAGTTTATTGTGAAAGTGGTTCAAGTTTAGAAAACAAGAATAATTTTGAAAAGGAGGTAGAAGATTTTTGAAATTGAAGAAGGTGGAAGGATGTGAAGGGATTATCCTAAAGCATAAGGTAAAAGCTAGGAAAAAGAACCGCCTAACCAACAAGAAGTCAACACTTGACACGATGAGTCAATGTAGAATTCCCATCCTTTGGATTTGAAACCAAACAAGAAAAGATAATAAACCTCTTAAGAAAAACATGCTTCAAATGCATTTAGTTTTCACAAAAATTGGGCAGAGTAACGGCTGTATATAGAAGAATTCCCGATTACAGACAAAGTATATAATCAAAATAACCTACAAGCAAAGAAATAAACAACCCAATGTCTCGTGGTAAACCCCAAGAACTCTAAACAAAATAGAAATAGAAGTCACAAGGTCTCAAGGCAGGTCAAGGTCTCTAATCCTAAGTCCAAGAAGTCTATAACTCCAAAATGCCAAGGATAGTAACGAAGTAGTCCAAGTAACATTAAAGTTTTTTATGGTTCAAGGTGATTATTAGGTATCTTCTTAAAGAAATGAAAAGCTCAAGTGAGAAAAATAAAAATGACATAAATATAAAAGTTCAAATGATCAAAGATGAAAATAGCATGAAATGAAAATGCTAAAATAAATGTGCTTAAATTAAAAAAGCATAAAGTAAAAGCATAAAATAAAGTCAATTGTTAGAAATTAGAGGTAAGTTGAATGACCATCTTGAAACTTGCATTTCAAAATTCATTAGAAGATTGATAAAATCAAAGCCTCTCAACAACAAGTTTCATTTACTTTTTGTCAAGTATATAATTCATTTCAAAATCTTCAAGGAAAAAATAAATGATCAACGATGTTTAAATGATTGACTTAGTTCCAAAATTTATGAAGATTCATTAGAGGATTGATAAGACCAAAGTCTCCTAACAATAAACCTCAAGGTTATTGGATCAAAGGTTTCAAATTAAACATATTTGGGCTTTCAAAGTCTCCTAACAATGAACCTCAAGGTTATCGAGACAAAATTTAGTCCTATGTTAAGCAATCGTAAGTTGACTTATATAGAAGTCACACATATTTTGAGGTCGGTCAATAGCAATCTATGTGCCATATATTTGAAGTGGTGATATGTAGATCATCCTCTAACAACATATATCACAAAAGAGAAGAGGATGAGATGAAGAGGGAGGGGATACATTTGAATTAAAAACTTTAATCAAACTATCATTAAAATTATTCATCCATTTTGGTGGAGTTAAACTCAACACCCAAGATTCAATGATGTTAATGAAGTTCATGATCAAAAAACCCATGGCCATAATATATTCGGAAAAAAATAAATTGCATTTAATGAATAAAGTAAAAAGAAAAAAACGATTTTTAAATTGTTTTTAAAATGAAAATAAAAGGTAAAATAGTAAACTATGTTCAAAGTATCAAATAAAAATATAAAAATATCATGGAAAAAATCATAGATGACCTCAAATATTTTTATAATTTTTTTGGTAATTTTTTATAAACAGAAAAGTATTTTTAAACATATTAAAATCACTTAAATAAGTGAAGAAAAAGATCAAAAATAGTAGAAGTTAAGATAAAATTCTAGAAAAATTTTAGAAAATCAGAAATGAGTAAAATGATTTTTAGAAAATTTTCAAGAATTTAAAAATATCAAAAAGTATTTTTAAATAATTAAAAACAAGTCAAAATAAAGGAAAAATTATAAAAATATCAAATCTGAAAATAAAATCATGTGAAAATAAAAATCAGAAAGACAATATTTGAAACTATTTATGTGATTTTTTTCATAATTTTTTAGTCAGAAATGAATTTCCTTTTATTTTTTGAAGTTTAAATCAATTAAAATAAAAAATCAGAAAATAAAATAACAAACCAAAAAAATGAGGATCATTGGATGAGATTTAAAACGCACTAGTAATCAGATCCAAAGGATCAAGCACGCTGTACATATCATGGTCAACTTTGGAAATTGCACCGGATCACCTTTTAAATATTAAAAACAACTAAAATTTTGGCACGTTAGATGGAGTGTGACTAATGAAAGTGATCAGATCCAAGAGCTCTAAAAGCGCTTGTATAATAAAGCAAACACACTGAATTGAATTCAAAAAACCACATGTCACGTTTTCATTGGTTGAAGCACGACATGTAGGTCGTCTTCAACCTCCAAACGCCCTAGATTGGGATTCCTCAAACTGTAAAATTAGAGGATCATACCGGTACCATTAGATTCGTCTCTTACAGACGATTCTAATGTTACCATCGCGCCAAATTTAAATAAACTGAGCAAGGCTTAAATTGAGAAAATGCATAAATAATAGCGAGCACGAAATTCTGGAATATCTCACTAAAATCTCAATGAAATCACAAATTGGAAAAAACATGAGAATCAGAAGGATGCAGAGAATAGATTAGTCTTTTATTTGGATCGAGTTGACCAAGAAATCTACCTGAACTAAGTAACACATGGTGGCTCTGAAAGTGGACTTCTATAGATCGGTATAGGTTACAATTCTTGAAGGTGAGAGTGTGGTTAGCTTCAGAGAAGTTCAATGAAGCTAATTGAATGGAGCTTTTGGTGTTTTGGAGTGAGAAAGCAAGAAATCAGAAATTCAAATTCAGAGTTCATGTGGGATCTGAACAGGGGTGAATTGGATATTAAAAGCTTGTCCAAATGAGAGATATAACCCTCTATTTATAGGGAAGCAAATGGGATGCTCAAGCGTGTGGAATGATGAAGTTTGAAGGGAATTCGTGTGAAGTTGCAAGCATGAAAAGTGTGACTCATATTTTTCTCAAAACTCAATCAAAACTTGCTTTTTAAGGTGCTAATCACTTATGAAAGAGTGTTAAAAATGATTAGAAGTAAAAACGCGCACACATTTAGTGATTAGAAGCTGAATTGTGCATTTTAAATTCTGACTTGGAGGAAAAAGTCAGTTTCAAGGTACCAACTTTGAGTCAATGGTATTCACAACTCATGGAGTCTTAGGGAATGATTCTAAGAGAAATTGAAAGTTAAGGTCACAAATTTTACAATGTGCAAAGAATGGGACAAATTGGATACTTGAGCTAGAATTATGAGTCAAAGTTGAGAAAAAGATGTTGACTTTTGTACTTAGAAAAATTATAAGTTTTTCTTCAAAAATGACCTATAATGTTTTGAGTCCAAAAAAGGCCTTCCTCCAAAATTGAGCTTTAATTAATGATACTATATTGAAGTAAACAACCAAAAGAGCATTTTGAAACTTGAATCACTCAAAAATACCAAGTATTGAAAAAGTTATGGTCTTGTGAAGTTGGTGAAAATTCATGAGATGACCTATAATCTTTTGCATTCTTAGGGCATCTTCCATCCATTTTCAAGCTTTGATAATAAAATATGAGTTGTAGTTCACATTCTTAAGATCATTATGGAAAACTAATGGGCTTAAGGAGATAAATTTTGACCAAGTTATGATCTTTTGAAGTCACCTAACAAAATTTGATGGCATATCTAGAGGACTTGTAATCTTTCTTCATCATTAGACATCTTCCACATTAAATTTTCTTGAAAATCTTGAATTGATTAATTTATATCCTTTTAAAGAGAAACATGTATTTGGAATCACTCAAAAATCTCAAAAGATAAGCAGGATATAGCCCTTAGAAGTCTAAAACCCTAGCTCCTAGAGCACCAAAATAACTTGGAAATCCCTTTCAATTTTGACAAATTTTCTTGCACAATAACTCTTGCCATGTGAATAGAAGTTGTTATGGATGATAATAAGAACCCATAGCAACAAAAAAAAATCTCCAAATATTAAGAATTTAGAGAGTTATGCACTTGTTATCAAGAAATCAAGAACTTGTCCAATTAGGTCAAACTTCTTCAATCAGCTATTGAATCTTTTGATTTTCTTTGACAAATTGAGGCATGATGAATCATAGTAGACCTTGTCATGATATTAATTCAAAGTATCTTCAATGATGAAGCTTGAATCTTAATGAAAATTTGTTGAATAAGGCATGAAAATAAACTCATGAACCTATAAATCAACTAGATGAGATGTGTTGTGCCCTCACCTATAGTATCATCAATTAAAGGAAACATTCATTTCATTTGTTAGTTAAATGTTAATCAATACAAAACAAATATGATCAAAATATACAAATCAAGGTGCTTGGTGATTCTTCATGAGCAATCCTAAAGATAGGGAGAAG
Organism: Vicia faba; assembly: GCA_948472305.1. Lineage (NCBI taxonomy): Eukaryota > Viridiplantae > Streptophyta > Magnoliopsida > Fabales > Fabaceae > Vicia > Vicia faba. Next base: position 1,260,685,579 of record OX451739.1, on the reverse strand, counting down.
AACCAAATCCTAGTGTGGTCTTGTTGTGATTGATTTGATATGAGAGACTATGGGAATATTAGGGGAAAAAATCGGGGTAAAACACCGTGTTCTTCATCGAGGATTTTATTTGACAAACATATCTTTCCTTACAGACATATGTGATGAACACCATGAATCTAAGTTTCATTGATCCTTGAATTTTTCTTCATCCCTTGTTGTAACCATCCATAACATCTCTTCTTCTTCATACTTTGTGAACTTCACATAACTTTCTTGATTCTTTCAATTTTTTGGACAATCACTAGAATAACGACCATACTTCTGACAATTGTAATATTGAATGTGACTATTGTCAGGTTTTTGACCACCATCTCTTCCACTATTTGCAACACCACCTCTTTGGTTGCCTTGATATGGTCTTCTCTGATTCGACAAGTTTTCTTCGTGTTGGTTTTCTATACCAGTCGAATTGTTGTAGAAACCTCAACCTTTATTGTCGAACCACTTTGCCTTTCCTTTCTTATCTTTTTTTATTGAGCTTGCAGAACCACATCACTTTTCGACTTGCATGCAACTCTTTCAGCCATTCTTTGTTCATGAGATTCAAGCGTCCTTTGAAGCTCTTCTTTCGACAAAGTTGACATCTCATTCGAATCTTCTATGGCAACAATCACATGATCGAACTTATGAGCCAAAGATCTCAAGATATTTGAAACAACCGCTCTCGTTGTTAATGTCTCTCTACAAGTCTTGATTTGATTCACTAGTTTCATAACCCTAATGAAGAAATCATATATGGTTTCTCTATTTTTCATTTGAAGCAATCCATATGTTCTTTTGTGAGTTTGTAACCTCACCTCTTTCACCTATACTGCACCTCCAAAAGATTTCTTAATAATCTCCCAAACTTCTTTTGCAGATTCCACATCACTAACATTTTCAAAATTGTCTGGGCTGACACATTGATGAATTATAAATAGCGCTTTATAGTTCTTCTTCTTCAATTCTTTGTATTTCGCCTCTTCCTTTTTTGAAGCGTCTTCTTCAAGTGGTTCTAATCCATATTTTACAAGTTTTCAAAGATATTGAAAACAGAATATAACCTTCATTTGTTTGCGCCAATTCTCATAGTTATCACCTAGAATCAGAAGATTTGATGCAAAATTTACACTTGCATAATTCATCGCTATTGATTTTCTTCTTCTTCCCTTGATTGCTCAACCGAAATTATTGATACTAAATGTTGGAAATCCAACTAAATTTATGATTAATTTCTATCAATCTTAATGAACAAAATTATTATCATCATACAATAATAATGAAAAGAAAAAAAAATAGACTATGCTTTTTCCTTGTCGTTTTAATAAATTGTTGACTGAGAAATGGCGTATATTATTTACGTTGCTATTTCATGTCCCTGACCCTATGCATATAATTAAAATGACCAATAATTTTTCTTGAAAATGAAATGGGATAGCAGCTTTAATGCGTTATGTTGACTGACCTGTGATGAATGTTTCCAATTGAAAGTTCGATATTACACTTTCAATTTCTTGCCCATATGCGTGATGCTTTCAATTTCTCTCTCAATGACTGGGATAGCTAACAATATAGGAATAATGAACACGTTATTTCAATTCACAACATCATTTAATAATTTGCTCATTCTCAAAAATGATGAATTTGAGAAACATTTTATGAAGTGAAGTAGATTTTCATATTTTCATATTTTTATATTTTCATATTTTCATGAATCAATGTATTTTTTCCGCAAGATTATTACTCTACTATCCAATTCACATAACAAATAAGAAATAGTTGAATATAAGTTGGCAAAAAATTAGAATTAAGTGTTTCGTGCTTTACCTGTTTTGAGCACATTTGTGGTAGTGATTAAGATTTTAAAAATCGATTCGAGACTACGAAAACGACTGTGACAAAATAATTTTGATAAATATCGATATTAAAATCGCTATCATTATTTTTTCATTAAAAAATAAATAATAATTAATTTACACCACAACAACTACAATGAATATCATGACACCTATCCATACCAAAATCGCGAAAACACTTGTGTAACCGTTTTTTAAAACCCTTGTGGTGATTGCGATTGGGCCTCATTGCATGCACATTGTGAAATGCTCGAAACAATTTTGATTGCCAGCATTACACTTTTCACACATGTCATCGCGTTAACAACATTTTTTAGAGTCGAAAATCAAACTAAAATATGTATATTCCAAAGGACCAAAATAAGAACGTTCAACAAAATAATAATAAAAACACTTTCCTAAAAAAAACACATGAAGTGCCAAAACAGAATAAAAGAACTATTTGTTCATGATGCTAAATCATACAACATAAATGCTTTCACGTTGATTGGAATTGTTAATTATAAGAACTGAACATTGAACAAGAAGACATCACATTCAATTTTTTTAACATAGATAAATTATTGATTCTATAAACAATCCAAATAAGAACAATGTGTCTGTGATGTCCCCTGATATGTTAGTGGGAAGTTCCCACGTGGTAGGAGTATATTAAAAGTTGCATGTCGGGTTAAATCATTTTTAGCCACATCAGAGAATATCGAATATCGATGGTGGCAAGAAAAGACATAAATAATTGTGAATAATGAGGTATTATATGGGTAGGGTAGATCGGTGGTATGGTTTTAATTTGGTTATTGATTGAGATTTTATATTGTTTGGTATCGAAAGAAATATAGACAAATCGTGTGAGGGAATACATACATAGCACCTAGGAATAATGAATAAGTTACATATCTAGACAAGCAATGTGGCTAATGACATATCAATGTTAAAACAAAAACATAAAACATAAAAGGTTTCTATTAGTTTAGAAATTTCTAAAAGACAACAATCATATAAAAGAAGATCTTAAAAATGATTTTTAGTAGTAAATCAATTAAAATAAAGATTATCTCTATGTTCTACTTTTCGATAAATATAAGAATTGTAATAATATTATTGTTGAAATACTATACAATTATTTTAAGTTATAATATAATTTAAGTGGTCCTTTTATTGTATTACAAATAAGTAACATATTACATTATTTTTCTATATTAGATTTCCATTATATATATGGATATTTAAAGGATCAGAGTTAAATATAATAATGATTTTTAAATTTTTAGATCTCTAATTTATGAGTATGAACTCGTTTGTTCTCTTTAATAATTTTTTATAATTATTTTTTATTTTATTTTGTAGTATAATGACTGTTGTTCATCATTTAAAGATGAATAAGTAAGATGTCAAAAATTCGAACTCGTGAACATGTTTTTGATTTTCTTGCACAATTATCAACTAAGTGTCTTAACGGAACTTCTTTCACTACTAGACAAAACACTTTTAATCTCAGTTGGATATGAAGTGTAACCTCGATTTCACATGCGAGATAACGAAGAATGTCATAAAAAGTATGCCACTTTACCTCTTGGTTTTAACTCTACCGGAAAAAATATATAACAAATTTTAAATTGAATTCATCATCATCACTGAGAGTGATGATTAAATGTTGAATCCTCGTTTCATTGAATTTTGAGGAAGAACAAATGTTTAATATTGCATGCTTTTATTTATGATATAAAACAAAAAAATAGTTATATAAATAAAATAAATATTTAGTTATGTGATAAGAGTTTATGTAAGAAAATCATCTTTGAATCCAATTATATTTTTCTACACTTGCAGTCCGTCATACCGAAAATTTCCAAGTTTCTTAAAGTTTCAATATTTTCATGACAAATCCTTTCATTAATAATGTTTGATATTCATAATATTTGTCATTCAGATATATAATGTGTTGTTAGCCTTCTGACTGGATTTCTTTTTAATTTCACGCGGATCACTAATGTTTCTAATGGATTAACTTGGTGGGAGTGTCTTGAGTGTTGATACTCAATAAATAGACGACAAGGATTTGATTTAGGATAGCAAAGAAACTCAATAACACACTTATTTTACCTTTAATTATGACGAAAAATCGAGGTAAAATTTGTTTTTTATAAATAAGAATACAATAAAATAGGTACTTTTTACCATTAATTTCTAAAAATATTATGGTAATATATTACTTCTATTGCAAAAAAAATAGTTTATGGGAAAAATTGTAGTAACATGTATTGCTTCCTTTTTTAATTTTTTACCATTCACTAATTTATTTGTATGCTGTAATAATAATATAATTGACTATATTTTAAACAACATTGTAGTATGATTAAGAATAAATTTTTCAATATTGCCAATCGAAGAAATAAATATATATTATAGAACATTTTCTTTGATTGACAGTATTGGAGATTTATTCCAAAATAAAAATATGTTTTCTTTTAAATTAAACATTGGCAAGAGATGAAAACAACAACAACAACACCATTATCTGAGAAAGATTGTAAGAACGGTGTTGTACCCAAAAATTTGCTCTCTCATATTTTCCAAGGTTTTCTCTTACATGGGTTGTTACAAACACTTGCCTAAAGAAAATAAAAAAAAATTCGAAGATAAACATGGTGTCTTCGATTGGCTTTGAGACAGGGTGTTTTCGATTGGCGCCTGAGCAGTTTGTTCTTCAATTGGCATCTGGACATGGAGCTTCGATTGGGTATTGGGCCTCCTTCGATCAAGATAAGTTCACAAAGTCTTCGATTGGGCGTTGGGCTTCCTTTCATCAAGATAAGTTCACAAAGTCTTCGATTGGGCGTTGAGCTTCCTTCGATCAAGTTAAGTTCACAAGGCTTCGACTGCGCAAGGCAAGAACCCCCTACAATTTTGTTTCGATTCACAAGGGAAAAGGCTTCCCCTATGCTTGCTTTCAATGCACAAGGCCAAGACCCTTTCAACTGGCCTTCGATTCATAGAGCAATGACCTCCTCATGCTAACATCCACAAGGCATTGGCTTCCTTTGTGCTAGCTTCGACTGGGAAGTGGTTCCCTTCGAAACTGCTTGGGTCAACTCTATCTCTGAACCTTTCAGTATATGATTGCCACATTATGAGTCCACATTGGTGAACTATTCAAAGAAGGCACGAGGCAGATATGCGCGTTATTCGAAAGACAAACAAAAGAGTCATTTGAAGGATGTACATGTGTTCCATTCGAAGGATGTACAAGTGTTCCATTCGAAGGAAGTAACAAAAGGTCCATTCGAAGAAGCATTCAGAAGATACATTCAAAAAGTACATAAGAGTTTTGTTGTACCCCAAAATTTTCCCTCCCATTTTTTATGCAAGATACTATCCTAGGGTTTCTCGAATATCCAATTTGGCTCAAAAGTTGATCAAACATATTCTCTTCCTAGGCGGAAAATCAATAATTAGGGTTTGGTATTTCTCAGAGAAAATTGAGTTTTCAAGGTTTCAAATGGTCTTCATAGGTCTTCCTATCTCCTGAAGGATGTTTATGATAGTTTTCAAACTTTGCATTGCAAGTTTGCTCAATCGTTGGCTCAGATAACTGAAAACGATTACTTTGACCCAAAAATTGACCTTTTGCGAGAGTGAATTCAAACGATTGTAAATTCTTCATTATTCGGTATTTTTGAGCGGTTCTTTTTGCGTATGATTCTCCTTGATGTCATCTCCAATTTCTCTTTAAAAATCAAGAGCTGATTACGTGTAGAAGATCATGTTGTACCCCAATTTTTGCCCCTAAGATCCCTTCATCATACCATGTGGTTTCACTCACAACAAGATCACACTAGGATTATTGGTTCCCCTTCCTACATTTAGCTTTTCTCCTTTTGAGGAGTTACCAAGCACCTTGACTTATGTTTCTAGTGTGATCATGAATTTTGTTTTGATTTCTTCACTTAACTAATGAAATACAATGTTGGCTTGTCTTGCTTGTTATCCATATAGGTAAGGGCAATGAGATTTATCAAGATACTCCATGGGTTCATGAGTTTATTTCCATGCCCTGGTCAACATAGCTTGAGAAGTTCAAACCTCACCATTGGATTGGTTTTGGAAGAATTGGCATGGCAAAGTTTCTTTGGTTCACCACATTTCAAGGTTATTAGATTTGACTCAAAAGTACAAAGGGGTTTGATTGGAGAAGTTGTCATGTTTGGACAAGGCCTTGTTCCTATTGGTCACAAGAGCATATTTCTCTTAAATTTCAAGATATGGAAGTGGTTTTGGTGGCTATGAGTCCTCATCATCATCCTCAACAACTTCTATTAACAAAGCAAGAATATTGGCACAAGAAGTTTGTTCAAACTTGTCAAAGTTCCTCAAAGCATTCTCTTGATCTAGAAGCTAGAGTTTTGAACTTCAAAGGAGCATATCTTGCTCAACTTTTGGTATTTTTGAGTGATTCTAAATACATATTTCTCTTTATATGGTTATCAACAAATCACTTCAAAAGTTCCAAAGAGTTTTCATGTGGAAGGAACTTGGTGAAGAAGAAAGATTACAAGTTATCCAGATGAATCCACAATTTTCCATATGTGACTTCAAATGGTCATAACTTGGTCAATTTTTATCAACTTGAGTCCATTCTTTTTCCATAATGATCTTGAAGATGTGTACTTTATGCCTTATTTTATGTGCACAGTGAGAAAATGGATGGAAGTTATCTTAAATATGCAAAAGATTATAGGTCATTTCATGATTTTTAGCCAACTTCAAATAGTCATAACTCTCTCAATTTTTGGATATTTTGAATGGTTAAAGTCCTAAAATGTTATTCAAGATATCTACTTCATTCCATATTTTTTGGTCAAGATCAAATTCCAAGTGGAAGGCCATGTTTGGATGCAAAAGATTATAGGTCATTTTTGAAGAAGAATTTGAAATATTTCTAAGTATGGAAAGTCAACCGTTTTTCTTCAACTTTGACTCAATGTAACTTTCATATCAAGAATCCATTTGATTCCATTATCTTTCCATTTCAAAGCTTGTAACCTCATCTTTCTAAAGCATCAAGAATCATGCCCTAAGACCCATTGAGTTAGAAATGCCATGGATTTGAATTTGGTAACTTGAAACTGATTTTTTCACAAAGTCAAAATTTTGAAATCCATAATGTGACTTCTAAACACAAGATTTATGCGTGTTTTTGATTTAAAATTGATTATAAAACTTTCCAGGAGTTATTAGCACCCCAAAACGCAAGATTTGGTTGAGTTTTGATGGAAATGAAGCCACACTTCACTCGTGCTCGATCTTCACTCAATTTCCCTTCAAACTTCCTTGTTTCTTCAAATTTTCATTCTCATTCACTTTCCTATAAATAGAGGGTCCTTCCCCATTCATTTCTTCAAGCTTCGAGAGCCAAAAACACCCTGCCAAAACCTCACACGAACCCATCTTTTTTTAATTCATTTTTTGAGATTTAAGCTCCCTTTTCCAAAATTCTTTGCGCATTCATCATCCTTGAGCATCATATAAACTCTCCAACACTTAAACCAATCAAAACGAGCCATAATTCAAGCTACAGAAGTCCAGTTTCAGAGCGTCTTCCTTGAACTTTGAAAAGGTAGAATTATCCACCATTTGGATCCAAATCAAGCACTAATCTATTCTACTCCTTCTCCTGATTCTAATGTTGCTTACAATTTTTAAATCCATTGAGAATTGAGAGAGAAATCTCAAATTGAAGGTGCTCGCTATTTTCTGGGTTTTTTATTCATATCTCAATCCATACCTTATATAAATTTGGCGCGATGGTTGTGTTAAAATCGTCTTGAAGAGACGAGTTCAATGATGCTAGCCTGGGATCCTAATTTTTCCATTTGAAGGATCTCACAAAATCCCCATTGCAGGGTGTCTGGAGGTTGAAGACGATGACAAGTCTCGTCTCAGCCAATGATAGCGTGCCAAACGTTTTAATTTCATTGGTTGCCCTTTTTCTGATCCTATGTGTATCTCACTAAGGTCCATATCAAGCACAACGCATCTGGTCCACTGGATTAGCTTACTAACGCGTTTTGACTATGATCTGATGGTCCACATCTTTTTGGTTTTATTTTATTTTCTGATTTTATATTTTTTATTGATTAAATTTTCAAAAATTTATAAATCTTTTATTTTTTATCCAAAAATTATGAAAAAATTCACAAAAATACTTTGAATTATTTATGATCTCATGCCTATTTTTTTCACATTTTTATCGTAGCATTTAGTATTTTTTATATTTTTTGTATTATTTGCTTTCTTTTAATTACCTAAAAAATACTTTCTGACATTTTTTAATTCTGAAAAAATTCATAAATATTATTATGCATATTTTTAACTTTCTAAAAATTTTATGTTGAGGTTTACTATTTTTGACCTATTTTATATTTGTTTGAGCAATTTTAAATAGTTTAAAAATAGTTTCTGATTTTTAAAAATTACCAAAAATATTATAAAAATATTTGGATCCATTTCTGATTTTTCTATGGCCTTACTTTTCATTTCTTGATTATATTGAACATAGTTGATATTTTTCTCATTATTTTCTATTTTTTAAAACATTTTTAAAACCCTTTTTGTGTATATTAAATGTGATATTATTTTGTGATTATTTTCTGGCTGATCTTGGGTTAGATTTTGGATCATGAACCTTATTAACATCATTGGATCTATGGTGTTGAGTCTAACTCCACAAAAATGGATGAATGATGTTAATAATAGTTTGATTAGAATTTAATTCAAATGTGGTTTGTACATTTTTTCCACCCTTCTTTATTTCATCCCTTTCTTATTGCACTAAATGTTGTTGGAGCATGATCTCTATATCATGTCTCAAAACAAATGGTGCATAGATTGCTATTGACCGGCCTCAAAATAGGTGCGACTTCTATATAAGTCCACTTATGATTTCTTAACATAGCGCTAAATTTTGTCCCGATTCGAATAAATGATCATTCGTGGCCCAAACTTATGATTGTAAGCCCAAGTATGTTAATTTAATCTCTTTGATCCAATAACCTTGAGATTCATTGTGTGGAGGCTTTGGCTCTACCAATCCTCTAATGGATCTACAACACCTTTGGTCAACGCATTTCACTTAAACATCATTGATCATTAAATGGTACTTATGAGAATTCCAAATGGATGATATAGTTGACAAAAAGCAAATGCAACTTGTTGTGTGAAGGCTTTGGTTCTACCAATCCTCTAATGAGTTCCAAATGCACGTTTCAAGATGGTCATCCAACTAACCACTAATTATTGACTTGTTTTATCTTATGCTTTTATTCTTTTTTATGCTTTATGTACTATTTACTTTTAGCATTTACATTTCATGCCATTTTCATCTTTGCTCATTTGAGCATTTATTTTCTTGCCATTTTTACTTTGCTCACTTGAGTTCTTCTTTTCCTTTCTTAAGATACTTAATAATCAACATAAACCCTAAAAAACCTTTAATGGCACTTGGACTATATGGTTACTATCCTTGGCATTATGGAGCATGGTACTTTTTCTTGGACTTAGGATTATAAACCTTGGCCTATCTTAAAGACCTTGTGATCTTATCTGATTACCTTATCTGGAGTTCTTGAGGTTTACCTCAATACATTGGGTTGCTTGTTTTTTTTGTGTGCAGGTTTCTGTGATTACATTCTCTGTTTGTAATATGGAATTCACCCGTATACAGCCGTTACTCTGCCCAATTTTTGTGAAGACTTAATACACTTGAAGTTTGATTCTCTCAAGAGGTCTAGTATCTTTGCTTGCTTGGTTTCAATCCAAAGAATGGGAATTCTATCTTGACACATAATGTCAAGTATTGGCTTCTTGTTGGTTAGATGATTCTTCCCCTTAGCTTTTACCTTATGCTTTAGGATAGACTCTTCTTCTCCTCTCATCTTCTTTAATTTCAAAAATCTTCTCCCCCCTTTTGAAAACTCTTCTTGTTTCTAAACTTGAAACACATTCATAATAAACTTGGACCTAGGTCCATGCATTTTCAAAATCTTTTCATAAATAAATTTCAATCAACTTAACAATACCTTGATATTTTTGTGAGAAGATTAAAAGTCAATCAATCTCATTTCAAACTATTTTTCCACTTTGGCTTCTACTTTAAAACTTTTCTCAAAATATTAGACTCTTGTCAATCCTTGTAGTGATGCAACAACTATACTTATATAATATGTAGTGAAGTGAGATATTTTCCACTTGGGTGTTGAGTGAGGCATTGTTGATTTTAAAATCCAAGCCATATCCTCCACTTTGAGATGATGAAAATTCTCCTTTCTCATGATTGTGGGTGGTAAGTATGTTTTCCACAAGGACAATGACGACGATGTCTTATCTCTTAAAATCAACCAACACACTTGTGTTTCAAATTTTTAAAAGAGGAACTACGTGTACCCTGGTCCCCTATTGCACGAAAGGTGGTACGTAGGCACTAAAGGTTCGCAACCGCAACAGGTTCAAAAATCATAAAAAAATACTTCTCTTCTCACCTCCACCATCTATTTCTATACAACATATTTTATAGCCAAAATATACAGATTTTTCAAAGAGGTTCCTGCGGAGTACCATAGATGTTTAGAGTGCTAATACCTTCCCTTTGCATAACCAACCCCCTTACCTTGAATCTTTCCACCTCTTTTGGGGTTATTTGCTCTTTTCCCATTCCTTTAGAAATAATAAAGCGCGGTGGTAATTTTTATTTTTAATTTGTATAAAGTCTAGTCAATCCAATGGCTTAGTCTTAAACATTTCTACCGCTACAGAAAAATGACGACTTCACTGGGGAAAGATTGACCTCTTGCTGGTCCATACCTAAATGGGTTGAGCCTATCTTTGTTTATATCTGTATATGTGCTATTGTTGTTACGTGTTATATTTTTTATATATGTTTGTTTGGATTTTCCTGGTTTTCTAGTTGCTTGGTGATTACTCATAAGTCCTATACCCGGACTTGGGAAAATTTTAGGATAGGACGGGCGGTATAGTCATGTTAAATTTGAGGGAGTAATCCCAAAAAAGGAGGCATGAGATCCCCCACTCAGTGAGGCCCCTTTGACTGTAGTGTCATTTACCGAGTAATCGGGAAGACGTACTGCTTTCGACCTGGGAGACTGCTGAAACTGAGGACCGTAGAATACCAAACCCATCTTGGCCTATTAGGTGTAGTGCGGAGCTATAACGGAGTAATCCAAAAATAGTTGTCACGCGATACTACGTTCAGATGAGTCTTTCTCGAGAATATTACTAATTACTGAGTTAATCGGGAAGTTGGTAATATCCGAAGGAATGATGTAGACTCTGGGAACCTCTAGAACCCTTTTTGGCAGGTGATAACTTTTTAGACCAACACCTTATGGGTAGTACCTTCAACTTCATGCTCGTGACGTTGAACCTATGAACCCTATATGTGTGATCTTGTGTGTGATTGTTGCATCATGCATCTATGCACTCATAAGCATCTTTTGAAGAAAACAATATTTCAAGGGATTTAAAGGTTGACTATTTGTGAATATCTCAAGTACTTTTAACCATGGATTCTGGAAAGAGGAATACCGGGAAATACAGTTTCAAGGATCCCAAGATAGATGAGTTGGTCAGTCTAATTCCAGAGATCGAGTGTTTTGCAGACTTTCAGAAGAAGTATGGATCCATTATTCCTCTCATAAAGCTGAAGATGAAGGAGGGTATCACTGCTTTACTTTTCCTGATTACTAGTTGATGCCTACATTGGAGGAGTATTCTTATCTATTGGATTTATCCGTTACCGATCGTGTTCCTTTTACTGGTTTGGAGGGTGAGCCAAAACCACATGAGATTGCTGCTTTGATTCATCTGGGGAAGTCTGAGGTGGAAGCCCATATGACTACTGAAGGAGGGATTAGAGGATTACTAGCTCAATTCTTATTGGAGAAAGCTCGTTACTTTTCCAAAATGAAGAGTACAGTTGCTTTTGAGGCCATCTTTTCTCTACTTGCTTACCGATTGTTCTTATTTCCTAATGTGGACAAGTTTGTCGACATTAACGCTATCAGGATTTTCATAATTGGAAACCCAGTTCCTGCACTGTTGGGTGATGCTTATTACTCTGTTCATCTTCGGAATTCTTATCATGGGGGAATGATTATCTGTTGGACGCCTTTGTTGTACCGGTGGTTCATCTCTCATATGCCTCAGTCTGATGTTTTTTGGGATGTCAAGAAGGAACCCTATTATGCTCCTAAGATCATGACACTTACTCACTCAAATATTGATTGGTATCATCGAGCTTATCGGGATGTGGAGATTATTGACAATTGTGGTAGTTTCCCCAATGTACTGCTTCTTGGTACAAAGGGAGGAATTAACTACAACCCTGTTCTTGAACGGTGACAGCTTGGTTATCCGATGAGGGATAAACTGAATAGTATCCATTTGAGTAGTTTCTTTCTGAAGGAAGGAGAAGACCATAGGGAAGCTAGGGAGCAGATTGCGGAGGCCTGACGTCACATTCATAAGAAGAGTAGGAAGGATTTGGGACCTAAGGGTATTGTTTCTTTGGAGCCATATCTCCAATGGATCTGATTGAGAGCTATTCAGTTAAAGATGCCGTATACTCGAGAGACACCCATGCCTGATCTATTTGTGAAGACCACCCCTCCCTTATTAGATAATCTAGAAGAGCTGCAACTCGCTTTGGTTTGGATGCAACAGGAAAGGGTTGCTTGGAAGAACAAGTTCCAGACTTTAGAGAGTTCCTATAAAGCAGACTTGAAGGAGAAAGATGATTTGATTGAGATCCTTGAGAGTCGAGAGGTGGAGTCTATGGAGAGGCAAGGGGATTTATTTCCCCCTAAGCCTCAAACAGGTGTTGATTACTTACTTCCTGATTCAGATGATTGGAAGGAGGTTGCCATCAGACATGTGGAAGAAAACCAGAGGTTGAGGGCTCAGATTTCCAGGCTCACAGGGAAGCGCCAGCATACAGAGTGATCTCCATCAGTTCTTTTTCTTAGGATTTTAGATTGTATTTTCATCTTGAACTTGAGATCATTGAAACTTTTAATCCATTTTGGAGTTATTATAATAAAAATTTTCAGTATTTCAAAATCTTTATTATTTTGATGTTTGCAATATGTCTATAAATCTTAAATCCCTTGAAATATTAAATAATGAAGCAAAAATAATCATATGCATTACACATCACGCATCATATTTCACATATTTCTTGCATTTGTTATGCATACCCAGGTGTCTTACCAAGCTTACTTACTCCGTTCAGTAAGCTGACTCATCACTATAACACTCGGGCTAATTTCAAAAAGAAGATGGACAACTTAGAACAGGAGAATCGCGAGCCGCGCGAAGAAGTTTCTGCTTTGAAGGCAGGCTTGGCCAATCTGACTACTCTGATGGAAGCTCTGGTGGTTGCTCAGAATCAGCCACCGAGTGTTCAACCTCAACCAACAAGGGAAAATACTAAAGTTCTGACTTTTCCCGTATCTGCTACTCTAACTGTTATTCAGAATCGCATGCCTCAAGGTTATCCATGGGGAATGCCAGAGAATTTTGCACCTGAAGGTTTCAATATTGGTCCTCAAGATACTCCAGTGGTTCAGACTATTGTTACTCCGGCACCTCCTGTGGTGCATGTTGTTCCTGCTGCACCTCCTTCGGTGGACATGGTTTCGTTTGTTAATGATGATGTGTGTCTTCCTTTCCCTCCACCAAGTGAAGAATTGGGTCTTTATGACAGAATGGATGATTTTCAAGAGCAGTTCGACAAAATGCAAAGAGAGATGAAGGCTCTCAGGGGAAAAGAGCTATTTGGGCAGAATGTGAATGAGCTATATTTGGTCCCGAATGTTAAGATACCTGCTAAGTTCAAGGTTCCGGAATTTGAGAAGTATAAGGGAAACACTTGCCCTCCTGCTCACCCGGTGATGTACGTAAGAAGAATGTCTATCCACACTGATGATCAACGTCTACTGATCCACTTTTTTCAGGATAGTTTGACTGGCGCATCACTGAAATGGTATATGAGTTTGGACAACGCCAACATCCATACTTTTAATAATTTGGGAGAAGCATTGATCAAACAATACAAGTACAATGTGGAAACGGCACCCGACTGTGACCAACTTAGGGCCATGGTTCAGAAAGACAGGGAAACGTTCAAAGAGTATGCGCAGAGATGGCACGAAGTAGCTGCCCAAGTGATTCCTCCCATGGAAGAGAAGGAGATGACTAAGATCTTTCTGAAGACGCTGGGAGATTTCTACTATGAAAGGATGGTAGCAAGTGCGCCAAGTGACTTTACTGAGATGGTAGGAATGGGTATCCGCTTAGAGGAGGCTGTAAGAGAAGGCCGTTTGACGAAGAATGAAGGATCCGGAGGTGTGAAGAAGTCATCTTATGGTTTTACCAAGAAGAAAGAAGGGGATACAAATGCTGTTATACAAGAGAGGAGGGTAAACGCTCCTAGAAGGAATTATCAGCATCACCAGCAAGTCACCTCAGTTACTCCTGTGATGATTGTCGCTCCGACTACCGTTGCTTATCAAAGACCGTCCCAGCAGGGGAACCAAGGGAATAATCAGAGAAGGGAGAACTATGACCCTATTCCCATGAGCTATGTAGAGCTACTACCGACATTGATTCAGAAGAAGTTGGTTCAAGCCCGACCACCTCCCGCCATACCATCACCATTGTCTTGGTATTACAAGGCAGACCAAACGTGTGCTTTTCATCAGGGAGCACCAGGGCATAGTATTGAGAATTGTTATCCTTTGAATACTGAAGTGCAAAAGTTGGTGAAGTCTGGAATTCTATCTTTCAAGGACATGGGACCTAATGTGAAAGATAATCCTCTACCCAAGCATGGGGGAGTAAATGCTATAAATATGGTGGCCGGTTGTCCAGGCGACTTCTAGATTTTTGACATTAATCTGGTTAGAGGAGATTTGGTGAAAATGCACACAGACCTCTGTCAGCTACTATACGCATGACCACACCGGTTGTGCTATTTGCAGTACAGATATACAGGGTTGCGAGAAGATAAAGGCTGATTTACAGGAGATGATGGATGATGGCTTAATCCATATAATCAGGCCTAGGGAAGAGTATGAAGAGGAAGTGAATATGGTTTCTGGATGTCCTGGTGAATTCAGAATTTTTGATGTGGAGCATTTGAACGAGGATCTCGTGCAATTGCATGCTACCTTCTGCTATACGGTGGGTCAGGTGGAACACCAATATGGATCTTGCCTGGTTTGTTATCGAAATCCCCGAGGATGTTCAATTGTGAGGGCGGGTGTTCAGTTGCTGTTAGACAATGGAACTATCAAGATCACAGGTCAGAGGGATGGTTATCATGAGGTTGATATGGTTGAAGTTTGTTTAACGGAAGAAGAGTCAGAGGAAGAGTATGCCTCCGCGGATGAGTTTTTCTCTTCAGACGAAGATTTGTTTTCCAGAAATGACTTTTATATGACTGATTATGTTGAAGAAGGGGTAAACATCATTGTGCCTTGTTTTGGTGCACCCGCTCATCTTGAAGTGGAGTATTATAGCAAGCCAACTCTTACCCCATTGGTGATTAGTTTTCCAGGTCCTATCCCCTACAAATCAGATAAGGCTGTGTCTTAAAAATACAACGCTACAATCTTAGAAGATGGGGTGGAAGTTCCCATCCAGCCAATGCCTGATGTTGGAAATATAGCTGAAAATAGCAGGGTGACCCATAGCGGTCGTGTGTTTGCGCCGGTTGTTTGGAGAGATGTTGCTGCTGGAAAGAAAATTGCTGAGAATGATGAACCTAAAAAGGCTACAGGAGATACTAGTAGAGCTACATTAGAGAAAGAAGTGGATGATATTTTGAAGATAATTAAGATGAGCGACTACATAATTGTAGATCATCTACTGCGGACTCCTTCAAAGATATATATCCTAGCTTTATTAATGAATCCCTCCGCTCATAAAGAATCATTGATGAGGTTACTAGACCAAGCTTTTGTGGAGAGTGACATGCCAATAGATCAATTTAGCAGCGTAATTGGAGACATTACGTCATGTAATAACTTGAGTTTCTGCGATGATGAATTACCAGATGAAGGGAGG
This sequence comes from Vicia faba, assembly GCA_948472305.1. Taxonomy (NCBI): domain Eukaryota; kingdom Viridiplantae; phylum Streptophyta; class Magnoliopsida; order Fabales; family Fabaceae; genus Vicia; species Vicia faba. The sequence goes on along the minus strand of OX451739.1, from coordinate 1,260,669,560 downwards.
AATCACAACCTGGCCCTCCACATATCTATGAACTACAAGAATGATTCGATATCCAATGTGATAATTGATAATGGATCCGCGTTGAATGTTATACCGAGTGGTACTCTCATGAAGTTAAAGTATCAATGAGCACCTATGCCCCCGAGTGGCATCATTGTGAAAGCATTTGATAGGTCGAGGAAATCTGTCATCGATGAAGTGGACTTACCAATCCATATAGGACCACATTTGTTCCAGATAACCTTCCAAGTCATGGACATTATTCCCGCATATAGTTGTTTGCTAGGACAACCATGGATACACGAAGCAGGGGCTGTCACTTCAACTCTGCATCAGAAGCTAAAGTTTGTGCGTGAAGGGAAGGTGGTGATCATAAATGGGGAACAAGCATTGTTGATATTTCATTTGTCCTCTTTCAGTATCATAGAAGCGGATGAGGCTGCTATTGGAACCCAGTTCCAAGCCCTATCCATTGACAACATAAGGAGAAATGAGAATTATGTGGTTTCGCTAAAGGATGCGCAGCAGGTTGTGTGCAATGGTCATAATGCAGTTTGGAGACGAATTATGGATCCACCCGTGAACAAGAATAAAGCTGGTTTGGGTTTCTCTTCGAAGAATGGCAAAGGCAAAATTTTGAAGCCAAAGTCTACTATGAACAGTTATCATGATGTTTTCTGCAGCGGAGGCTACCTCCATCCAACTGATTCTGGAATTAATGTTGTTGAAGAGGATGAAGCAGAGCAGGAAGTACCGAATTATGTGACACATGGAGTCATGGTTCATAACTGGGTCACCATTGATGTTCCTTCTTGTATACATGTTTCAAATTAATTTGTTTTGTTAATCTTTTTTTTCTTGAAAAAACTTTCACTCTGCCCAAGGTGGAAGTATTAATGTTGTAGGGCTTATCTATTTGTTATGACTTTTAAGATCATTAATAAAAGTTGTCTTTGCTTCCCGAATTATGTCTTTATTTTCTACTTTTTCTTGGAAAATGGTAATAAAAAAACCTTTTCAAAATAAATAATAACTGAAAATTAATCTGCATGATCACTTGTTATATGTGTCTGTTTCTAAAAGAAATCATAAATCATATGTGCATATTAATTAAAAAACCCGTTGAATACAATGACCCTGCACCCTCTCCCAACTTTGAATGTCCTGTGTTTGGGGCTGAAGAAGAAGATTATGATGAGATTCCAGAAGAGGTCTCACGGTTGCTTGAGCACGAGGAAAATACCATTCAACCATATAAGGAGCCTTTGGAAGTGATCAATTTGGGTTCAGAAGAATATCCGAAGGAAGTCAAGATTGGAGCATCGTTGCATCCCGATGAGAAGAGCGGGTTGATTGAGCTGTTGAAAGAGTATGTGGATATTTTTGCTTGGTCTTACCAAGATATGCCCGGTCTAGATACAAATATTGTCGAGCATCGTTTGCCGTTGAAGCCAGAGTGTCCTCCAGTTAAACAAAAGTTGAGAAGAACCCACCCAGATATGACAGTAAAGGTCAAAGAGGAGGTCCTAAAGCAGATTAATGCTCCTTTTCTTGTGACGTCAGTGTATCCTCAATGGATTGCCAATATTGTCCCAGTATCGAAAAAAGACGGAAAAATCCACATGTGCGTAGATTACAGAGATCTAAATAAAGCTAGTCCAATAGATGATTTTCCATTGCCTCACATCGACATGTTAGTGGATAGCACAACAAAATTCAAAGTATTCTCGTTCATGGACGGATTTTCTGGGTATAATCAAATAAGAATGGCTCTAGAGGACATGGAAAAAACAACGTTTATCACACCCTGGGGAACATTCTGTTACAGAGTGATGCCATTCAGGTTGAAGAACGCTGGTGCAAAGTACCAGAGTGCTATAACAACCCTATTCCATGATCTTATGCACAAAGAAATCGAAGTATATATTGATGATATGATTTCCAAATCCCAGACTAAAGAAGGACATATAGAAGATTTGTTGAAGTTGTTTCAGCGTTTGAGGAAGTATCGTCTCCTCTTGAATCCAAATAAATGCACCTTCGGTGTTCGATCGGGGAAATGGTTAGGTTTCATTGTTATCCAGAAAGGAATCGAAGTTGACCCTGATAAATTCAAAGCAATTCAAGAAATGCCAGCACCAAGAACTGAAAAGCAAGTCAGAGGTTTCCTCGGGAGTTTGAACTATAATTCCAGATTTATTTCCCACATGACTGCAACATGTGAACCGATCTTTAAGTTGTTAAAGAAAGATCAAGGTTGTGTATGGACTGATGACTGCGAAAGGGAATTCGAGAGTATTAAAGAATATATGCTTGAACCTCCTATCTTGCTCCCTCCTGTAGAAGGAAGACCGTCGATTATGTATCTAACAGTGTTAGATAAATCCATGGGTTGTATTCTGGGACAACAGTGAAACAGGGAAGAAGGAGTTCACCATTTATTATCTCAGCAAAAAATTCACTGATTGTGAGTCGCGGTATTCCATGCTGGAAAGACATGTTATGCTTTGGCCTGGGTGGTAAAGCGTTTGCGGCAGTATATGTTGAATCATACCACTTGGTTGATCTCCAAAATGGATCCAATCAAGTAAATTTTTGAAAAGCATGCTCTTACTGGGAGAATTTCCCGCTGAAAGATGTTGTTATCTGAATATGATATCGAGTACCGCACTCAAAAGGCTATTAAAAGTAGTGCGTTGGCAGGTTACCTTGCTCACCAACCGGTGGAAGATCATCAGTTTGTAGAATATGAATTCCCCGATGAGGATGTGATGTTCTTCAAAGTGAAAGATTGTGATGAACCATTGCTTGAGGAAGGCCCTGACCCTGAATCTCGTTGGAGTATGATATTTGATGGAGTTGTGAATGCTTATGGTAAAGGAATTGGTGTTATGATTGTCACTCCTCATGGATCGCACATTCCTTTTACTACAAGGTTAACATTTGATTGCACTAATAATATGGAAGAATATGAGGCTTGCATCATGGGTCTTGAGGAAGCTATTGATCTCAGAATCAAAATTCTAGATGTGTATGGTGATTCAGCTTTGGTAATAAATCAGATTAAAGGAGAATGGGACACTCGTCACCCTGGCTTGATCCCTTACAAAGATTATGCTAGAAGATTATTACCTTTCTTCAATAAAGTTGAATTCCATCACATCCCTAGAGATGAAAATCAAATGGCGGATGCTCTGGAAACTCTGGCTTCCATGTACCAAGTAAATACTTGGAATGATATACCCTGAATTACAGTTCGACGGCTGGATAGGCCCGCTCATGTGTTTACGACAAAGGAGGTAGCAGATGAAAAACCTTGGTATTATGATATCAAGCATTTTCTTTAGACTCAGGAATACCCGATTGGTGCGTCGAGGAAAGATAGAAAGACACTGAGAAGATTGGCAGGCAGTTTCTTCCTCAATGAAAATGTGTTATACAAGAGAAATTATGACATGGTCTTGCTCAGATGCGTGGATAGGCACAAAGCGGACATCTTGATGCATGAGATTCATGAAGGTTCATTTGGCACTCATGCTAATGGATAATCGATGGCTAAAAAGATGCTAAGGGTAGGTTATTATTGGCTAACAATGGAGTCTGATTGTTACAAATTTGCAAAGAAGTGCCATAAATGCCAGATCTATGCAGACAAGGTCCATGTGCCTCCGACACTTATCAATGTGATTTCCTCCCGATGGCCTTTCTCTATGTGGGGTATTGACATGATTGGGATGATAGAACCCAAAGCTTCGAATTGGCACCGTTTTATCTTGGTAGCAATTGACTACTTAACCAAATGGGTGGAGGCTGCTTCATATGCCAATGTTACCAAATAGGTGGTTGTGCGTTTCATCAAAAATAATCTTATATGCCGGTATGGTGTGCCGAACAGAATCATCACTGACAATGGCTCGAATTTGAACAACAAGATGATGACATAACTGTGTGAAGAATTCAAGATTGTCCATCACAATTCATCTCCACACAGGCCAAAGATGAATGGGGCTGTTGAAGCTGCTAATAAGAATATCAAGAGAATTATCCAGAAAATGGTTGTTACTTATAAGGATTGGCATGAAATGCTCCCTTTTGCTCTGCATGGATATCGAACATCTGTTCACACTTCAACAGGAGCAACCCCGTTCTCCCTGGTGTATGGAATGGAAGTTGTACTCCCTGTCGAGGTAGAGATTCCCTCGTTGCGTGTGATAATGGAAACCAAATTGATAGAGGCTGAATGGGTCCAAAACAAGTTTGACCAATTGAATTTGATTGAGGAGAAGAGAATGACAACTTTGTGTCATGGACAGTTATATCAGAAAAGAATGAAGAAATATTTTGATAAAAAGGTCAAACCTCGTGAATTCAGAGAAGGCGACCTCATGCTCAGGAAGATCATGTCTTTCAGCGTTGATTCTAGGGGAAAGTGGACTCCTAATTTTGATGGCCCATATGTTGTGAAGAAAGCCTTCTCAGGCGGTGCATTAATTCTTGAAACTATGGATGGCGAGGAGATCCTACGTCCCATGAATGCTTACGCAGTCAAGAAATACTTCGCCTAAAGAAATAAAAGAACAACTCGCTAAGTTGAAAACCCGAAAGGGCGTCTTAGGCAAAAAAGAGCGTCTCGGTAGGCCGAAAACCCGAAAGGGCGGTCTAAGCAAAAATTAGAGACATAAACAGAATAAATTTCCCGCTAAGTTGAAAACCCACAAGGGCAGCTTAGGCAAAAGTTAGGGATTTTCTTGGCAAGTAACTACGTCAGACAAGACTTGATCGTTGAAGCAACAATCTTCTCGGATCCTTACCATACTTCAACAAAAGCTGCTGCTCAGGATTTCAAAAGTTGTTAGGGGGGATATTGGTCATTGTATCTCAATGTATCTTTTCCATTATGTATTACCATTTCCCAAACTTTGTAATCATATATGGAGTCTCGCCATTCGCATACTACCATTCTATTAATGAAATCCGAGCTTTTACCCAATTCTTTGTGTTCTTATTTTATTTAGCTTGCAAAGACTCCATTTATTACTGATAATAACTTTCAAAGCAAAGAGATTAAATAACAAATTTGATTTTTCAAAAAAAAAGGATTTTTACAATTTACTTTTACTTTGAGATTTATGATGAAACAATAACAACAAAAATGGTGATCCCAGAAATGGACAAACCCCGGTTATTTTGAGAAGTTTTGTTCCCCTCAAGAAGGTCTACTCGGGTTGTTTTCGTCGTATTGGGTCTATGGTTCCAGTATCCTCGAACAAGTTTAGGTTTATTTATCCTATTTTCTGAGTTTTCATGATGAGATGTTTCTATCCATTCTTTTCTCCAGGGAAGTAGGCTTGAATTCCCCAGCGAAGTTTGATTGTGTCGGTGTCAGTCTACTTTATTTGAGACTGGTCTTGCAATCTCCAGTAGGCATGTTACTTTTGAGAAAAACTGGTTTCTCCGATGAAGCCAGAAGAAGGATGTTCTATCCCGGTATCTGTTTGATTTGTCTACCTCCGGATTATGTTTCTCCTCAGTAAAGTTAAGGCAGGCAGTAAGTTTGGTTTCCGCAGCTGGCCTTTACTTTTCTTGGAATGATCATTCTGGTTGAAGTTTAGCCAAGTGTTGTTAGTACCTGAGGCAGTTTTGTTTGTTTGTTCCTACTGATTATGTATCTGTTTTTCCAGCATACGCACGATAACACTCATACATTCATACATACATCGTGCATAGCTAAAATTGACAAATCATTGTTCATTGACATTTGTTATCACCCAGTTTTGCAGAGTCACATTATCCTCTCTTCAATAGAATGTTAGCCTTAAGTAGAAAGCGTATATTTTTTCAATATCCCCACTGGGTTGTCCCTCGTGGAAGTTTTTTTTTTTGCTCTAGCCTTCCTGCAACGCTCCTTGCTTAGATGGATTTGGTTTTCCCTCTTGAGTTTATTTCTCAAAGGATATATTTTTGTTGACTGTCTTGTTCCAATTTATTTCTGGTTTGAATCCGTGGTTCCACAATAATATCATTTACTTTGGATTTCTGAAAACTTTGAGTTTTAGTTTGTGCATTTATTTTGCACGAGAAGACTTTATCTCCTCAATAGGAATATCGTGGCATTTCCCCAGGAAGTCATATTTCTATCCCCAGAAAGTCATTTCTTTTTGAAATCCTTCGTGACAACAAGCAATAGGTCTCTTTATTTGAGCAACTTGTGTTTCCCTGTAAAAGTCGATGTAACTTTTTCTACCTCTTTTATGAAAGGATAGTTTGCAGTCCGTCGTCAAATTACTCTAGTGGATAGCAAGTATTTCAATATCGCAGAGACAGTTCGTTGTGAAATCTTTGCAAGTAGAAGGTCTCTTTATTTGAGACAGCTTATATATTATCCTTTCCAGGCGGAATTCCCTAGTTAAAGAAGAAGTTGAGACCCGTTCTAGGCAAAACACCAGAATCTTGGAGAAACTTGTTATATTCTCTTTCTACCTTCAGTGAAATTTGGTAGACCATCGATAGTGAATGTCGGTGTTTATTATCTTTTTGCTACCCTCAGTGAATGTTGGTATTTCATCGTTAGTGAACGGCGGTGATATGATATATTCTCTTTCTACCTTCAGTGAAAGTTATTAGGCCATCGACAGTGAACGTCGGTGTTTATTATCTTTTTGCTACCCTCAGTGAATGTTGGTAGTTCATCATTATTGAACGACGGTGATATGATATATTCTCTTTCTACCTTCAGTGAAAGTTGGTAGACCATCGACAGTGAACATCGGTGTTTATTATCTTTTTGCTACCCTTAGTGAACATTGGTAGTTCATCATTAGTGAACGACAGTGATATGATATATTCTCTTTCTACCTTCAGTGAAAGTTGGTAGAACATCGACAGTGAACGGCGGTGTTTATTATCTTTTTGCTACCCTCAGTGAATGTTGGTAGTTCATCGTCAGTGAACAGCGGTGATATGATATATTCTCTTTCTACCTTCAGTGAAAGTTGGTATACCATCGACACTGAACATCAGTGTTTATTATCTTTTTGCTACCCTTAGTGAACGTTGGTAGTTCATCGTCAGTGAACGTCGGTGATATGATATATTCTCTTTCTACCTTCAGTGAAAGTTGGTAGAACATCAACAGTGAACGTCGGTGTTTATTATCTTTTTGCTACCCTCAGTGAACGTTGGTAGTTCATCGTCAGTGAACGGCGGTGATATAATATATTCTCTTTCTACCTTCAGTGAAAGTTGGTAGACCATCGACAGTGAACGTCGGTGTTTATTATCTTTTTGCTATCCTCAGTGAACCTTGTTAGTTCATCATCAGTGAACGGCGGTGATATGATATATTCTCTTCCTACCTTCAGTGAAAGTTGGTAGACCATCGACAGTGAACGTTGGTGTTTATTATCTTTTTTCTACCCTCAGTGAATGTTGGTAGTTCATCATCAGTGAATGGTGGTGATATGATATATTCTCTTTCTACCTTCAGTGAAATTTTATAGACCATCGGCAGTGAACGTCGATGTTTGTTATCTTCCTCTCTGCCTTCAGTGAATGTTGGTAGCTTCGCCTTCAGTAGAAGTTGGTGTGTCCTTTGACCATCCTACTATCCTCTCTGATTCAGTTCTTTTGGTCCACCAGTGATTTATTTTCCTGGTGGGGTTGCTCCTTTGTTTCTTTTCCTTTGCTACATCCCTAGTGGTGTTTTGTGCCCCTTTGAAGTTGTCCATATGCATTCATACCCATAAACATTGCATGGCATCTTAGGGCCAAAAATAGGGTTTGTCTTATATTTAAGTATCTTCAATCGCGTCGACACGAAGATTTTTAACCTTCGTATCTCTGGATAGAATAAACTTAAATAAGGGCAGCTGTTGTACCCCAATTTTTGCCTCTAAGATCCCTTCATCATACCATATGGTTTCACTCACAACAAGATCACACTAGGATTCTTGGTTCCCCGCCCTACATTTAGCTTTGCTCCTTTTGAGAAGTTACCAAGCACCTTGACGTATGTTCCTTGTGTGATCATGAATTTTGTTTTGATATCTTCACTTAACTAATGAAATACAATGTTGGCTTGTCTTACTTGTTATCCATATAGGTAAGGGCAATGAGATTTATCAAGATACTCCATGGGTTCATGAGTTTATTTCCATGCCCTAGTCAACATAGTTTGAGAATTTCAAACCTCACCATTGGATTGGTTTTGGAAGAATTGGCGTGGCAAAGTTGCTTTGGTTCACCACATTTCAAGGTTATTAGATTTGACTCAAAAGTACAGAGGGGTTTGATTGGAGAAGTTGTCATGTTTGGACAAGGCCTTGTTCCTATTGGTCACAAGAGCATATTTCTCTCAAATTTCAAGATATAAAAGTGGTTTTGGTGGATATGAGTCCTCATCGTCATCCTCAACAACTTCTATTCACAAAGCAAGAATATTGGCATAAGAAGTTTGTTCAAACTTGTCAAAGTTCCTCAAAGCATTCTCTTGATCTAGAAGCTAGGGTTTTTAACTTCAAAGGAGCATATCTTGCTCACCTTTTGGTATTTTTGAGTGTTTCCAAATACATCTTTGTCTTCAAAGGGTTATCAACAAATCACTTCAAAAGTTCCAAAGAGTTTTCATGTGGAAGGAACTTGGTGAAGAAGAAAGATTACAAGTTATCCAGATGAATCCATAATTTTCCATATGTGACTTCTAATGGTCATAACTTGGTCAATTTTTATCACCTTGAGTCCATTCTTTTTCCATAATGATCTTGAATATGTGTACTTTATGCCTTATTTTATGTGCAAAGTGAGAAAATAGATGGAAGTTGCCTTAAATATGCAAAAGATTATAGGTCATTTCATGATTTTTGGCCAACTTCAACAAGTCATAACTCTCTCAATTTTTGGATATTTTGAATGGTTCAAGTCCCAAAATGTTATTCAATAGATCTAATTCATTCCATCTTTTTTGGTCAAGAGCAAATTCCAAGTGGAAGGCCATGTTTAGATGCAAAAGATTATAGGTCATTTTTGAAAAAGAATTTGAAATATTTCTAAGTATGGAAAGTCAACTGTATTTATTCAACTTTGACTCAATGTAACTTTCAGATCAAGCATCCATTTGATTCCATTCTTTTTCTATTGCAAATCTTGTAACCTCATCTTTCTAAACCATCAAGAATCATGCCCTAAGACCCCTTGAGTTAGAAATGCCATGGATTTGAATTTGGTAACTTGAAACTGATTTTTTCACAAAGTCAGAATTTTGAAATCCATAACGTGACTTCTAAACACAAGATTTATGCGTGTTTTTGATTTAAACTTGATTAGAAAACTTGCCAGAAGTGATTAGCACCCCAAAACGCTAGATTTGGTTGAGTTTTGAAGGAAATGAAGTCACACTTCATTCGTGCTCGACCTTCACTCAATTTCCCTCCAAACTTCCTTGTTTCTTCAAATTTTCATTCTCATTCACTTCCCTATAAATAGAGGGTCCTTCCCTATTCATTTCTTCAAGCTTTGAGAGCCAAAAACACCCTTCTAAAACCTCACACGAACCCATCTTTTTTTGAATTCAGTTTCTGAGATTTAAGCTCCCTTTTCCAAAATTCTTTGCGCATTCATCATCCATGAGCATCATATAAACTCTCAAACATTTAAACCAATCAAAACGAGCCATAATTCAAGCTACAGAAGTCCAGTTTTAGAGCTTCTTCCTTGAACTTCGAAAAGGTAGAATTCTCCACCATTTGGATCCTAATCAAGCACTAATCTATTCTACTCCTTCTCCTGATTCTAATGTTGCTTACAATTTTTAAATCCATTGAGATTTGAGAGAGAAATCTCAAATTGAAGGTGCTCGCTATTTTTAGGGTTTTTGATTCATATCTCTCTCCATACCTTAAATAAATTTGGCGCGATGGTTGTGTTAGAATCGTCTTGAAGAGACGAGTTCAATGATGCTAGCCTGGGATCCTAATTTTTCCATTTGAAGGATCTCACAAAATCCCCATTGCAGGGTGTCTGGAGGTTGAAGACGATGACATGTCTCGTCTTAGAAAATGATAGCGTGCCAAACATTTTAATTTCATTGGTTGCCCTTATCCTATGTGTATCTCACTAAGGTCCATGTCAAGCACATCGCGTCTGGTCCACTGGATTAGCTTACTAATGCGTTTTGACTATGATCGGATGGTCCACATCTTTTTGGTTTTATTTTATTTTCTGATTTTATATTTTTTATTGATTAAATTTTCATAAATTCATAACTCTTTTATTTTTTATCCAAAAATTATGAAAAAATTCACAAAAATACTTTGAATTATTTAGGATCTCATGCCTATTTTTTCACATTTTTATCTTAGAATTTAGTATTTTTTATATTTTTTTATTTTTTTGCTTTCTTTTAATTACCTAAAAAATACTTTCTGACATTTTTTAATTCTGAAAAAATTCGTAAACATTATTATGCATATTATTGACTTTCTGAAAATTTTATGTTGAGGTTTACTATTTTTGACCTATTTTATGTTTGTTTGAGCAATTTTAAATAGTTTAAAAATAGTTTCTGATTTTTAAAAATTACCAAAAATATTATAAAAATATTTGGATCTATTTCTGATTTTTCTATGGCCTTACTTTTCATTTCTTGATTAATTTGAACATAGTTGATATTTTTCTCATTATTTTCTATTTTTTAAAACATTTTTAAAACCCTTTTTGTGTATATTAAATGTGATATTATTTTGTGATTATTTTCTGACTGATCTTGGGTTAGATTTTGGATCATGAACCTTATTAACATCATTGGATCCATGGTGTTGAGTCTAACTCCACAAAAATGGATGAATGATATTAATAATAGTTTGATTAGAATTTAATTCAAATGTGGTTTGTACATTTTTTCCATCCTTCTTCATTTCATCCCTTTCTCATTGCACTAAATGTTGTTGGATCATGATTTCTATATCATGTCTCAAAACAAATGGTGCATAGATTACTATTGACCAACATCAAAATAGGTGCGAATTCTATACGAGTCCACTTACGATTGCTTAACATAGCGCTAAATTTTGTCCTGATTCGAATAAATGATCATTCGTGGCCCAAACTTATGATTGCAAGCCCAAGTATGTTAATTTGATCTCTTTGATCCAATAACCTTGAGATTCATTGTGTGGAGGCTTTGGTTCTACTAATCCTTTAATGGATCTATAACACCTTTGGTCAACGCGGATCACTTAAACATCATTGATCATTAAATGTTACTTGTGAGAATTCCAAATGGATGATATACTTGACATAAAGCAAATGTAACTTGTTGTGTGAAGGCTTTGGTTCTACCAATCCTCTAATGAGTTCCAAATGCAAGTTTCAAGATGGTCATCCAAATAACCACTAATTATTGACTTGTTTTATCTTATGCTTTTATTCTTTTTCATGCTTTATGTACTATTCACTTTTAGCATTTACGTTTCATGCCATTTTCATCTTTGCTCATTTGAGCATTTATTTTCTTGCCATTTTTACTTTGCTCACTTGAGTTCTTCTTTTCCTTTCTTAAGATACTTAATAATCAACATAAACTCTAAAAAACCTTTAATGGCACTTGGACTATTTGGTTACTATCCTTGGCATTATGGAGCATGGGACTTTTTCTTGGACTTAGGATTATAAACCTTGGCCTATCTTGAAGACCTTGTGATCTTATCTCATTATTTTGTCTGGAGTTCTTGAGGTTTACCTCAATACATTGGGTTGCTTGTTTGTTTTTGTGTGCAGGTTTTTGTGATTACATTCTCTGTTTGTAATATGGAATTCACCCGTATACAGCCGTTACTCTACCTAATTTTTGTGAAGACTTAATACACTTGAAGTTTGGTTCTCTCAAGAGGTCTAGTATCTTTGCTTGCTTGGTTTCAATCCAAAGAATGAGAATTCTATCTTCACACATAATGTCAAGTATTGGCTTCTTGTTAGTTAGATGATTCTTCTCCTTATCTTTTACCTTATGCTTTAGGATAGTCTCTTCTTCTCCTCCCATCTTCTTTAATTTCAAAAATCTTCTCCCCTCTTTTGAAAACTCTTCTTGTCTCTAAACTTGAAACACTTTCATAATAAACTTGGACCTAGGTCCATGCATTTTCAAAATATTTTCATAAATAAATTTCAATCAACTTAACAATACCTTGACATTTTTGTGAGAAGACTAAAAGTCAATCAATCTCATTTCAAACTATTTTGCCACTTTGGCTTCTACTTTAAAACTTTTCTCAAAATATCGGACTCTTGTGAATCCTTGTAGTGATACAACAACTATACCTCTACAATATGTAGTGAAGTGAGATATTTCTACTTGGGTGTTGAGTGAGGCATTGTTGATTTTAAAATCTAAGCCATATCCTCCACTTTGAGATGATGAAAAATCTCCTTTCTCATGATTGTGGGTAGTAAGTATGTTTTCCATACGGACAATGACGATGATGTCTTATCTCTTAAAATCGACCAACACACTTGTGTTTCAAATTTTTAAAAGAGGAACTACGTGTACCCTAATCCCCTATTGCATGAAAGGTGGTACGTAGGCACTAAAGGTTCGCAACCACGGCGGGTGCAAAAATCATAAAAAAATACTTCTCTTCTCACCTCCACCATCTATTTCTATACAACATATTTTATAGCCAAAATATACAGATTTTTCAAAGAGGGTCCTGCGGAGTACCATAGATGTTTAGGGTGCTAATACCTTCCCTTTGCATAACCAACCCCCTTACCTTGAATCTTTCCCCCTCTTTTTGGGTTATTCTCTCTTTTCCCATTCCTTTGGAAACAATAAAGCGTGGTGGTGATTTTTATTTTTGATTTGTATAAAGTCTAGTCAATCCAATGGCTTAGTCTTGAACATTTCTACCACTACAGATCACCAAATTTCGAATACATTAGAAGTCGCATCATGGACTTTGACCTAATTTTAAGTAATTTTCGTATGATTTCTAAGAATTTTGATTTCCTCAAATTACAAGATCTTGAGACGATTATTTCTGCGTATGGTCATAAGTGATGTCGCTCACGAGTTTATCTTCAAAGATCGAAAGAAAATTGTGTTTGGAAGACTTTGAAAGTTATCGAATTGTCGCAAGTCATTTCTTTCATTTCGAATGTTCTTAACCAAAATTTGCTGAAGTTTGTTAAATTCTACAAGATTGACGAATGTTCTTAAAGCATGTTTGTTAGACAATGCAGTCCCATTTTAATCGAGTGTGGCGTGCGAGCTCATTTCGAATACCAATTTAACTTGGACAAGAGGTGAAGATTAGGACTGTCATTTGGATGACCATGGTTTTGGGTTTGAGTTAACCAATTTGGATTTGAATTCTTAGACATTTATTTTGTTTAAGAATTTTTTTGGAGTACAAGGCACATGGTTTATTTGATCACTTTATGATTGCTTGAAGTTCAAGTTGCCAAACCAAGATGTTTTATTCAAAGCATTCAATTGAGAATTGCAAAGTTTAAATTAAAACTCAAAGTTTCGTACAATAAATTTCTTCATTTATAAAGTTATTCAAGGCTTTATGTTTATTACATTACAATTGAAATACATTACAAACTTTTGTCTTGTTTACAAAGAATTACAAATTTCTTGTTTACAAAGAAAGAAATTTTGTTATACTTCTTCAAGTCTTATTTGCTTCATCTTCAAGCAATCTATCCAATCTTAGCTTGCCATCCATGCCTCATGTTCATGAAAAAAAAGGACAAGTTTGTTAGCAACTTAAACATCCAGAAATGAACAAAAGATACAAAGTATTTTAATTCATCATAAGGGTGGTTTTTGTTGAATCAGAAAAGAAGGGTTTTGTGTTCTAAGGCCTCAAACAATTTCAGTTTTATCATAGGACAAGTTTCTATTGCAAATCTCAAAAGAATTGGTTGACAATAGAAGAAAATATGCCAACAAGAATTCAAATCAGAGTTCAGCCAAATAGAATTTCAATTCAAGCCCAACAGAAAAAAAGCCTCATACATGTTGTTTCACAAAATCAGAATATACATCATTGATTTAGAAAATGTTATTTTTTGCAAATCACAAAGACAAAGTTGATTCACAAAAAGTACAAAGAAGAGATCAATTGAAAATCAGATTAACATCATGTATTCACGCAAAGAAGGTCAAATTTCCAAATTACTGCAAAAAAAACATTGTTCACAGTAAAAGAAGGAAGAAATTCAGAAAAGTACAACCATCCTACAAGTAACTCATCCCACAATCAAGAACAGTCCAGTAAACCAGCAAAAGTACAGAAAGTACCAAAACTGATACAGCAAATACGACCTCAAAGCAAGCAACGTAGGCCAAGTACAAAATTAGCAAGCCATCACCCATCATGAAAAAAGAGAAATTCAGCAAGTACAACCAGCAATACCAAACCAACCAGCAACTTGTACAAAAGTACAGCAAGTGCAGCCCCGAAAGCAAGCAAGTACAACAAAAGTAAAGTGATAAAATGATGCCCCTCAAGTCAGCATCAAGATTGTATAAGAAAACAAGCAAATTCAACCAGCAAAAGCAGCAAACAAGTACAAAGTTCAACAATCAAGTCAAAGTTGAAAACTCTCAAAGTCAGCATCAATTACAGAGAAATGAACAAAGGCTAACCACAGTATAAAAAAGAAGCAAGACTGTTCTGAGAAGGAGAGATTTTTTGGTCCAAAATATACAGAGACAGCATAACAGAATAAAAAAACCCTTTCCAATTTTTTCCAACAAAAAATATATAAACACAAAAACAGAATCACATGCAAACGGCCAAACCCTAAATATTTTTCATCATCATTTTCCTCAAAATCCAGACCCTTCAGAATCATAGAAAAGGAAGATAATCAGAAAGAACTCACCCAATATCAATTGGTAAACGTAACAAAGCCATTCTTCTTCCTTTCTCTCCTTTTCCATTTTTATTGTAAAAAAAGGTCATAGAAATCGGTTAACAAAGCAAATAAACAGGGAGAAGCAAAAAAATATAGAGAAAAGATACAGAGCCATGGTGTCCGATCGCGAGAGAGATGAAGAGGATGTGACTGCAAAATCGCGAGAGAGACGAAAGAGGCGCTGCCTCTGTATTAGGGTTCACAAACCCTTTGCTTTGTCTTTGTAAATTAGAGATAAAGGGTGGGTCTTGGGTCGACCCGATTCGGCCCAAGCCCATCATATATATTTTTTATTTAAAAAAAACTAACGTTCTTTTTATATATTATTCAAGTTATATTATTTACAGATTGAAGCAGTTGGCGCATTGGTGAAGGTGTTGTTGGACAAACCTGAAGACAGGGGTTCAAATCCCCCCGGGACCTTTTTTTTGCTTTCTTCATTTTTCTGTTTAAATTGTTATTGCTATTGAGCTCAAACCTCCAGCCCATTTATCTCCCTCACACGCACACCCCCCTATCATCTAAAACACCATTCAGCCTTAGCCTTTTTTTCTCTTTGTTTCTAAACAAAAAAAAAACATTTTTGGGTCAGACCTAAAACAAACACAAAAAAAACAGTTTTACTCCACATACACCTTGAATCCTTTCTACCCCCCCTACTTTAATTTCATATTTTTTATTTTATTCTATTGCTATTATCTTTACTATTATTTTTATTATTAATATTATTATCATTATTATTATTTTTATTAACAAAAAATCCAAAATATTTATATTTTATTAGTTTATTCTCTTCATAAAAACTAAAAACTTAATTTAATTTTTTTATTTTTAGTTAATTATTTTATTTTAGTTAATTAGGTTAAAACCTCTTCCATAAAAAATCCAAACAAAAATCACATTTCTTTTTGCATTTACATTCTTGTATTTATATTTATTCATTGTTTGTACAATATTCAATATGGTTTAATAATTATTTAGATTTAATTTCTTGCAATTCCCCATTTTGTAATTTGTATACCCCCTCCCCTAAATGATGTAATAGCTTAGTATTTTTATTTTCTACAATTTAAATGCTTTATATACAAATGCTAGTAATTAGGGTTTGTATGGAAAGATTAAAAATCAAAGCTTAGCAAACCCTAATCAAGACAAAACAATGTATGTAAATCAATACACTTGCATACATACACCCTTAGGGTAAATCCACTTGGTTGCCTTATAAAATGGCCATATTATGCATGTGAGGTGTCTTAGCAAAAATAAACAAAATACAAGATCATAATCCCTCGATGACGCTATCCATGTTGCGTTTCAAAATGATCTTAGTCCATAAAATAAAATGCTAAGATATCTTACAATATTTCTAATCATGGCTATACGATGACCCTTGCCCGTCCCTTTTACATCTAAAGACAGGGTTACTTACCAAATCAATGGTAAGATAACAATGTCAAAGGAAAGAGGAAATAAACATGAAAGACTTTTGAGTAGGTAGGTTGTTCCTAGTTGCTTGCTCAATTTCAAACTAAAAATCCTTGCTATTTTCAAAACAAACACCAACACTTTCAAAAACATCTTTCAAACTTGAAAACATTTTTCAAAAGATTAACACTTTGTATACATTTTTATGAACGAGAATCATTACAACGTTTGCCTAAACGATGGCGCCTTTTCAAAATACTTTCAAAAACCACACAAAACACATTTTCAAACAAAAGCAAGTGATCTAGCAAGTAACTAAGATCCCATGGAAAACCATGGATGAAGAGGGTGCTAATACCTTCCCTTTTCATAATATACCCCCCCCAAACTCAAGAAAACATCTCAAAGGTCTTTTCTGTTCTTTTAAACCTTTCCTTTTGGTTAAAATAAAAGTCGGTGGCGACTCTTGCTAAATTGCAACATTTACAATCAAACGAAAATGACCTGGTCAGTTCTCCCACCGTGTTACAACGTCCATTCGAAGGAGGCAACTTAAGGCCAATCGAAGAGCAAGGACTGGAGGCATTCGAAGGACCCAAAGTGTCCAGGTTCATGCAACCTACGAAAATGGAAAGAATGTAACATAAATGGATGATTTTCAAATTCTTGAAGGACATGTTAAAGACTTAATTCTTGCCATATTTATCAATCTTCAACCAAAGGTATGTCAGGATTTCGATTCCCATCAAGTTAGAGGCTCAAAACAACTCAGAGCAAGCTGGAAAAAACGCATGATTGGAACAAATATGGCAAGTTTTCATGAAAAAATCAAATTAAATCTCTCCCTCATGATGACCAAAGATTTGGTACACAAATGTTGACCTAAATCTTTGCCTATATAAACCCAACAATTCCAGACGCAAAGGGACGACCTCATACACGCATATACATTGCCTAGAAAGCTACAAAAAATTGCCAAAAATCTAGCGAAGTAGTGAAATTTGAAGTGCCAATTCCACCCACATTCAATCCGTTCCAGGCGTCCCATCATCACCTTGAGGATCCCAGGAGTGCCTAACAGCCCTCCTTGACGTTTAAAACCTCTTAAAACAATCAGATTTCGTTGCTCCTGTAGGGTAAAATTCTCACGCTCTAATCTCTCAGTTCATGCAATTTTAATAAATTTGAGGCACAGATCCATACTCATGTTGTTGTTTAGAGTTTTTTTTGACATAGAACATGCCAGGTTAAGGAAGGAATCCAGAAACACCATTGTTAGGGTAGCCTGCGATGTTTTAGTCGTATCTCCTTGTGCAAACACCTTCAGTCCAAAGTAGCTGTTTTGTTGTTGTTTGTCTTAATGATTGAAAAAATCCCAGTGGTGAAGGATGTGTGTTTAATCTAGGAAAGCTTGGGGTTCGACACCAGGTCTAGGTCGAAAATCACCTTATGTCATGGATCGAAGGAGATAAATCATATCCTAGATCGAAGGAGACAACTCCTATCCTAGATCAAAGGAGACAGCTCATACCCTGGATCGAAGGAGACCGCTCGTACCCTGGATCAAAGTGGACAGTTCCTTCCCGGGATCGAAGGATCTCTATTCATTGTCTTATTTTTTATTTTGATTATTTCTTTTGTTTCTTGTTTTTTTATTAACTTTAAAACCAAATCACCAAAAATTAGGTCTAGTTTGTTTTTTTAATTAAAATTATTAACTAATTAATTTAATTACTTTAACACCTTTCTTAAAATAAAAATGATAGACTTAGGTTTATTTCATTCAAACCTTTCTTAACAAAAAATACAAAAATATTAGAATTAGGTTTAATTTCATTTGATATTTATTTTCTTAATTAAATTTAGATTTAAGTTAATTTTAAGTATTTTCTTAATAAGCACAAAAACAACCAAAAAATATTTTTATGTTTTACTTAGCAATTTCTTACGGACTTTAGATGTTCGTCTCTATTTCGCACGCATTATCTTGTTCTCGCATTTTTCATAATAATGTATCTGCTGACAGTATTTAATAGATTAAACTATGTGTTTATTGCTTTCCTTTATTTTCTTTCCCCATTTGGATATGTAAATACCCCCTCCCCGAAGCATTGTAATAGCTTAGATTTAAATTTCCGCACTTTTAATTTCTGCAAGAATATTAACCGCTAGTAATTAGGCTTGTATGGTAAGATTGAAATCAAACATTAGCGAACCTAATAACAAAGATATATAAACTGAATTGAATCACTTGCACATATACACCTCTAGGGTATCCCACTTCGGTTGCCTTCGGAAAATGGTCATAATTCTCGAAATGTGAGAAGTTTTAGTGATTGTCCTCTATTTTGAAAGATCACAAGTCCCTCGATAACCCTCTCGATGTTGCCTCGGTAAAAAAATGATCTTAGAAGTTTAGGGAAGTTACTAAAATTCCATGCCAAGTTGCCTTCGTGACCGTAACGCCCCTTCGAATGTCCCTTAAACATCCAACGACTAGGGCTACCAACTCACTAATAGTAGGATAGAACTGTCTAAAGGATAGGAGGAAAATAACAAACCATTTCGAGTATAAGTTGATAGGCCATAGATGCTTGCTCAAAGACAAAACTTTCACACTTACACAAGACATTTCAAAAACACTTTCAAAAAACGCTTTATCAACACTCTTGAGTACTGATACAAGAGTTATCATAAAATGAATCGCCGCACTAAGGCATTTTCAAAATACTTTTCAAAAGACAAAGCACAAGGTACTTTTAAAATGAGCTAAGCATCTAAGAGCCCGTAGATAAATACGGATGGAAAGGGTGCTAACACCTTCCCTTTCCATAATATACCCCCTTACTCAGAAAATTCTCGAAAAGGTCTTTTTCTGTTCTTTTCACCCTTTCCTTAATTTGGATAAAAGAAAAGTCGGTGGCGACTCTTGTTTACCGCAACATTTACGAACACAAACGCAAAACCAATATTAACAGTCGGTTTTGCCATCGTATCACAGAACTGGAGACTCTGTTGGGGACAATATGAATAAAGAGTGGGGTTACCTTAAGAGCTAGTTCATTTTAAAAATGTTGGAATTGCTTGCTTTGTATGCTTTATCCTTGGAGGGTTGTTTGGGCTGTTACTATAGATCCTACACCCGGATCTAGAGGCATCTTTTTAGGTAAACAGAAATAGATCGTGGAGAATGTACGCCATAGACCGATATGGTTAAAGTGATAGTTGTGTTGGTGTGACACTTTGGTTGGTACAGGTATCCCTTGTGTTGAATCGAGGAGAATACAGGGCCACCGTGTGGTGTCGTGAAGCACTAACGGACCTTAGAACCTTAGTTGAACAAACTTGGCCATTAGAAAGTATTGAGATAGCCGGCCTCGGTGTAAAGCTGGGGATTGGTTGATACTCGATGCTACACTCATTGAGATTGGACTTTAGAGATGTTTCGGCCGCAAGAAAATATTGCTAAGCTGAAATAATTCCCGATAAAGAAAGATAAGTGATATTGAGACTCCTTAGAACCCGATTACTTTTTTAAGACAGGTTGAACCAAATAAACTTCAAGAGGGTACTTACCTACAAACCCCATTGTTTTACCCCAAAATTTTCCCTCTCAATTCTCAAGTAATCTCTCACAAGATTTCCATTGATTCAAGACTACACAAGGTTTGATCAGCTCAAGACACCTCCTCTAGCACTGATAACTGGAAATTAGGGTTTGAGTTTGCACAAGGACAAATGGACTTAAATTCCCCATATGACTTTCATGGATCATTTTGGACCCTCAAGATTTCTCATGTCAAGTTTCAAGTCTTGGATCACATTTTTGCTCAGTCAATTGATTAATTGACCTAAAATCAGTTATATTGGGGAAAAAGTCAAATGCGGTCAATTTGCAGTGAAATTTCATAATTTTTGATCCATATCAACATCATAAACTCATATATGTAAATTTATCAATTTTGGATCATAATACCTCAAGAAATTTGATCAGAACATCAAAAGGGAAAAATGGTAAAAATTAGAGTTTTGACTGAGAAGGTGCAATTTCTGATTTTTGACCTAGCAAATGAGTTATTGGTTTAAGACGTGACCTCAAGGATTCAAATGCTTCATTTTGACCCAATGGCATGGCTCAAAACATTTCTCAAGTTCAATTGATTGACAGTTAAATTTCAGTCAACTGATGAAAAGTCAATTGTACACTAAAAAGTCAAACTTTGACTTTTTGATCAAAATCAAGTTTCAAAGATTACAATTCATCAAGACATATCAAAATGTGAAACTTGTTCATGAAGAAATCAAAAAGTCAAGATTTCATTTTGAAAAGTCAAAATTTCTAAACTTAAAATTTTTTCTAAGTGTTGGAAATTCACATTTTTTTCATAACTTTATGCCAAGTTTACACCATGATGCAAGATGATTCAAAGGCAACTTCCAACATGAAAGTTTTAGATCTCAATGAGATATAAAACATTGTATAACATAACTTTTTCTAGAAATTCTTAGATTTCAAGTTATGATTTTGTGAAGACAAGTTCATGAAACTTGAAAAACATAGTGAAAATTTGCCCTAGTTTAGGCAGGATTTTGACCTAACTTCATGGCAATTTTTCACATAGTTCCAAGATGAATTTTCAAAAATGTCCAACATGAAGTTTGTATATTATGTTACAATATTTCCAAAATGTACAAGAACTCATTAGGATCATGCTTGATCTAGCAGAATCAAAGGCAAGAAGTTAGGTTTTCATTCTTGAATTACAAGCCATTTCTTGATGAACACATAATCCAATCTCAAAGTTAGGCTGCATAATATTGCTTTGCAGGAATTCTAACTTGTGTATCTATCCATCATTAATGGATTACACAAAATTTTGAGCTATAATCCAAGTGGTTTAAGCATTGTCGAACTTACTTTGCCATTTTGGGAAGAAAGTTAACAATGCCATTCTTGAAAATCAAGCTTTATGTGCAAAGTCAATTCTTGAGCCTCTCACTTATTCCCTCTGACCACACTCCATCTACAAAGTCAGGAGCAAGTTTGTTTAAATCATAACCACTCTACAATAACAAGTACAAATGGTATTGAAACTTGATTTCTCAAGAAAATCACATGTTGAGCTTAAACATGTGATTTTGAATTTTGATCAAATACAAGTCTCCAAACTTGTTGATTATAAATAGAGGCCCTATTTGCAATCTAACACAAGCTTGAAAACCCTGAAACTCTCCAAAACTTCCTCAAATCATAACTTGCATCAAAACTCCATTGTTGTGCACATTCTGACTTTGAAACATAAACTCCCATTTTCCTCGTGCGTTTTCATTCCAAACCAATCACAAAGCTTCTATACATCAAATATAATCCATCTCCATCCCTATTTCATAATTGTAACTCCATCTTCATCATCTTCCAAAATAAAAAACAAAGCTCTGCAAGTTGACTTCTCCAGGCCATTTCATCCATCCATTGCTCAAGCTAATCATTGCATTAGCTTCCTGGGAACTTGTGGAAGCTAACCTGATCATTGCAGCACCTTGAATCAAGCTCATTTGCATTTCACAATTTCCAGTTTTGAGGTATCATTTCTGAACTTCTACCTTTTCATCTAGGCATTGTTATGCTTGCATTTGTGAAGATAAAATGTAGATATCACTGCCCTGAAACTGTACATCTCCGTAGATTTCATTTATATTGCTTGAGTAGTGAGAATTTTAAGTTTGAACTTTCTGAAAAAGTTAGGTCAGAATTTGGTACCATTCAAAATTTATGCTCATTTTTTATTTATAGTTTTAGTAATTTACATTTTTGGAATCGTTGTGGAATTTGGAACAACTTTGATGTTTACATTTTTGCAAATGGATGAGAAATGATGAAGTTGTAGATTTTCACACTTATATTTAATTTTCTTATAAAACAAAAAGACAAAAACATTTTCTTAATAAATTTGATTTCTTTTTCTTAATAAATAATTAGATTTAAGTTTAACTATTTTTATTTTTTATTTAAAATTAATTTAGAACTTAAGTTTTTTTTAATTAATTAATTTTCATATTATTATCATTTAACTTAAAACCTTTCACAAAATAACCCTAAAAATGCTTATTTTTTAGTTTAATTTCTTTTCTTAATTAGTTTAGGTTAAGTTTATTTAATTTTAATTAATCATATTTCTTAATTAGGTTAAAACCCTTAACAAAAACCAAACAAAAATCATTTCTTTTTCCATTTACTTTCTTGCATATTTATTCAATTCATGTATTATTATTATTCAATATGGTTTTAATAGATAATTAGGTTTAATTTTCTTTCAATCCCCATTTATAAATTTGTATACCCCCTCCCCTAATGATGTAATAGCGTAGTAATTTTACTTTCCGCAATTTATCGCTTTCATATAAATGTTAGTAATTAGGGTTTGTATGGAAAGATAAAATCAACAAGTAGCAAACCCTAATTTAAGATAAACAATGCATGTAAATCAAACACACTTGCACACTTGCACCCTTAGGGTAATTCCACTTTTTTGCCTTACAAAAATGGTCATGTTATGCATGTGGGATGTCTTAGCAAAAAAAAAATCAAAAATACAAGATCATAGTCCCTCGATGACGCTACAAATGTTGCCTTTCAAATGATCTTAGTCCCTTAAAGAGAAATGCTAAGATATCTCACAACATTGCTATCATGACTATAAAATAACCCACGCCCGTCCCTTTACATCCAAAATAAGGCTTCTTACCAATTAATGGTAAGATAGAAATATCAAAGGAAGAATGACATGAACAAAGACTTTTGAGTAGGTAGATTGTTCATAGTTGCTTGCTCATTTTAAAATTAAACATCCTTGCTTATTTTCAAAACAAACACCAAACACTTTCAAACACTTTCAAAACATTTTCCAAACATGAAATATTTTCAAAAGTCCAACACTTTGTATACGTTCTTACGAACGATAACTATCACAAAGTTTGTCTAAACGAAGGCGCCTTTTCAAGATACTTTCAAAACCAACACAATACATATTTTCAAACAAAGCAAATTTTCAAACAAAAGCAAGTGATCTAGAAAGCAATTAAGAGCCCATAGATAACTATGGATGAAAAGGGTGATAACAACTTCCATTTTCATAATCTACCCCCCGAACTCAAGAAATAATCTCAAAGGTATTTCCTGTTCTTTTCAGCCTTTCCTTTTATATAAAAGAAAAGTCGGTGGCGACTCTAACTAAATGCAACAATTGCGATAAAATGAAAAACATCCCAAGTCAGTTATCCCACCGTATTACAGAATTGGCGACTCTGTTGGGGAAAAACTTAAAAGTGGGGTTACCTTAGGGCTAGATCACGCTTACTTGCTTTCATTGTTTGATTTGTTTGCTTTATATTTTGGTTCCTTGTTTGGGCTTGTTCTAATCCTCTATCCGGATTTGGGATACCTTATAGGTAAGTAGCAATACATTTTGGAAACTGTGCGGGGTATACCGACACAGTCTAAGCAATAGCTATGTTAGTGTGACACATTTGTGGGTACCGGTAGCCCTTGAATAGTCAAGGAGAATACGGGGCCGCTGTATGGTGTCATGAAGCACTAACTGACTTTAGAACATTTACTTGACCAACTTGGCCATTAGGAAGTAGTGAGATAGGCGGCTTTGGTGCAGTCCGAAGTTTGTTGATACTCGATACTACGCTCATTGAGATTGGACTTGTTGGGATATTTCGGTCGTCGTGGAAGAGGCTCACGCTGAAACCATGCCCAACAAAGAAAGATCAGTGATATTGAGATCCCCTAGAATGCGGTTACTATTTCTAGGACAGGTTTGAGTCAACTAAACTTCAAGAGGGTACTTACCTAAAAGACTCCATGCAAGCCTAAACCTAAGGACTTGTTTGTCTTATTTGTATATGTTTAATATTACATAACATCATAACATCATACTCATTATCACTAACAATTCCAAGGATTATTGGGATTTATCTTTATTCTGTTTTGTAAGACATGACTTCCATCCACAGGAAAACCATTCAAGTCAACCTCGTAAGGATTCCTTCTCAACTCAAAGAGTTAGCATCAAGGGTCCCTGAGAACTCTTCATTCACCAAAAGACATGGTCGCCTCCTAAACTTGGTTACCTTAAGCACTGATGAAAATATGATGAAGGTGCTTTTCCAGTTCTTTGATCCTCTACACCATTGCTTCAATTTCCCTGATTATCAACTTGTGCCTACTCTGGAATAATTCTCTCAACTCTTGAGGATTCCCATTCTCAATCAACTACCCTTCAACATTACGGAAAGAGATCCAAAACCTGAAGAGATTTCCCAAGCACTACACTTGTAATAATCTGATGTCACGACTAATTGGGAAACAAGGAATGGTGTCAAAGGATTCTTAGCCAAGTTCTTGTTTGAGAAAGCTCAAAATTGTTGGAACTATTTGGATTTACAAGCTTTTGAAGAAATCTTGGCCCTTCTCATCTATGGGATGGTTTTGTTTCCAAACCCTGACCAACTCATAGATGTAATGCTGTCAAAATCTTCATGTCTCGCAATCCGATGCCTACATTGTTGGGAGATATCCTACATTCTTTTCTCTCTCGCACTATAAGGAAAAGAGGAGCCCTCATGTGTTGCACTCCTCTCTTGGCTAGATGGTTTATTTCGCATCTTCACCAGTCTGTGTTGAAGAACGGGCAAGGTTTAAGGTTGTCCCGTAGGTTGATGACACTCAGGCATTTAGATATTCATTGGTGTTCTCGATCCTTGGAGAACGTTACTATCATCAATCATTGTGGGGAATTCCCTAATGTCCCTTTGCTTGGAATTAGAAGAGGTATCACTTACAACCCTTTCTTATCCTTACGACAGTTTGTATATGCCCGAAGAGATGGTCCACATGAGATTGCTCATCCAAGGAGTGGTATTCGACTACGAGAGCGACGATCAAATCTACCGTCAGAGGTTTATACGAGCTTGGAGGATGGTAAGTAAAGTGGATAGTAAGACACTGGGACACAATAATTTCATTTCCCTTGAGCCTTACCATAGGTGGGTACGAGCTCGTGCTCAAAAACTTGTGACGCCTTATCCCTCTATCTTACCAGTTATCATGGAACCTATTGTTGAAGGAGATGTCCCGTACACTGTCCTCCATCCCGACATGCCTACTTTTCTTGAAGACTTACAAAAGGGTTGGATTCAGCTAAAGGAGGAATGAGATACCTTCGAAGCTCAATTCTATGCTAGTGAGAAGAGAGTCTTGGAGCTTACAAAACAACTAAATGAAGAGCAAAGCATGAACGCCTATATTGCACCAAAGAGGATGCGTTTGGTCTTTTTATCTTAGAGATTTATTTTGTAAGCCCAAGAGGCATGTTATAGTTATTTTAAACTAATTAATGAAATTTGACGTTTGTTCATGCTTTGTCTATACAAATTTAAATTTCATAAATCCTTGAAATCATTTACATACACATCTTCCATGCATTATAACATAACAGGTTTTCACACAACAAGTTTCCTTATCTTTCTGCTGTTTATTTCAGTAATATGGATCTAGAGAAAACAGTGAAGGACCTTCAAATACAAAACTCTCAATTCCAAGAGACTCTACTGGCCCTATCCAAGGGGAAACAAGATATGATAGCATTGCTGGCAGTTAAAAAGAAACCCAAGAAGAAAGCCCTAGTCAACATGGGTAGAAGGTTCAAAGAGTCAGTCCTTCAGATCCCGGTAGTGGAAGACTCATTTGAGGAAGACGAGAATCAGATTGGTGAAGCTAGAAGTACTCAGGCTGGGTGCATCAACGATCAAGCGTCTGATGAGGATGATTATTTTGACGAGCAGTTAGAAGACAGATTGAAGGTCGTTGAGATCCAAGCTGCCCTCGGTAAAGATTTTGATGATTTGGGTTTGATCTCTGGGGTTGTCATTCCCCACAAATTCAAAATACCAGTCTTTGCAAAGTACGATGGTGATTCCTTTACAAAAATTAACCTGAGATCTTATGTGCGCAAGATACAGCCGCACACCGCTGATAAAAAACTCTGGGTTCACTTTTTTCAAGAAAGCTTGGCCGGAACACAACTAGAGTTGTTTTACCAGTTGGATGGTTCCCGTATCAATACATGGGAGGACTTAGCCACCGATTCTACCACCAATATCAGTATAATGCTGACTTGGCGCCAACAAGAGTTCAGTTGCAAGATATGACAATAGGGAAGAATGAAGGATTTAAAGAATACACTCAAAAGTGGAGAGACCTTGCCAGTAGGGTTCAACCACCTTTGACTAATAGGGAGCACATTGACATGTTTATGGGCACTTTATCTGGTTTATTATTTAACTTGTTGGTTGGTTGTTCTTCTTCCGGTTTCACTGAGCTAATCTTAACCAGTGAAATAGTTGAAACCGCATCAAAAGCAGGAAGATTCCCATGGCATCTGCCTCCATTTCCAATCCTGTAAAGAAACATTTTGCTGCAAAGAAAGAAATCAATATTGTGTATGGGGAAAGGGCCCGTACCAAGAAGGATGACCGCCAATATGTTAATGATGTCTGAATCTCCAATCCAACTCCTATTCAAAGACCATCTGCTAATCATCAATAATTTAAAACTCCGAGAAGACAATTCACGAGGATAGGCATGTCACTATCCCAAGCCTTACAACACTTACTAAAGGCTAATTTGGTGACATTGCGCGATCCTCCGGCCAACCTATATACCTCTTCACCAAAGTTTAATCCAAATGCTAAATGTGCTTATCACTCAAGTAGTCACGGGCATGAGACTGACCAATGCTGAGCCCTGAAGAATAAAATTCACGACTTGATAGATAACAAGACTATTGAATTTGATCCTCCTCAAACTCCAAATGTAATCACCGCACCTATGCCAAACCATGGCAAGGGTGTCAATGTTGTTGAAGATACAACTTTTGTTTCCTCTTTCGAAGACTTGACTACTCCATTGAATGTTATCAAAAAGAATCTGTTGAAAGCCGAGATTATCCCTGGCTGTGTGAAGGACTGTGTTTGCTGTGCCAAACAACTTAATGGATATGAAGGGCTGAAGGAAGGCATTAAACGCCTGATGGATAACCACAAGATCCTATTTTAGAAGACTCCGCTTGCGAAAAGTTTAATTAATAAATGTGAGGATCTCTCCATTATAACCATCTCAAATAAACCTCTTAGGATCTCCTCCAAGGGTCCTATCAGGATTTCAAATGAATCAATTATTGCTCCCTTAATAATTACCTCTCCCGGACCAATTCCCTACTCTTCTAACAAGGCAGTGCCATGGAACTATAGTGCTGAGGTGTTTTTATCATGGGATAAAACAAGACGCCTGGATTGAAGAAGACAAAGCTGATGACATTGGTAACATAACTGGCTCAAGTAAGGTAACCTGAACTGGGAGAATCTTTTCAGCCAACATCTCACCACCAGTTGTTACAAAGGCACCTACCTGCATCACTGCTGCTAGGCCAAGTATTGATACAAGAGGGAAAGAGAAAGTTCTTGAGTCAATCGTAATAGAAATACCCGCAAAGGACGTTGCTGATGGAGAACCTTCCGCTCGTGAGATGGACGGGATCTTGAAAATCATAAAAAGGAGCGATTTCAAGATTGTGGAGCAGTTGGGGCAAACCCCTTACAAGATTTTTATGTTGTCTTTGCTACTCTTTTCCGATGCCCATGCTCGGGCATTAATCAAATTCTTGAAGAAGGATCATGTCCCTCATGAGACCATAACAGACCAGTTTGAGAATTACATGGCGAGCTTGACGGCTGATTATGATTTCGGGTTCTCAGATGCTGATCTAACACCGCTTGGGAAGAACGACAATAAAGCTCTACATGTTTTTGTCGAGTGCAAGGGGACCGCCCTAGCACATGTTCTGTTCAACACTGGTTCTTCTTTAAACATGCTACCCAAGGGGGCTTTATATCATTTAGATTGTAAAGGTCTAATTCCGAAACCCAGTGATATTATTGTGAGGGCCTTCGATGGACCAAAAATGATCGTTCATGGAGAGGTGGATCTCCCGATCAAGGTGGACTCACAATTTTCAATTCTACCTTCTACATCATGGATATCCGTCCTGCCTATTCCTGTTTTTTGGGTCGCCCTTGGATCCATTGAGCTGGGGCAGTAACCTCAACTCTTCATCAAAAGCTCAAGTATCTTGTCAAAGGAAGAATTGTCACTGTCTGTGGTGAGGAAGAGTTCATGGTGAGCCACCTAAACTCATTCAAATATGTAGAAATTAATGGGGAATTTATAGAGACCCTGTGTCAAGTCTTTGAAGATGTGCCGACAATGAATTCTGCTACCAAATATTCCTCTGATGTGTCCAAAGCTGTTAAGGTCGTGTTGAAGATGGTTTCATCCAAAGATGCTCGTGCTGCAGTTGAAGAAGCAAGTTGTGATACTTAGGGGAAACTCCTCGAGATCCCATTCAAAGTCGACAAATTTGGTTTGGGGTTCACCGCCAAGGCTCAGAAGGAAGTGAGGCACGCTCGTGCAGGGAAGCCCCCTCTCTGTATTGGAAGCCACAGAGTCAATGATATAGGTGATTCTGATGATGAAGTTGCATTTGAAGATTGGGTGTATCCTACTACAACGGAGCTCAAGAATTGGCATGAAAAGGACTTCATGCCCATCTCCTTCATTGAGGAGTAATCACTCGTTTATTGCTTTTTATTAATTCAAGAACATTTTGTCTGTAATATTTAACATTGACTTTTAAGCCATCTGTCTGGCACGAGGCACTATGGTCCAGTTGTCAAGGGTTTTATTTATGTTCATCATATAACATGATCATCCAATATAAATCATTGGACTCTTTTGCATTCAAATGTTTGTGCACATTGTCTTTCTTTTTCTTCAAATATATTTTTCAAAATAGCCACGTGCCTTACATGCACATACACACACACTCTTGCAGGGCCTCATCCACTCTGGATCTTATTGCTAATGACTCTACTATTGTCGACTATGACTTTGAATGTCCAATTAACCAAGCTGAAGATGAAGGCGAGGAAGATTGTGAAATACCGGGAGAACTAGCCAGACTTCTATTACAAGAGGAAAAAGCTATTCAGCCGCACAAAGAGTCCGTTGAAGTCATCAACTGGGTACCAAGACAGACAAGATAGAGATTAAGATTAGTGATAACTTAGAAGACAATGTCAAGAGAAGGTTGGTTCAAATGTTTCATGACTATGTGGAAGTTTTGCTTGGTCATATGAAGATATGCCAGGGTTGGATACCGATATTGTAGTTCATTGTCTACCGACAAAGGAAGATTATACTCTTGTCAAACAAAAGGTTCATCGCGTGAGGCCTGTTATGTCTGAAAAGATAAAAGCTGAAGTGATGAAACAATTTGATGCAGGATTCCTAGCTATGATGTCTTATCCCCAATGGGTTGCAAATGTGGTGCCAGTGCCAAAGAAAGACGGAAAAGTTCATATGTGCGTAGATTATAGGGATCTGAATAGGGTAAGCCCCAAGGATGACTTCCCCTACCACACATTGACGTCTTGGTCGATAATACTGCTCAACATAAAGTCTTCTCTTTCATGGATGGCTTCTCAGGCTATAATCAAATTAGGATGGCTCCCGAAGACATGGAGAAGACTACTTTCGTTATGCAATGGGGCACCTTTTTCTACAAGGTCATGCCGTTCGGGTTGAAGAATGAAGGGGCAACATATTAAAGGGCTATGGTAGATTTGTTTCATGATATGATCCATCATGAAATAGAGGTATATATAGATGATATGATTTCCAGATCACAAACTGAGAAGGAACATCTCGATCAACTGTACAAGCTATTCGAAAGGTTAAAAAAGTACAAGTTGAGGTTAAAACCTAACAAGTGCACATTTGGAGTACAATCTGGAGAGATTCTAGGTTTTGTTGTCAGTGTTAAAGGCATCGAAGTCCATCCTGCCAAGGTAAAGGCCATCCAAGAAATTCTAGTCCCCCACTCTAAAAAGGAAATTAGAGGATTCTTGGGTCGCCTTAATTACATCGCCCGCTTCATATCTCACTTGACTGCTACTTGTGAGCCAATATTCAAGCTCTTGAAGAAAGATCAAGTAGTCAGATGGAATGATGAATGCCAAGCTTCCTTCAACAAAATCAAATAATATCTGCAAAAACTTCTTATTCTCATGCCTCCAGTTAAAGGAAGACCCTTGATCATGTATTTGACAGTACTAGAGAATTCTATGGGGTGTGTTTTGGGCCAACATGACGAGCCTGACCGAAAAGAGCATGCTATTTAGTACCTAAGAAAAAAGTTTACCGACTGTGAAACCAGATATTCACTACTCGTGAAAACTTGTTGCACTCTAGCATGGGCTGCTCGCCGACTAAGACAGTATATGCTGACTCATACCACTCTGTTGATTTCTAAGATGGACCCAATATTGTACAAGCGCAACCATGACTCTACTTTACTTCGATGTATGGATAAGAAAGAGGCAGAGGAAATCATGGAAGACATGCATGATGGTCTATTTGGGACTCACTCTAGCGGACATACCATGGCCAAGAAGATATTGAGAGCTGGATACTATTGGTCAACGATGGAGATTGATTACCATCAACACTCAAGAACTTGTCACAAATTCCAAATCTATGCTGACAAGGTCCATGTGTCTCCTATTCCTTTGAACTTAATGACCGCTCCGTGGCCATTTGCAATGTGGGGTATTGACATGATTGGAGAGATCAAGCCCACTGCTTCTAATGGACATTGCTTCATTCTGTTTGCTATTGATTATTTCACCAAATGGGTCGAAGCCGCCTCGTTTGCCTCAGTCATAAATAATGTGGTAGCTAGATTCATCAAACATAACCTCATCTGCCGCTACGGTATCCCCTAAAGGATCATCACTGACAATGGGACTAACCTTAACAATGCTATGATTACCGAACTTTGCACTCAGTTCAAAATCAAGCATCACAATTCTTCTCCATATAGACCTAAAATGAATGGCATTGTCGAAGCGGCCAACAAAAACATTAAGAAGATTATGCAGAAGATGGTAGTGACCTACAAGGATTGGCATGAGATGTTACCATTTGCTCTTCATGGCTACCGTACTTCAGCTAGAACATTAACTGGGGAAACTCTCTTTTCCTTAGTTTATGGCATGGAGGCTGTTTTTCCAGTGGAAGTTCATATTCCCTCACTAAGGATTATGAATGAGGCAGGCCTAGGCGAAGACGAATGGATTCAGACAAGATTGGATCATTTGAACTTGATCGATGAAAAGAGATTGGCTACTGTTTGTCATGGTCAGACGTACCAAAAACGTATAATCAAGGCTTTCAGTAAAAATATCAAGCCTCGAGTATATCAAGCTGGTGACTTTGTGATAAAGCACATCATTCTGACACAAGGGTTAGTCTGGAAGGCTACTATTACAAAAGGTATCCTGACTCCTGTAAGGTTTGCTATTAAATCCTGAGTTGATATCAAACTCTTACAAAATTTGTTTATTTTACTAAAAAATGAATTTTCAAACTTCAATACAGACATAAGCTTTGTATTCTTCGAATACCATTATTTGCATATGACTATTTGTTCAAACAACAGAGAAATTTGCACAACGGATATTCGAGGAACATAAATACTCAGTGGACAGAAGCACCTCAGATGGAAAGACATTCCAGTAATAGGCCTTTCATAATCAAGGGGCATAGTATGGTGTCCAGCTAATCTAGGGCTGTGATATGGTGGGAGAACTGACTTGGTTGTTTTGCGTTTTATCGCAAATGTTGCGGTTAGCAAGAGTTGCCACCGACTTTTCTTTTATCCAAAAGGAAAGGTGAAAAAGCACAGGAAAGACCTTTGAGATTATTTCTTGAGTTCGGGGGGTAGATTATGAAAAGGGAAGCTATTAGCACCCTTTTCATCCATGGTTTTCCATGGGCTCTTAGTTACTTGCTAGATCACTTGCTTTTGTTTGAAAATGTGCTTTGTGTGGTTTTTTGAAAGTATTTTAAAAATGCGCCAGCGTTTAGGCAAACTTTGTAATGATTCTCATTCGTAAGAATGTATACAAAGTGTTGATCTTTTGCAAATGTTTTCAAGTTTGAAAGATGTTTTTGAAAGTGTTGGTGTTTGTTTTAAAAATAGAAAGGATGTTTTGTTTTGAAATTGAGCAAGTAATTAGGAACAATCTACCTACTCAAAAGTATTTCTTGTTCATTTCCTCTTTCCTTTGACATTGTTATCTTACCATTGATTTGGTAAGTAACCCTATCTTTGGATGTAAACAGGACGGGTGTGGGTCATCGTATAACCATGATTAGAAATGTTGCAAGGTATCTTAACATCTTTCCTTAGGGACTAAGATCATTTTGAAAAGGCAACAAAGATAGTGTAATCGAGGGACTATGATATTGTATTTTTGCTTGTTTTGCTAAGATACTTCACATGCATAACATGGCCATTTGTGTAAGGCAACCAAGTGGATTTTACCCTAGGGGTGCTTGTGTGCAAGTGTATTTATTTTCATGCTTTGTTTAGTATTTGATTAGGGTTTGCTACTTATTGATTTTAGTCTTTCCATACAAACCCTAATTACTAGCATTTATATAAGCGATAAATTGCGAAAAGTAAAATTACTACGCTATTACATCATTAGAGGATAGGGGTGTACAAACATACAAAAGGGGATTACAAGAAAATTAAACCTAATTATCTATTACAACCATATTGAATATTGTACAAAATTAAAAATAAAATGCAAGAATATAAATAGAAAAAGAAAATGATTTTTATTGTTTTTATGAAAGGGTTTTGTCTTGACCTAAATAAAGGGAATGATTAATTAAAATAAAATAAAATTAAGTTAAACTAATTAAGAAAAGAAATTAACTTGAAAAGGATTTTTAGGGTTTTTTATGAAAAGGTTTTAAATTAAGGAAGATGAAATGAAGATTAATTAATTAAAATAACCTAAGTTCTAAATTAATTTTAACTAAGAAAATAAAATAATATATTAATTTAACCTAAGTCTAAAAAACAATTATTTAAGAAAAAGAAAGGAAATTGATTTATTTTAAGAAAATGTTTTTTTAGTCTTTTTACTTTGTAGAAAAAATAAAAATATATAAGTATAAATAATATGTCCCTGTTCCTGATGTTGAGAGTTATGTTGAGACATCTGCTTTGATATTTGTTTATTAGACCTGATCTTTTTGTCTGCACCTGATTTCTTTGCTGCCACAAATCCTAGACCAGACTTGTTTCCCACAGTTTGTCCAACCTGAAGGATTTCTTCCAATTTGTCTGTTCCATTTGTCAGCATCTTGACAGATTTGGTCATCTGGTTTAGTTTTGAGTTCATCAATTGAACTTCCCCTTCTAGATGACTTATAGTTTCAAGATCTGCCCTTTTTTCAGCCTCCAGCTTTATGATAAGTTTTGTTTGTTTCTCATTCTGCACACAGACTTCAGCACTTCTGATACACAATTTCTTGTAAGTATCAGCCAGTTCTTCAAATGTCACTTCCTCATCACTAGTGTCACTTTCATAGGTACAAACACCAGTTAGAGCAGTAACTAGTTTGGCAGATTCTTCTTCAGAATTACTTTCTGAATCACAGTCAGACCAAGTAACAGTCATTCCTTTCTTTTGTTTCTTAAGAAAGGTAGGACATTCAGCTCGAATATGCCCATATCCTTCACAACCATGGCATTGAATTCCTCTGCCTAGATTTCCCTTCTCTTCTGACCTTGGTCTTCTGCTGGAACTGTCAATGTCAGAGGGGATGTTATGAACATTAGACCTTGACTTTGGATCTATTCTTTTGATAAGTTTGTTGAATTGTCTTCCAAGCATGGCTATAGCTTCTGAGATATTTTCTAATTCATCCTCCTTGTTTTCAACATCAGTGTTGGATACAAGTGCTATGCTCTTGTTCTTCTTGTCACCATTTTTAGTGATCCCCATCTCAAAAGTCTGAAGAGACCCAATGAGTTCATCCACTTTCAACTTGCTGATATCCTGGGCTTCCTCTATAGCAGTTACCTTCATTGCAAATCTTTTAGGCAAGGATCTGAGAATCTTTCTCACCAGTTTTTCTTCTGACATCTTTTCTCCCAATGCTCCTGAGGTGTTGGCAATCTCCAAGATGTTCATGTGAAACTCATGAATGGTTTCATCTTCCATCATTTTTAGATTCTCAAACTTGGTAGTCAGCATCTGAAGCCTTGACATTTTTACTTTGAAAGTGCCCTCATGGGTAGTTTTGAGAGTGTCCCAAACTTCCTTGGCCAGTTCATATTGATGTACTAGTCTGAAAATGTTTCTATCAATTCCATTGAACAAGGCATTTAAAGCTTTGGAATTACCCAGGGCTAACTCATCTTCTTCTTTACTCCATTCTTCCTCAGGCTTCAGACTGATTGTCCCATCTTTCTCAGTTATGGTGGGATGGTTCCATCCTTTGTCAGCAGCTCTCCAAGCCTTTTTGTCCAGAGATTTTAAGAAGGCAATCATACGAGGTTTCCAGTAGTCATAATTTGTTCCATCCAGAATGGGTGGTCTATTTCCAAAAACTCCTTCTTTGTCTATAGTGCCAGAAAGTGATATCCCTAGATCTCACCCAGTAATACAGGCAGGGTGCCTGCTCTGATGCCAATTGAAATTCTGGCTGCAGATACTCAATGTCACGTTCAATGTTATGACACCGTTTCTGACTTTCTATAAGACAGTAAATACAAAAACAATAAAGAACACAGTCAATTGTTTACCCAGTTCAGTGTGCAACAACACCTACTCTGGGGGCTACCAAGCCAGGGAGGAAATCCACTATAAGAGATATTAATTCAGGAATAAACCAACCAGTTTATCTCCTTCACTTAAGACCTACCCAATGCAACTTCAATCTAAGTACAACTTAAACCTGAGTTCCTACTCACTCCCCCTCAATCACAGCAGTGATACTTAAAACAATTGACTAATGATTTAATGAAGGAACTCTTCAAAACATACACTTGATTATGCTTCACAGCTTTTTAATCAAGCAACACAAACACTCTTGCTTCACAGCTATGAGTGATACATAAACCTAACTTGACTTTGCTTCAAAGCTTTAGTCAAGAGACACAAAACACTCTTGCTTCAAAGCTTTGAGTGATACAAAAACCCTTACAATTAAAACCTATTCCAAGTCACTTATCACAATGATACTTGATTGGATTACAATAGTTAAAACTATACAGCTTCTAAATAATCTTCTGTCTAAAGGGATAAATTCCAAACAGCAGCCCTGTTGAATATATAGCAGCTGCTTCTTCAGTTAGGGTTTCCACAAAAAGCTAGGGTTAATTCCGTTTGACCTTAAGACTTGGTCACAAGACTTTATAAACCAGGTTAGGGTTGAGCTAGGTTAACCCAAAGTCCACGAGAGATTCTGTTCTGGAAAGACTGAGTCATCTTCCTGAAAAATCTCAGAATTAACCAAACTGCATAACTGTTAGATCAGAACAGGATGTCTTAACAATTGTTATGACATCTGAATTCCTGTTTACTGATTTTGGTAAATGTGATCATTTTGCAAAATGCTCAGATACACACTCATAAACAGCAGTACCTGTATGCCACTATTTTTCTGCAAAGGTACCTAATAAACCAGTACCTAATAAATCAGAATGTTATGACATTAGTCATGACATTCACACACCTAGTTTTACCAAAAATGCATGCGAATAACTAAACAACTACACATCCGTTGATATAATAAAAACAAAAAATATATGATACAAAACGTGCCCTAATTACACTTCATCTTCAACCTCCATCAAATTGACCTGTATCTTCTTCATCTCTCAACAAAAATGAAAAGTTCAAACATGAAAGTTGTGGAATTTCTTCCAACGAATCCAACCATGTAAATAACTTAAGCTAACAATCAAAGATGAATGAGAATTTCTCTGTCCCTAATTCAAAACCTAAAAATTTTAGAAAACTTCAACTCTAAAATTCTCTAAGCTCAGGCCATATAAATGCAAACTATGGATATGTACAGCTTCGTGTCAATGGTATCTACATTTTATCTTCACAAATCAAGACCTAACAATGCCTAAATATGAAGATAGATGTTCAAGAATAATACCTCAAAACTGGAAATCGTGAAATGGATTTGAGATTGTTTCAGGGAGTGGTGATGATCAGGTTAGCTTCCTTGGACCTCTAGGAAACTAATGCAATGCTTAGCTTGAGTTGAGAGTGGCTGAAATGTCCTGGAGAAGTCCAACTGCAATGCTTTATTTTTGGCTATGGAAGTTGATGAAGATGAGGTTACAGTTTGCAAACAGGGACAAGGAAGATTTGTATTTGGTATGAGGAAGCTTTTGAAACAAAAAGGCCAAGAAATGCACGAGTGATTTTGAAGATTGAAGTTCAAAATCAGAAATGACACAAAGATGAAGGTTTTGTGCAATCTGAGTTTTCAGGGAGTTTTTTTTAAGCTTTTCAATTCGTCCTTTGTTGCAATATACTTGTATGGTTATATGAAAAAGATTAGATGACTTGAGGAGGTCAGAAAAGCAAGATATAGACTTATGGCTATGTTACTTGATTTTGAAGAAAAGTGACAATATGGTTCCAAGATGAAGTACAAGAATGGCCCGAGTTTATGGGAGGCTCTAGACATGTTGCTTTTGCCTTTGACATTGCTTGTGATCAGAAGGAACAAGTGCAAAGCTGTATGCATTGACTTTGTGATTAAAGCCTATTTACAAGAATGGAATGGTTACTTTGTGCCATAAATGGAAAATTTGCTTGGATAAAGCTTGAATCAAGTGGATAATAGATCAAAGTAAGTGTAATATTCTGATTATGGAGAGATATTTAGGTTTAGAGGCTTGCAAAGCAACATTGTGCAGCATAGGTTTGTAATTGAATTCTTGTTCATCACAAAATGACTTGTGTTTTAAGTGTGAAAACCCTAACTTCATCTGTTCGATTCTCCCTGCTCAAGAATGATCACAAGGAGTTCTTGGAAATTTTTGAAAGCTTGCAATGTTCTATACAACCCCTCTTAGAATAACTTTTGAAAATTCCCCTTGGAACTATATGAAAAAGTGCCATGAAGTTAGGCCAAAATCTTGACCAAAACTAGGGAAAATTTTTGCTAAGTGTTCAATTTCAAGACCATGACTTTGTGAATCAATAAAATGAGATCCAAGCATTTTTAGAAGAAGTTGTGTAAAGAAATGTTGGAGATATCATGGAGATCTACAACTTTCATGTTGAAAATTTCTTCTGAATCCCCTTGCATCATGGTGAAAAATTGGCTTAAAGTTATGAAAAAACATGAAGTTTTGAACACTTAGAAAAAATTCTAAGTTATAAAACATTGACTTTTCAAAATGAAATCTTGAATTTTTGATTTATTGATGAACAATATTCATATTTTGACATGTTTTGATGAATTGTGATCTTTGATATTGAATTTTGACCAAAAAGTCAAACTTTGACTTTTCAGTATACAGTTGACTTTTGATCAGTTGACTGAAAATTCCCTATCAATCCAATTGATCTTGAGCAATGTTTTGGGTCATGCCATTAGGTCAAAATGATGCAATTGAACTCTTGAAATCTTGCTTCAAACCAATTGACCATTTGCTAGGTCAAAAATCAGAAATTGCCCTTTCTCAGTCAAAACCCTAATTTTGACCATTTTGCCCTTTTGATGATTTGATCAAATTTCTTGAGAAATTATGGTAAAAACTTGATCAAATGATGCATATGAGTTTATAATATTGATGTGGATCTAAAATAATGAAGTTTGACTATAAATTGGCCATAGTTGACTTTTTCCTCAATACAACTGATTTTTAGGTGAACTGCTCAATTGACTGATTAAAAGTGTGATCCAAGGCTTGAAACTTGACATGAGTAATCTTGGGGGTCCATAATGATGCATGAAATTCATATGAAGCATTTAAAGTTCAATTATCCTTGTGCAATCTCAAACCCTAATTTTGGTCATCAGTGCATAAGGAGGTGTCTTAAGCTGATCAACCCTAGTGTAGTCTTGAACCAAGAGAGATCTTTGTGAGAAAATATTTGATAAATGAGAGGGAAAATTTTGGGGTACAATAGCTGCCCCTGTTCAATCTTC
Source organism: Vicia faba (assembly GCA_948472305.1). Taxonomy (NCBI): domain Eukaryota; kingdom Viridiplantae; phylum Streptophyta; class Magnoliopsida; order Fabales; family Fabaceae; genus Vicia; species Vicia faba. The sequence continues at coordinate 1,260,631,042 of OX451739.1, read as the reverse complement.
TTAAACCTGAAGAGTTAGATTGGCCGGCCCGTCATTCGTCACTTGAAGGTGAAAGATGATTGAACACTAGAGTATCCAGAAATTTGCACTCGAAGATGGATGGTGATTGGGCTTATAGATACCATTTGGAGGAATGTTGGTAAACACTGGAAGAAGTACCAGCACAAATCTCTTGTTGGTTTATACTAAAACTTGATGTTTTACCTGTGAGAAAAAGAGTTAGTAAAATGCAGATGCCTGCATGATGTTCACTAGATGTGGTATTATGTTAAATGCATATGGTATGTACATGCTATGATGTATGAATTTGAGATGTATGTTTTTTGTCTGGTAAAATAAATCCCTAACTGCTGCTGAGGAAATTCTGAGGGGTTGAATCCCTGATTGCCGTTGCGGATGAAGAATATGCATATCTTCAAACTCTGTTGAAAGTATGATTTCACTAAAGAATATATCTTGAATGTCAGCTGTTATCTGGTCAGATCCAGGCTTCACAATTTGCTGAGGATGAAGTAGTCAACCGCTATCTGGTCGGATCCAGGCTTCACGACAACTTACTGGGGGAAGAAATGAATTAACTGTTATTTGGTCGGATTCCTAGCTTTACAGAAAATTTTCTTGAAATTGAATAGTTATCTGGTCGGATCCAGGCTTCACAACAACTTGCTGGGGATATGAAAGTTAACTGTTATCTGGTAGGATCCAGGCTTCACAGTAACTTGAAATGGTAACTACTATTTGGTCGGGTCCAAGTTTCATGGTTTTTGGAAAGTTATACTATCATCTGGTCAAGTCTAGGCTTCATAGTGTCTCTCTGGGGATTATAGTTAATTGTTATCTGGTCGGGCTCTAGGTTTCACAATAAATATTTCGAAAAACTATTATCTGGTCGGGTCCAGGCATTGCAAATTCCTGAGGTTGATGAGGTCAATTGCTATCTGGTCAGGTCCAGGTTTCACAATAACTGTTTGGGGATTTAGTTGTTATTTGGTCAGTTTCCAGGTTTCACAATGAATCTCTGAGGGTAATTACTATCTGGTCGGATCCAGGCTTCACAAAAACTTTCTTGAAAAGATAGAATTAAAAAATTGATATCTGGTCGGATCCAGGTTTCACAGTAATTCATTGAGGCAAAGGCAAAACTCTACTGGGGAAAAGAAGTTAAACCTTGGTCGGGTTGAGTACATGTTCTTCTATATCTTTGAAGAGTTAGATTATTATCGGGTCGGGTCTAGGTTTTATAGTATCTTGAAATTGAGATCAACTGTTATCTGGTCGGATCCAGGTTTCAGATACTCAAACTGTCATCTGGCCGGGTCCAGGTTTCAGTGATTTACTTGAGATAGTGGCAAACTCTATTGGAGAAGAGGAGTTTTGTTAATGATTTTGTAGTAATTAAGCTATTATCTGGTCGGGTCCAGGCTTTGGCAATTTGAGGAAGTCAAACTATTATCTGGTCAGGTCCAGGCTTCAGTAATAACTCAAAAATTATGCTAATATCTGGTCGGGTCCAGGCTTCATAGTATCTTTTTGGAAATAGTAAAGGCTTTGTTGACGGCTTTGCCAAGAAGCCTTTGACACCACTTCTAGTTTCCCAATGGGTTGTGACATCAGATGAGTGCAAGTGCAGGGCTTGAGCAATCTCTTCTGGCTTTGGATCTCTTTCTGTACCGTTGAAGAGTAGTTGATTGAGAATAGGAATTCTCAAGAGTTGAGAAAATTCCTCCAAAATGGGCACAAGCTGGTAGTCAGGAAATGTGAAGCAGTGATGCAAAGGGTCAAAGAACTGGAAAAGGACTTTCATCATGTATTCCTCTGTGTTGGAAGTGACTAAGTTAAGAAGAAGACCATGCCTCTCGGTGAATGGAGAGTTCTCAGGAATCCTTGAAGCTAGCTCCTTGAGTTGTGGAGGAATTCTTATAAGGTTGACTTGGATGGTTTTCCTGCGAAGTGAATCCATAACCTACAAAGCAGGAACAAAGATGAATTTCCAAAATCCTTGAAATGGTTAGTGGATGCATATGATGCTTCATGATGTCCATGATGTTATGCACAAGTATATATGTACAAGAAAATCACACAATTTCCTAGTTTAGGCTTGCATGGGGTTTCATAGGTAAGTACCCTCTTGAAGTTTAGTTGGCTCAACCTGCCCTAGAAATAGTAACTGGGTTCTAAGGAGCTCAATATCACTGGATTGTTTCCTTGTTCATTGTTTCAATTCAGCCTCTTTACTGGCGACCAAAATATTCCAAGGAACCAACCCTCAATGAGTGTAGTATCGAGTGTCTACAAACTTCGGAGTACACCAAATCTGGTCATCTCACTACATCCTAAAAGGCCAAGATGGTCAAGTAAAGGTTCTAAAAGTTCGTTAGTGCTTCGTGACATCACTCAACGGCCCCGTATTCTCTTTGATTGACTCAAAGGCTATCGGTACCCACAAATATGTCCACTAACATAGCTATTGCTTAGACCATGTCAGTATACCCCACACAGTTTCCACAACATATTTCTATTTACCTATGAATGTTTCCCAAATCCAGGTGGAGGATTCAAACCCAAACAATAGAACCAAGATGTAAAGCAAACAAGGAAAACATGGTAAGCAAATAAAGGTGATCTAAACCCTAAGGTAACCACACTTTTATAATAGATCCCCAGCAGAGTCGCCAGTTCTGTAATACGGTGGGAGAACTGACTTGAGGTTTTGCGTTTCGTCGTAAATGTTTCGGTTTAGCAAGAGTCACCACCGACATTTATTTTATTCAAAAGAAAAGGTAAAAAAGCACAGGAAAGACCTTTGAGATGTTTTCTTGAGTTCGGGGGGTAGATTATGAAAAGGGAAGGTGCTAGCACCCTTTTCATCCATGGTTTTCCATGGGCTCTTAGTTACTTGCTTAGATCACTTTCTTTGCTTTTGCAATTGCTTTAAATGGTGATTTGTGATTGGTGTGGTTTTGAAAGTATTTTGAAAAGAGGCCATTCGTTTAGGCAATCTTTGTAATGATTCTCGTTCCTAAGAATGTATACAAAGATGTTTGTCTTTTGAAAAATGTTTCATTGTTTTGAAATTTGTTTGGAAATGTGTTGAAAATGTGTGTGTGATTGTTTGAAAATAGCAAGGATTTGTTTTGAAGAGAGCAAGTAACTAGGAACTATCTACCCTACTCAAATGTCTTTCCTATACATTTTTATTTCTTTGACATTGTTGATTTACCATTGATTTGGTAAACAATCCTATCTTTGGATGTTAAACGGGACAGGCGTGGGTCATCGTATGACCATGATAGCAATGTTGCCAAGTATCTTTAGCATTTTGAGGGACCAAGATCATTTTTAGGCAACCTTTTGATAGCGTCATCGAGGGACTATGATCTTTTGTTTTTGTTTGATTTTGCCAAGATACTTTGCATGCATACCATGGCCATTTGTTTAGGCAACCAAGTGGGTGAAACCCTAAGGGGTGCTTGTGTGCAATCTGTGTCATTTTACATGCCTTTGATTGTCTTGTATTAGGTCATGTCTACTTGTTTGTTTTTTGTCTTATCATGCAAAACCCTAGTTTTACTAAACATGGTATAATGCGATAAATTGCGTAAAATAAATCTAAGCTATTACAACAATTATTATGGGAGGGGGATACAAGTTTTTGAATGGGGGTATTTGCACAAAATAAAACCCTAAAATACTATTACAATCCAATTGAATTATGTGCAGAAATAAATAAATATACAATTATTTAAATATGCAAATAAAATGTATTTATGCAAAATGTTTTGTAATTGTTTTATGTATGAGAAAATAAGATTATTTAAGTCCTAAAAATAAGAAAAATAATATTTTTATTTTTGAAAGGGGTAAAACCCTAGTTTTTGATTAAAAGAAATATGTTATATATTATTTATTTTTGTCCATTTATATACAAAAAATAATAAATAATATTATTAACAAATATTAAAAATTAAAATATGTATGAAAATAATATTTTATGTGTATAAATAATAGAAAATAAAAATGTATGGTATTTTTAAATGTATTTACAATTGTTTAAGAAAAATAAGTTCTATTTATTTGTATAAAACCATTTTTATATGTGGAAAAATAATAAAAATAAAATAAAATTGCAAAAAATTAAGAAAATTATTTTTTGTGATTTTTTAATCTTCAGAAAAAAATATTAAAGTCAATAAACATAAAAATAAAAATGAAATATGAAAAATAAACAAAATATGCAAGGGGGTGCAAAAGTAATATGGAGGGTGCAAACAACAAAACCAAAAAGCCCAAAATTGCAAAAATCCCAGATCACCAGCTTCGTCCCTGTCCTTGGCTTCTTCCCTGCGCGCGTTTCTGCCTTCAAACTGTAACTCTCTATTCTTTGCACAAAAACAAAAACTTATAACACAAAAAATGTAGCTTGTGATCTCACAATTCCAGTGATATTATATTCATAATCTAACTCTCAAAGATCAGGGAGAATTTCAGTAGCCCTAATTTCTGACCTAGTTTTTTCAGCATGTTCAACATTCAAATTATCTTAACTCAGTTAATATAAATGACAACTATGTATATGTACAACTTCACCATGCTGGAGACTACATTTTTGCTTCACAAATCGTGGCTTGAGGATGCCTAAATAGAGAGATAAAGTTTTGAAAAATACCTCTTTCAGCTGGATTTGGATATGGCAATGTGGAGACTTTGATTGAGGCCTGAGGATCGTGTGAGCTTCCTTGAAGTTCCCTCAAGCTATTCCAATGCTTAGCTTGCCTTGAGGATGCTTGAAACTCCCTATAGAAGTCAAGCTGCAACCTCCAAGTTTGGAAATGGTGATGTCTGAAATAGAGCTCACAGTTGTAAAGCAAGGGTTTGGATAACTTGGATATGATGTATGGAAGGTGTTTCAAATGTTACAAAGCAAAACGCACGAGCAAATATTAACTTGGCAAGAGTTTTGCAGAAGCTGCCCTATTTGGGAAGAAAAATGTGTTTTTGTGTTTTGGGAGAGTTTCAGATGCTGTGAATTCGTGTTCTACCTTGCAACAAGTTTGTGAAGTTGTTTTGAATGATGCCAAGCCCTCCCTTTATCAGCTTGTACAAGTTTTTGACTTTTGGCCACTTTTCTTGTTTTTGAAGAAAGGTTGAAATGACCATGCTAAAGGCCTGTACTTGGCTATATTGTGAGCTGCAAGAGTTGGTAAACCATGCCTGATATCTGTGGACAATTCTTGCATAAAAGGAACAAGTCCAAGGCTCAAGGCTGATAATGTTTGCAAAAGCATGCTTTATGAAAATGGCAATGTGCCCTTTATGCCATTTATGGATTTATTCTTTGTGCAATGCTTCAAAAGCCAAAACAAAGCCATTATCCACTAAATTAGAATTTAATTATGGAGTGTAGAATGGATTTAGGACTTGTAATGCAAGGTACAAGCATGTTAGGATCTGATTTGCAACTTGGGGTATTGTGAAAATGGCTTGGACAAAAGTGATAAAATGCCATTTTCTCTTCTTCGATTCTCCCTAACCACAAATGATCTTGGGAAGTTCTTGGACATTTTGGAAATCTTGCAACATGATCTACAATCCATATTTAAAATTAATTTTGAGATACCTCTTGGAACTAGATGAAAAATGTCCATGAAGTTAGGTCAAAAACCTGCCTAAATTAAGGCAAATTTTCACTAAGTCTTTTAGTTCATGGACCCCTATTCACAAATTTATATCTTGAGATCCAAGCATCTTTTGGGAAAACTTTGTGAATAAAAGTTGTATATTTCATGGAGGACTACAGCTTTAATGTTGGAAGTTTTCTTTGAATCCAATTGCATCATGGTGAAAAAGTTGTGAAAAGTTGGGAAAAAATAAGAAATTTTCCATACTTAGAAAAATTCTAAGTTATGAAAAATTTTCAAATTGAAACCCTAATTTGCAATTTTAGGTTTCTTGGTTAACAAGTTTCATATTTTGACATATCTTGATGAATTATGACCCTTGGCACTTAATTCTGACCAAAAAGTCAAAGTTTGACTTTTCAGTGTACAATTAACTTTTGATCAGTTAACTGCAAAATTCATCTGTCAATCCTATGTACTTGAGATCTTTTGAACCATGTGATTAGGTCAAGATGATTCCATTGAGTCCTTGAAATCATGTTTGAACCCAATTGGTCATTGTCTAGGTTAAAAATCAGAAATTTCCCTTTCTCAGTCAAAACCCTAATTTTGACCATTTTGCCCTTTTGATGATCTGATCAAATTTCTTGAGGAGCTGTGATCCAAACTTGATAAAATGGTACATATGAGTCTAAAATGTGGTTTTGGATCAAAAATCATGAAGTTTGATTGTAAATTGGCCATGGTTGACTTTTTCCCCAATACAGCTGATTTTTAAATCAACTGTCCAATTGACTGAGCAAAAAAATGATTCAAGGCTTGAAACTTGGTATGAGCAATCTTAGTGGTCCAAGATGGTGTATGAAAGTCACATGAAGCATTGATGGTCTAAAAATCCTTGTGCAAACTCAAACCCTAATTTCAAGTTATCAGTGCAAGGAGATGTCTTGAGCTGAGCAAACCCTAAATTGGTCTTGAGTCCAAGAAGTCTTGTGAAGAAAATCTTGATAATATGAGAGGGCAAATTTTGGGGTACAACAGTTTCCCCTGTTCAATCTTCTTGAACCTGAAGAGTTAGATTGGCGAGTTTTTCCTTTCGTGACTCGAAGGTAAAAGATGATTGGACACTAAAGTGCCCGTAAATTTGCACTCGTCAAATTGCAGTTGAGGGAATGGGCTTAAAGACGCCATTTGGAGAGGTGATAGATTCTTGTTGGAGATGGGATTGTAGATGCCATCCAAGAATGTTTGTTGTAAGTCAAGAGAATGAGTATCAGAATGGTGTCCGTATCTGGAACGTATCTGAACTGTATCTAGAGACTGAATCTGTATGAGCAAGGGAATAGCAGCCGTGTCTGGAGCGTATCCGAGATATAACTATACTTGAATCTGAATGAATAACAGAATAACTTCCATGTCTAGAGTGTATCTGTATTGTATCTGAATCTGAAATCTGAATAAGCGACAGAATGGCATCCGTGTCTGGAGCGTATCTAAGTTGGGGAAAATCAGAATAAGTAACAGAATGGCAACCGTGTCTGGGGCGTATCTGAACTTGAAAATATGAATGAGTGACAGAATGACTTCCGTGTCTGGAGTGTATCTGAACTGTATTTGAAAGTTGTTTAGATCTGAATGAGTACTAGAATGGCATCCTTGTCTGGTGCATATCTGTATTGTATCTGAAATCTTTGAACATTGTTAATAGTAGCTGTTAATCTTATCCTGAAAAGGGTAAAGTGTTAGCTGAAACACAAAGTTATGTTGCATGAAATGTATGATGCAATAAATGTGCTTTATCAATGTTTATGATATATGGATGTAATGTATGCGCATGTAAGCTGATTAGCTGTATTGCTGAGGAAAATAAATCCTTGACAACTGGGGATAATAAAATCTTTGACTGCTGTCGGGGAACATAAATCCTTGACTGCTGACGATGAGAAATCCTGGGTGACTATTGGGGATTAAAAATCCTTGATGACTTTCTTGGGGATACAAGGATCCTTCAAGTCTTAGATTTGAAGTATCGATAAAAATTCTGTTGTGAGAGTAATGCCATGTACTGCCTGAAGAATCTGCTTGGGGAAATCCAGAGAACTTTGTTGACGTCTATTGGGGATTACACAAAGGGAATCCTTGTTCTGCTAGGGAAAAGAGAGAACTCTGATGACTTCTGCGGGGAATTAAGAATGAGAATCTTCATTTCGGCGACCTTACTAGGGAATAATAAAACTCTGCGGGGAAGAAGGCTTACTGCTGGGGAGTAGGTTGAAGAGTTTGGGTTGTATACCACTCTACTGGGGAATCAACCTAGGTTGGGGAGAGACAAAAGTTAACTGTTATCTGGTTGGTTTTCAGACTTCAAGACAACTTGTTGGGGAATTCGGAGAAACTGGATGGTTTCTACTGTGGATTGCTAGTTGGAAATTTTGGCTCCGCTGGGGATTGGTAGTTTGAAGTTTTAACTCTGATGGAGATTAAGGGTTTGAAATTTTAGCCCCGCTAGGGATCTAGATGATGTACTGTAGGGATCATTCATGGAATAGCCTAAACACGTTGTCCTATCCTTTCAACCTGTCAGTAATTGTTCTTTTTCATTCCTGTTTATTTGTAAACAATAATTATGTTCAAATGCATATGTTCATTAATGAATCATTGGACATTTTTGCACATAAAACATAAGTGTAAAAGAAAAAGACAAATGGTTTTCTGCACTTTAAAGAGATATCTTTTTATTTACTTTGAATGAGTATTTTGTACAAAGGAGACAAACATCCTAGTAAGAGGACGGTGTCATAAAAAATGAGAAAATTTTTATACAAAGAAAGATAGCTATGTGTAAAAAATCCAATGGGGTTCCCATTCTTCTATAGCCTTCGTATCTCTGAATATCTTGTCCATTCGTTGCTTCGTTCGAAGATGATTGGATTGATCAGAAACTCCAGGTTTGTCAGTGAAGAGATTGTCCTCAAAGTGATCCGACGAGTCATAGTCATACGCTTTAATTCTCTAACTTTTTCCTGAACCGCCCTTTCGGGTTTTCGATTCACCGGGAAACCCTTTTTTGCCCAAGTCTCCCTTTCGGGTTTTCAACTTGTCGGGTGTACAGATTTTTTTAATTTTTATCCCTAATTTTTTCCTAAATCTCCCTTTCGGGTTTTCGATTCATCGGGATGCCCTTGTTTTACCTAGGTGTGTCAACATAGCGGGGATCAGTTATCCGTAGTATCTTTTGACTATGTCTGCATTCGCAGGGTGCGGCAGGTCGTCGCCATCCATGGTGGTTAAGATCATTGCCCCACCAGAAAAGATATTCTTGATCACAAATGGTCCTTCGAAGGTAGGAGTCCATTTGCCCCTGGGATCACTTTGTGGCAAGATAATGCGCTTGATCACTAGATCTCCTACTTGATACACTTGGCGTCTGACTTTCTTGTTGAAAGCCTTGATCATCCGCTTTTGATACATCTGACCATGACAAACAATAGTAAGTCTCTTCTCGTAAATTAGGTTTAACTGATCAAGTCGGGTTTGGATCCAATCGTCTTCACTCAAACCTGCATCCTTCATGATTCTCAAAGAGGGGATCTGAACCTCAATAGGTAAAACAACCTCCATGCCATAAACCAAAGAATAAGGTGTTTCCCCAATTGATGTACGAGCCGTGGTACGGTACCCGCAGAGAGCAAAGGGTAGCATCTCATGTCAGTCCTTGTAGGTGACTGTCATCTTCTGTATGATCTTTTTGATGTTTTTGTTTGCAGCTTCGATAACACCATTCATCTTTGGCCAGTAGGGAGATGAATTGTGATGTTGAATCTTGAACTGCTCGCACAAGGAGGTGATCATAGTATTGTTAAGGTTTGTACCGTTATCAGTGACGATCCTTTCTGGGATACTATACCGGAAAATAAGATTCTGCTTGATGAAGCGGGCAACAACATTCTTAGTAACAGATGCGAAGGAAGCTGCTTCAACCCACTTTGTGAAATAATCAATGGCCACTAGAATAAAGCGGTGTCCATTGGAGGCTGTAGGCTTGATCTCTCCAATCATATCGATTCTCCACATAGAGAATGACCAAGGAGCTGTTAAGACATTTAGAGGAACCGGGGGCACATGTACCTTGTCTGCATAGATTTGACATTTATGACAAGTCCGGGAGTGTTGATAGCAGTCAGCTTCCATGGTAGACCAGTAATAGCTTGCCCTTAGAATCTTCTTAGCCATCGTATGACCGCTAGAGTGAGTGCCAAAGGTACCTTCATGCAATTCAGCCATAATCCTTTCAGCTTCAAGTTTGTCCACACAAGGGAGCAGAATAGAATCATGATTGCGTTTGTACAAGATGCCATTACTCAGGAAGAACTTAGCTGAGAACCTCCTTAAGAACTTTTTGTCATTGACTGTATCTCCTTCAGAGTATTCCTGAGCCTCGAGATACCTTTTGACTTCATGAAACCAAGGTTGGTCCACTACTTCTTCGGTATTAATCTCGTGACAGTGTGCAGGTTCATCCATTCGTTCAATGGTGATCTGGGGAGCCTCGTTATCCCAATTAAGTTTAAACATGGATGACATTGTAGCTAGAGCATCTGCTAGCTGATTTTCTTCTCGCGGGAAGTGCTCGAAGGTAACCTGCTCGAAATGTGGTAGCAATGTCAAGACATGTTCTTTGTAAGGGATGAGGTTTGGATGCTTAGTGTCCCACTCTCCTTTGATCTGACTGATGACCAAAGCTGAGTCCCCAAACACAACTAAATATTTATTTCCCAAGTCTATGGCAGCCTTGAGTCCAAAGATGCAAGCTTCATACTCTGCCATGTTGTTCGTACAGTTGAAGCAAAGTCTGGCTGTAAAAGACGTGTGGCAACCTTCTGGAGATATAGGCACAGCACCAATACCGTTACCAAGCGCATTGGATGCCCCATCAAAGTACAGAGTCCATCGGGATCCTTGTTCAGGTCCGTCATATGGTCTGAAGTCTTCAATATTGTTCAATGTCATGATGTCTTTGTCAGGGAAGTCAAACTTCATGGATTGATAATCCTCTACAGATTGATGGGTCAGATGATCAGCTAGCACACTCCCCTTTATAGCTTTTTGGGTCATGTACTGTATATCATATTCCATTAGGATCATCTGCCATCTAGCTATCCTTCCAGACAAAGCAGGCTTCTTGAAGATGTACTTTATCAGATCCATCTTAGATATCAGCAAAGTGGTATGAGTCAACATATACTGCCTTAGCCGACGAGCAGCCCATACTAAAGCGCAACAAGTTTTCTCGAGCAGTGAATATCTGGTTTCACAGTAGGTAAAATTTTTGCTAAGGTAATAAATAACATGTCTTTTTCGGCCAGACTCGTCATGCTGCCCCAATATGCACCCCATTTAGTTCTCCAAGACGGTCAGATACATGATTAGCGGTCTTCCTTCGATGGGTGGCATCAAGACAGGAAGTTCTTGTAAATACTCCATGATTTTATCGAAAGCAATTTGACAGTCATCATTCCATCTAACTACCTTATCTTTCTTCAACAACTTGAAGATTGGTTCACAAGTAGATGTTAGGTGAGAAATGAACCTAGCAATGTAGTTTAGGCGTCCCAAGAAACCTCTGACCTCCTTCTCAGTGCGAGGAGCAGGAATTTCTTGTATAGCTTTGACTTTGGCAGGATCAACCTCGATGCCTTTGTTGCTGACAATGAAACCCAAGAGTTTACCGGACCGGACTTCGAATGTGCACTTGTTAGGGTTTAACCTTAGCTTGTACTCCTTCAACCTGACAAACAACTTTTGCAAGTGATCAAGCTGTTCTTCTTCAGTTTATGATCGGGCTATCATGTCATCTACGTAGACCTCTATCTCATGATGTATCATATCATGAAACAAAGATACCATGGCATATTGATAGGTTGCCCCGGTATTCTTCAGTCTGAATGGCATCACTTTGTAGCAGAACGTACCCCACTTTGTAACAAATGTAGTTTTCTCCATGTCCTCATGTGCCATTTTGATCTGGTTATAGCCTGAGAATTCGTCCATGAAAGAAAATACTTTATGTTGAGCTGTATTGTCAACCAGGATGTCGATGTGCGGAAGTGGAAAATCATCTTTAGGGATGGCCATGTTTAAATCTCTATAATCCACGCACATTCTCACCTTGCCATCCTTTTTAGGCACGGGTACAATGTTAGCAACCCATTATGGATAGGAAGTAAAGCCAGAAATCCAGCATTGAACTGCTTCATAACCTCTGCTTTGATCTTTTCTGACATGTCAGGTCTCATGCGGAGGAGTTTTTGCTTCACTGGTGGACAATCTTCTCTTATGGGTAGATGGTGTACCACAATGTCTGTATCGAGTCCCGGTATGTCTTCGTATGACCAGGAAAAGATCTCAACATTATCATGTAACAGCTGAATTAAGCGCTCCTTGACACTCGGCTCTAGGTTGGCACCCACTCTAATTTCCTTCTTGTCTTCCTCAGTACCCAAGTTGATTGTATCCAACAACTCCTCATGAGGCGGAATAGCTCTTCCTCTTGTTGTAGTAATCTGGCCAATTCCCTTGGCACCTCACAGTCTTCCTCACCTTCATATTCGGCTTGGTAGATCAAATCTTCAGAGTCATTGAAGGCTATAGCAGTATCGTTACCCATGGGTTCCGGAGTGGAAGGGTACCTGCATTTGTGAGTGTGGGTGTGTGTAAGGGCATAGCCATCTTAAAACAACAAAATGTAAAAGAAAGACAATGAGCACAAAAGGTTTATATATGAAAAGCGTCCATGATTCATTAAAATGACATATGAAAATGAAATAAGAACCCTTAAAATGGACCTATGTGCCTCGGGTAAGACACAAGGTTGAAAAAGTACGAATTATTTGTGAATTATTACAGATCCAACAGAAATGGAAAACATAAATTAATGCGGTATGAAAGTAATCAGAACAAAGTCTTTCGCTTCCCAGTTGCACAGTCCTCCACCGACAGTAGGAAAAATCTAGTCTTCCAAGCTGCCCTCTTCTTCACTATCCTCTAATGCATTAACCCCTTGGTGGCTGATCTTCACAGGTGGCCTTCTGGCACGGGCCTGGCGCACGACCTTCTGAGCAGTCGAAGTAAATCCCAGGCCGAACTTGTCAGATTTGTAGGGAAAGTCTGAGAGCTGCCCCCAGATAGTGGATCCTCCTTCTTCCACTATTGCCCTTGCATCTTTTAGAGAAGACATCCGAGGTACAGGTCTTGTGATCACAGGAGTTAAGGATACCGCTTTGGTCGCTGCTATTTCCTGAGAAACTTCTTCAAAATGTTGGAAAAGGGTCTCAATGAATTCACCATCCAATTCTACATATCGAAAAGAATTCAGATGACTAATCATGTATTCCTCTTCACCATGGACAATTATGATTTTCCCTTGGACGGGATACTTCAGCATCTGATGCAAAGTCGAGGTGACCGCACTGGCATTGTGAATCCAGAGACGTCCCAACAGGCAAGAGTAATAAGGACGGATGTCCATCACGTAGAATGTTGAATTGAACGTCTTGGTACCCACCTTGACCGGGATGTCCACCTCCCCGTGGACCATCCTTTTAGAGCCGTCAAATTCTCTCACAATGATATTACTGGGTTTCAGGGCTAGGCCTTCACAATCCAATCTATCCAAGGCTTTCTTTGGCAAGACATTTAGAGATGATCCGGTATCAACCAAAACATGAGCTAGGGTGGTCCCCCTACACTCCATCGAGACATGTAGTGCATCGTTATGTTTTCTCCCTTTGGAAGTCAAGTTGGCATCGGAGAAACCCAGGCCATTATTGGCTGTCAGACTGGCCACACACTCTTGGAATTGATTCGCAGACGTCTCTTGCGGCACGTGCGCTGTCTTCAGAAACTTGACCAAAGCTTTAGCATGTGCCTCAGAGCACAGCAACAGGGCTAACATAGAGATTTTAGAGGGGGTCTGCCCCAGTTGTTCGACCACATCATAATCACTTTTCTTAATGATCCTCAGGATTTCTTCCATATACTTCTTAGATGTCTCAGGAATAGCTAGTGACTGAGCCTTCGTCAGGACAGGCTCCTCTTGGACATTCTTTCCTTTATTCTCAGCAGCGGAAGTAGGGATAGGAATTGTATTATCATTGTTGGCGGGTACACTTGCAGGTGTAATTACTGGTACAACTGTAATCTTTGGAACGACCACTGGTCCAGAGACTGCCTTTGGAGGCGCAATCTCTGGAGAGAAAATTCTTCCACTATGATTAATTTTTCTTGTTCTGGCAATGTTACTGATGTCGGAATTGTCCTCTTTAGAACTCTCGTCTTCGGCAGTCTGTTCAATCTATTTGACACCATGGTAGTAGATTTCTCCACCATAGTTCCATGGTACCATTTTATCTGATTTGTATGGGGCTGGCCCGAGCATTGTCATCTTCAACGGAGTAGTCATAGGAGCGGATGTAATCCTAACGGGTTTTTTAGGAACCCTGGAAGGATTGGCGTATATGGTTATTATTGAAACTTATGGAACTGGAATGGGTGAAATAGGAGCTTTCTCAAACAAAATTTCCTGGTTATCAATCAATTGTTGGATACCTTTCTTCAACAGAGGACAGTCAAATGATGAGGACAGGAAAGTATGGCAATCTTGGTCACAACCTGGGAACACCCCAGCTTTCAACAAATTCAACTTAATGGTTAGGAGAGGAGTTAACAGTTCATCCACAGTGTCAACAAATAGGTCTTCCTCAATAGCACTAGCATTGTGTCCATGCCTAGGCATTGGAGCGGAGATAACATTCGATTTTTCAGGAGCTTCAAATTCAACTTCCTTTGCATCGATCAGATCTTGAATCTTGTTCTTCAGAGCCCAACAATTATTGGTGTCGTGCCTTGGACTTTCTGAATGGTAAGCGCACCTGGAACTCAGATGGTAGTGTAGAGATGCAATATTAGGATTTTTAGGGGCCTCTTTCAACATGGCAAGATTCAACTCTAGGAGATGTGGTAGGACTTGAGCAGGAGTCATGTTAATCTTGGTGAATTTCCTTACAGGCCTTTCCACCCTTTGCTGATTATTTCTCGGCTGATCATTTCTCGGTTGGTTGTTTCTTGGCTGGTCTGACACAGACTTTTGTCATAACGGCCCCCACTGTTGGTCGTCGTTTGGTTCTTCCCTGATTTCTCTGTGCATAGACAGCAGACACCTCTTTCTTTCCAGTGAAGGGCTTTTTTACAGCAGCATAGGTAGACGCATCTTTCTGAATTTTCCCGCTTCTAATATCGGCTTCCACCCTCTCGCCAGTTAGAATCAACTTAGTGAAACCTGCAGAGGAGCTTCTTATCAGGTGATTAAAGAAAGGACCTGACAGAGTCCCCAAAAACATGTCCACTAGCTCTCTTTCAGATAAAGGTGGTTGCACCCTTCCGGCTAAATCCCTCCACTTTTGGGCGTAGTCTTTGAAGCCCTTATTGGACACCATGGCCATACTCTGGAGTTGAGTACAGGTTGGTGCCAAGTCATTGTTGTATTGATACTATTTATAGAAGGCTGCTGCCAAGTCTTCCCAATTATGCACGTCAGACCTCTCCAACTGATAGAACCAATCGAGTTGTGTTCTTGACAAACTGTCCTGGAAAAAGTGAACCCACAAGTCTTTGTCTGCCGAGTGTGGCTGCATTTTCCTGACATAAGATCGAAGGTGCATCTTGGGACAAGACACCCCATCGTACTTGGAAAACAAAGGTACTTTAAACTTAGGAGGGATTACTATTCTAGATACCATCCCCAACTCCTCAAAGTCTAGCCCCGGTACTCTCTGTATTTCCATAGCAGCTAGACATTCTTCTAAGTTTTTGTATTTGTCATCGGCCGAAGGGTATTATTTTTCAGAGTAGTCCTCATCTTCCTCTTCTTCTGCTTTAGAATCTGAAGGCACTGTAGTCTCTTTACCTTTTCTTTCCCTTTCCTTAGAGGTTCATGGAAATTCCAAAGTCCGTCTGGCTTGTCCTTCAAACCTTCTGCCCATAAGAACCACACCATCTTGCTTCTTCTTCTTTTTCTCTTTCTCTTTCTCTAGCAGAGTCTTGAGCTCCTCCTGCCCTTTAGCCAAGGTCAAGAGTAGTTGTTGAAATTGTGAATTCTGAGCTTGCAAATCTTTAACCGTTTGTTTAAGATCCATTTTGCTAGAATAAACAGCAGAGGGATGAGGAAACTTCTTGCAAAGACTTGTTTATGCATATGATGAATGATATGTATTCATGTAATTCTTTCAAGGATTTGAAAATTCAAATTTGTCTTTAAACAAAAAGGAACAAACGTTATATTAATAAAATAGAATTTTGTTTACATCAATGCCCCTAGGGAAAAATAGTACAAAATTATAAGATAAAAAGACGTTGCGCATCCTCTTTGGTGCAATGTAGGTGTTGAGAGTCTTCTCTTCGTGAAGTAACCGAGTGAGTTCTAAAACCTTCTTCTCGCTTGCATAGAATTGGGCTTCAAAAGTACCGCGTTCTCCCTTGAGTTGTATCTAACTCCTTTGTAGATCTTCGAGTGATGTTGGCATGTCAGGATGTAGGAGGGTGTATGGAACTTCTCCTTCCATAACAGGCTCTATAATCACTGGGAGAATAGAGGGGTAAGGCATCACAAGACTTTGGGCGCAGGTTCGTACCCACTTGAGGTAAGGCTCAAGAGGGATGGAATTATTTTGTCCCAGGGTCTTACTGTCTACCCTATTTGGCATCCTCCAAGCTCGGATAAACCTTTGTCGAAGTCCTTGATCGTCGTTGTCGAAGTCAAAAACTAAGTCTGGAAACAACATGTTATGTGGGCCATCCCTTCGGGCATAACCAAACTATCTCAGAGCCAAGCAGGGGTTGTAGGTGATGCCTCCCCTAATGCCAAGTAGAGGGACATTAGGGAATTCCCCACAACGGTTAACAATGATAACATTCTCTTTGGATTGAGAACACCAATGAATATCTGAATGTGTAAGAGTCATCAGCCGTTGTGACCACCTCAAACTTTGCTCATTCTTCAAGACTGATTGGGGAAGATGAGAAATAAACCATCTTACTAATATAGGAGTGCAACACATGAGAACACCTCTTTTCCTCATTGTCCGAGTGTGAAAAGAGTGCAAGGTATCTCCAAGCAATGTAGGCACCGGGTTGCGAGACATGAAGATTTTGACAGCACTCACATCTATGAGTTGGTCAAGATTTGGGAACAAGACCATCCCATAGATGAGAAGA
The DNA here is from genome assembly GCA_948472305.1 of Vicia faba. NCBI lineage: Eukaryota > Viridiplantae > Streptophyta > Magnoliopsida > Fabales > Fabaceae > Vicia > Vicia faba. The sequence goes on along the minus strand of OX451739.1, from coordinate 1,260,614,153 downwards.
TCTACAATCTCCTCAAAAGCTTGTAAGTTCAAGGAGTTCCAGCAGCTTTGGGCCTTCTCAAACAAGAACTTTGCCAAGAAGCCTTTGACACCACTTCTAGTTTCCCAATGGGTTGTGACATCAGATGAGTGCAAGTACAGGGCTTAAACAATCTCTTCTGGCTTTGGATCTCTTTCCGTACCGTTGAAGGGTAGTTGATTGAGAATAGGAATCCTCAAGAGTTGAGAAAATTCCTCCAAAGTGGGCACAAGCTGGTAGTCAGGAAATGTGAAGCAGTGATGCAAAGGGTCAAAGAACTGGAAAAGAACTTTCATCATGTCTTCCTCTGTGTTGGAAGTGACTAAGTTGAGAAGATGACCATGCCTCTCGGTGAATGGAGAGTTCTCAGGAATCCTTGAAGCTAGCTCCTTGAGTTGTGGAGGAATTCTTACAAGGTTGACTTGGATGGTTTTCCTGCGAAGTGAATCCATAACCTACAAAACAGGAACAAAGATGAATTTCCAAAATCCTTGAAATGGTTAATGGATGCATATGATGCTTCATGATGTCCATGATGTTATGCACAAGTATATATGTACAAGAAAATCACACAAGTTCCTAGTTTAGGCTTGCATGGGGTTTCATAGGTAAGTACCCTCTTGAAGTTTTGTTGGCTCAACCTGTCCTAGAAATAGTAACAGGGTTCTAAGGAGCTCAATATCACTGGATTGTTTCCTTGTTAATTATTTCAATTCAGCCTCTTTACTGGCGACCGAAATATTCCAAGGAACCAACCCTCAATGAGTGTAGTATCGAGTATCTACCAACTTCGGACTGCACCAAATCTGGTCATCTCACTACATCCTAAAAGGCCAAGTTGGTCAAGTAAAGGTTCTAAAAGTTCGTTAGTGCTTCGTGACATCACTCAGCGGCCCCGTATTCTCTTTGATTTACTCAAAGGCTACCGGTACCAACAAATATGTCACACTAACATAGCTATTTCTTAGACCGTGTCGGTATACCCCGCACAGTTTCTACAACATATTGCTATTTACCTATGAATGTTTCCCAAATCTGGGTGGAGGATTCAAACCCAAACAATAGAACCAAGATGTAAAGCAAACAAGGAAAACATGGTAAGCAAATAAAGGTGATCTAAACCCTAAGGTAACCCCACTCTTATAATAGATCCCCAGCAAAGTCGCCAGTTCTGTGATACGGTGGGAGAACTGACCTGAAGTTTTGCGTTTCGTCGCAAATGTTTCGGTTTAGCAAGAGTCGCCATCGACTTTTATTTTATCCAAAAGGAAATGTAAAAAATCACGAGCAAGACCTTTGAGATGTTTTCTTGAGTTTGGGGGGTAGATTATGAAAAGGGAAGGTGCTAGCACCCTTTTCATTCATGGTTTTCCATGGGCTCTTAGTTACTTGATTAGATCACTTGCTTTGCTTTTGCAATTGTTTTAAATGGTGCTTTGTGTTTGGCGTGGTTTTGAAAGTATTTTGAAATGAGGCCATTCGTTTAGGTAATCTTTGTAATTATTCTCGTTCGTAAGAATGTATACAAAGATGTTTGTCTATTGAAAAATGTTTCAATATTTTGAAAGTTGTTTGGAAATGTGTTGAAAATGTGTGTGTGATTGTTTGAAAATAGCAAGGATTTGTTTTGAAGAGAGAAAGTAACAAGGAACTATCTACCCTACTCAAATGTCTTTCCTATACATTTTTATTCCTTTGACATTGTTGATTTACCATTGATTTGGTAAACAACCCTATCTTTGGATGTTAAACGGGACGGGCGTGGGTTATCGTATGACCATGATAGCAATGTTACCAAGTATCTTTAGCATTTTGAGGGACCAAGATTATTTTTAGGCAACCTTTTGATAGCGTCATCGAGGGACTATGATCTTTTGTTTTTGTTTGATTTTGCCAAGATACTTTGCATGTATACCATGGCCATTTGTTTAGGCAACCAAGTCGGTGAAACCCTAAGGGGTGCTTGTGTGCAATCTGTGTCATTTTACATGCCTTTGATTGTCTTGTATTAGGTCGTGTCTACTTGTTTGTTTTTTGTCTTATCATGCAAAACCCTAGTTTTACTAAACATGGTATAATGCGATAAATTGCGTAAAATAAATCTAAGCTATTACAACAATTATTATGGGAGGGGGGATACAAGTTTTTGAATGGGGGTATTTGCACAAAATAAAACCCTAAAATACTATTACAATCCAATTGAATTATGTGCAGAAATAAATAAATATACAATTATTTAAATATGCAAATAAAATGTATTTATGCAAAATGTTTTGTAATTGTTTTATGTATGAGAAAATAAGATTATTTAAGTCCTAAAAATAAGAAAAATAATATTTTTATTTTTGAAAGGGGTAAAACCCTAGTTTTTGATTAAAAGAAATATGTTCTATATTATTTATTTTTGTCCATTTATATACAAAAAATAATAAATAATATTATTAACAAATATTATAAATTAAAATATGTATGAAAATAATATTTTATGTGTATAAATAATAGAAAATAAAAATGTATGGTATTTTTAAATGTATTTACAATTGTTTAAGAAAAATAAGTTCTATTTATTTGTATAAAATTATTTTTATATGTGGAAAAATAATAAAAATAAAATTGCAAAAAATTAAGAAAATTATTTTTTGTGATTTTTTAATCTTCAGAAAAAAATATTAAAGTCAATAAACATAAAAAATAAAAATAAAATATGAAAAATAAACAAAATATGCAAGGGGGTACAAAAGTAATATGGAGGGTGCAAACAACAAAACCAAAAAGGCCAAAATTGCAAAAAGCCCAGATCACCAGCTTCGTCCCTGTCCTTAGCTTCTTCCCTGCGCGCGTTTATGCCTTCAAACTGTAACTCTCTATTCTTTGCACAAAAACAAAAACTTATAACACAAAAAATGTAGGTTGTGATCTCACGATTCCAGTGATATAAAATTCATAATCAAACTCTCAAAGATCATGGAGAATTACAGTAGCCCTAATTTATGACCTAGTTTTTTCAGCATGTTCAACATTCAAATTCTCTTAGCTCAATTAATATAAATGATAACTATGCATATGTACAGCTTCACCATGCTAGAGACTATATTTTTGCTTCACAAATCGTGGCTTGAGGATGCCTAAATAGAGAGATAAAGTTTTTAAATATACCTCCTTCAGCTAGAGTTGGATATGACAATGTGGAGACTTTGAGTGAGGCCTGAGGATCGTGTGAGCTTCCTTGAAGTTCCCTCAAGCTATTCCAATGCTTAGCTTGCCTTGAGGATGGTTGAAACTCCCTGTAGAAGTCAAGCTGCAACCTCCAAGTTTGAAAATGGTGATGTCTGAAATAGAGCTCACAGTTTCAAAGCAAGGGTTTGGATAACTTGGATATGATGTATGGAAGGTGTTTCAAATGTTACAAAGCAAAACGCACGAGCAAATATTAAGTTGGCAACAGTTTTGCAGAAGCTGCCCTGCTTGGGTAGAAAAATGTGCTTTTATGTTTTGGGAGAGTTTCAGATGCTGTGAATTCGTGTTCTAGCTTGCAACAAGTTTGTGAAGTTGTTTTGAATGATGCCAAGCCCTCCCTTTATCATCTTGTACAAGTTTTTTACTTTTGGCCACTTTTCTTATTTTTGAAGAAAGGTTGAAGTGACCATGCTAAAGACCTGTACTTGGCTATATTGTGAGCTACAAGAGTTGGTAAACCATGCCTAATATCTGTGGACAAGGCTTGCACAAAAGGAACAAGTCCAAGGCTCAATGCTGATAATGTTTGCAAAAGCATGCTTTATGAAAATGGCAATGTGCCCTTTATGCCATATATGGATTTATTCTTTGTGCAATGCTTCAAAAGCCAAAATAAATCCATTATCCACTGAATTAGCATTTAATTATGGAGTGTATAAGGTATTTAGTACCTGTAATGCAACGTACAAGCATGCTAGGATCTGATTTGCAACTTGGGGTATTTTGAAAATGGCTTGGACAAAAGTGATAAAATGCCATTTTCTCTTCTTCGATTCTCCATAACCACAAATGATCTTGGAGAGTTCTATGACATTTTGGAAAGCTTGCAACATGCTATACAATCCATCTTTGAAATGAATTTTGAGATACCTCTTGGAACTAGATGAAAAATGTCCATGAAGTTAGGTCAAAAACCTGCCTAAATTAGGGCAAATTTTCACTAAGTCTTTTAGTTCATGGACCCCTATTCACAAATTTATATCTTGAGATCCAAGCATCTTTGGGAAAACTTTGTGAATCAAAGTTGTAGATTTCATGGAGGACTACAACTTTCATGTTGGAAGTTTCTTTGAATCCAATTGCATCATGGTGAAAAAGTTGGGGAAAAAATAAGAAATTTCCATACTTAGAAAAATTCTAAGTTATGAAAAAATTTCAAATTGAAACCCTAATTTGCAATTTTAGGTTTCTTGGTCAACAAGTTTCACATTTTGACATATCTTGATGAATTATTACCCTTGGCACTTATTTCTGACCAAAACGTCAAAGTTTGACTTTTCAGTATACAATTGACTTTTGATCAGTTGACTGCAAAATTCATCTGTCAATCCTATGTACTTGAGATCTTTTGAACCATGTGATTAGGTAAAGATGATGCCATTGAGTCCTTAAAATTATGTTTGAACCCAATTGGTCATTGGCTAGGTTAAAAATCAGAAATTGCCCTTTCTCAGTCAAAACCCTAATTTTGACCATTTTGCCCTTTTGATGATCTGATCAAATTTCTTGAGGAGTTGTGATCCAAACTTGATCAAATGGTACATATGAGTCTAAAATGTGGTTGTGGATCAAAAATCATGAAGTTTGACTGTAAATTGGTCATGGTTGACTTTTTCCCCAATACAGCTGATTTTTAGGTCAACTGTCCAATTTACTGAGCAAAAAAATGATTCAAGGCTTGAAACTTGGTATGAGCAATCTTAGGGGACCAAGATGGTGTATGAAAGTCACATGAATAATTGATGGTCCAAAAATCCTTGTGCAAACTCAAACCCTAATTTCAAGTTATCAGTGCAAGGAGATGTCTTGAGCTGAGCAAACCCTAAATTGGTCTTGAGTCCAAGAAGTCTTGTGAGGAAAATCTTGATAATATGAGAGGGTAAATTTTGGGTACAACAGTCTCCTTGAAACTTCTACCCATGTTGAGTAGAGATTTCTTCTTTGGCTTCTTCATAACGGCCAGCAAAGCCATCATATCTTGCTGCCCCTTGGCTAGGGCTAGTAGAGCTTCCTGAAACTGAGAATTCTGGGCTTGGAGATCCGTCACAGTTTTCTCTAGATCCATCTTGCTGAAATAAATAGTAGAAAGATAAGGAAACCTGTTATGCAAAAACCTGTCATGTTATGGTGCATGGAATATGTACATGCAAATTATTTCAAGGATTAATGAAATTTAAATTTGTATATAAAAAAGAATGAACAAACTTTAATTTTCATTAGAAAAAACAAGAAAGATTACATCATGCCTCTTGGGCTTACAAAATAACTTTCTAAGATAAAAAGACTGAACGCGTCCTCTTTGGCGCGAGATAAGCGTTCACACTTTTCTCTTCTTTTAGCTTCTTTGTAAGCTCCAAGACCCTCTTTTCACTAGCATTGAATTGTGCGTCGAAAGTATCTCATTCTTCCTTCAGCAGGATCTAACCCTTTTGTAAGTCTTCGAGAGACGTAGGCATGTCGGGATGGAGGATAATGTAGGTAATATCTCCTTCAACTACAGGCTCCATGATGACTGGTAAGATAGAGGGATAAGGCATCACAAGTTTTTGAGCACGAGCTCGTACCCATTTTAGGTAAGGCTCGAGGGGAATGGAATTATTGTGTCCTGGTGTCTTGCTATCCACCTTGTTCAACATCCTCCAAGCTCGGATAAATCACTGGCGGTGACCTTGATTGTCATTCTCGTAGTCGAATACCAATCCTTGGATAAGTATCTCATGGGGACCATCCCTCAGGGCGTAACCAAGTTGTCGTAGGGCTAAGCAGGGGTTGTAAGTGATAACTCCTCTAATGACAAGCAAAGGGACATTAGGGAATTCTCCATAAAGGTCGACGATAGTAACATTCTCCAAAGAGCGGGAACACCAATGAATATCTGAATGTATGAGCATCATCAACCTATATGACCACCTTGAACCTTGCTCGTTTTTCAATACAGATTGGGGAAGATGCGAAATAAACCATCTTGCCAAGAGAGGAGTACAACACATAAGGATACCTCTTTTCCTCATAGTACGAGTGTGAAAGGAATGTAGGATATCCCCTAGAAAAGTAGGCACCGGGTTACGATACATGAAGATTTTGACGGTGTTCACATTTATGAGTTGGTCAAGATTTGGAAAGAAAAACATCCCATAGATGAGGAGAGCCGCAATTTCTTCAAAGGCTTGCAAATCCAAAGAGTTCCAACAGTTTTGGGCTTTCTCAAACAAGAACTTTGCTAGGAAACCTCTGACACCACTCCTTGTTTCCCAATTAGTTATGATATCAGATGGTTGCAAATGTAGAGCTTAAGTAATCTCTTCTGGCTTTGGATCTCTTTCCGTACCGTTGAAAGGTAGTTGATTTAGAATGGTAATCCTCAAGAGTTTGGAGAATTATTCCAAAGTTGGCACAAGTTGATAATCGGGAAATGTGAAGCAATGGTGTAGAGGATCAAAGAACTGAAAGAGCACCTTCATCATGTCTTCATCAATGTTGGAGGTAACCAAGTTTAGTAGGCGACCATGTATTTCGGTAAATGGAGAATTTTCAAGAATCCTTGATGCTAGGTCTTTGAGTTGAGGAGGGATCCTTACGAGATTGACTTCAATGGTTTTCCTGCAAATAGAATCCATGTCCTACAAAACAGAACAAAGATAAATCCCAAAAATCCTTAAAATGGTTAGTGAGTATGAGTATGATGTTATGATGTTTATTATGTTTATGATGTTATGTACAAGTAAATATACATGAACAAAGCAAACAAGTCCTTAAGTTTAGGCTTGCATTGAGCCTCATAGGTAAGTACCCTCTTGAAGTTTAGTTGGCTCAAACATGTCCTAGTAATAATAGTTGGGTTCTAAGGAGCTTAATATCACTGATTTGTTTCCTAGGGCATTGTTTCAGAGCAAGCCTCTTTAATGGCGTCCGAAATATCAAAAAAACCAAACCCTAATGAGTGTAGTGTCGAGTATCTACCAACTTCGGACTGCACCAAAGCCGGTCATCTCACTACGTCCTAATGGCCAAGTTGGTCAAGTAAAGGTTCTAAAAGTTCATTAGTGCTTCATGACATCATTCAGCGGCCCCGTATTCTCCTTGACTACTCAAGGGCTATCGGTACCCACAAATATGTCACACTAACGTAGCTATTTCTTAGACCGTGTCGGTATACCCTGCACAGTTTCCACAATGTATTGCTACTTACCTATAATGTATCCTAAATCCGGGTAGAGGATTCAAACCCAAACAAAAAACCAAAATGTAAAGCATACAAGTCAAACAAAGAAAGCAAGTAAATGTGATCTAGCCCTAAGGTAACCCCACTTTTAGAATTTTCCCCAGCAGAGTCGTCAGTTCTGTGATACGGTGGGAGAACTTACTTGGTTGTTTTGCATTTATCGCAAATGTTGCGGTTAGCTAGAGTCGCCATCGACTTTTATTTTATCCAAAAGGAAAGGTGAAAAAGCACATGAAAGAACTTTGAGATTGTTTCTTGAGTTCCGAGGGTAGATTATGAAAAGGGAAGGTATTAGCACCCTTTTCATCCATGCTTTTCCACGGACTCTTAGTTACTTGCTAGATCACTTGCTTTTGTTTGAAAATGTGCTTTGTGTGGTTTTTTGTAAGTATTTTGAAAAGGCGCCACCGTTTAGCCAAACTTTGTAATGATTCTCGTTCATAAGAATGTATACAAAGTGTTGATCTTTTGCAAATGTTTTCAGGTTTGAAAGATGGTTTTGAAAGTGTTGGTGTTTGTTTTGAAAATAGCAAGGATGTTTTGTTTTGAAATTGACCAAGTAATTAGGAACAATCTACCTACTCAAAAGTCTTTCTTGTTCATTTCCTCTTTCCTTTGACATTGTCATCTTACCATTGATTTGGTAAGTAACCCTATCTTTGGATGTAAATGGGACGGGCGTGGGTCATCGTATAATCATGATTAGCAATGTTGCAAGTTATCTTAGCATCTTTCCTTAGGGACTAAGATCATTTTGAAAAGGCAACATAGATAGCGTCATCGAGGGACTATGATCTTGTATTTTTGCTTGTTTTGCTAAGATACCTCACATGCATAACATGGTCATTTTTGTAAGGCAACCAAGTGGATTTTACCCTAGGGGTGCTTGTGTGCAAGTGTATTGATTTTCATGCTTTGTTTAGTATTTGATTAGGGTTTTCTACTTATTGATTTTAGTCTTTCCATACAAACCCTAATTACTAGCATTTATATAAAGCGATAAATTGCAGAAAGTAAAATTACTACGCTATTACATCATTAGTGGAGAGGGGTGTACAAATTTACAAATGGGGATTACAAGAAAATTAAACCTAATTATCTATTACAACCATATTGAATATTGTAAAAAATTGAAAATAAAATGCAAGAATATAAATGGAAAAAGAAAATGATTTTTGTTGTTTTTATGAAAGGGTTTTGTCTTGACCTAAATAAAGGGAATGTTTAATTAAAATAAAATTAAATTAAACTAATTAAGAAAAGAAATTAATTTGAAAAGGATTTTTAGGGTTTTTTATGAAAAGGTTTTAAATTAAGGAAGATAAAATGAAGATTAATTAATTAAAATAACCTAAGTTCTAAATTAATTTTAACTAATTAAATAAAATAATATATTAATTTAACCTAAGTCTAAAAAATAATTATTTAAGAAAAAGAAAGGAAATTGATTTATTTTAAGAAAATATTTTTTTAGTCTTTTTATTTTGTAGAAAAAATAAAAATATATAAGTATAAATAATAAATAAAAATAAATTTTGGATTTTTTATGATTTTATAAAATATTAGTAGTGATAATAATAATACTACCACTACTACTAATAATAATAATAATATTAATAATAATAATAATAATAAAGAAAAATAAAATAAAAATAAAAAATATAAAGAAAATTCAGGGGGGGTGAATCAGTAACACAAGGAGTATTATAAGAAAAAAAGAGACTGGGCTCAATGAGAGCCCAAGCGCTGCCAAAAAAAACAAAAGAAAGTCAGAAAATTATGAAAAATTGCAAAAGATCACACTAGGGCTTGAACCCAAGACCTAAGGGTGAACAAGTGCGCGCTTTACCACTGGGGTGGCTATACATCCATTGATATAAGCAACAAAAAAATATATGATACAAAACGCTCCCTGATTACACTTCATCTTCAACCTCCAGCCAAAGGATCTGTATCTTCTTCATCTCTCAACAAAAATGAAAAGTTTAAACATGAAAGTTGTGGCATTTCTTCCCACGAATCCAACCATGTAAATAACTTAAGCTAACAATCAAATATGAATGAGAATTTCTCTGGCCCTAATTTAAAGCCTAAAAATTTCAGAAAACTTTAACTCTAAAATTCTCTAAGCTCAGGCCATATAAATGCAAACTATAGATATGTACAGCTTCGTGGCAATGGTATCTACATTTTATCTTCACAAATCAAGACCTAAAAATGCCTAAATATGAAGATAGAAGTTCAAGAAAATACCTCAAAACTGGAAATTGTGAAATGGATTTGAGCTTGTTTCAGGCAGTGGTGATGATCAGGTTAGCTTCCTTGGACCTCTAGGAAGCTAATGCAATGCTTAGCTTGAGTTAAGAGTGGCTGAAATAGCCTGGAGAAGTCCAACTGCAATGCTCTGTTTTTGGCTATGAAATTTGATGAAGATGAGGTTACAGTTTGCAAATAGGGACAAGGATGGTTTGTATTTTGTATGAGAAAGCTTTTGAAACAAAAAGGCCAAGAAATGCACGAGTGGTTTTGAAGATTGAAGTTCAAAATTAGAAATGACACAAAGATGGAGTTTCTGTGCAATTTGAGTTTTCAAGGAGCTTTTTTTGAACTTGTCAATTCGTCCTTTGTTGCAATATACTTGTATGGTTATATGAAAAAGATTAGAGGACTTGAGGAGGTCAGAAAAGCAAGATATAGACTCATGGCTATGTTACTTGATTTTGAAGAAAAGTGACAATATGGTTCCAAGATGAAGTACAAGCATGGCCTGAGTTTATGGGAGGCTCTAGACATGTTGCTTTTGCCTTTGACACTGCTTGTGATCAGAAGGAACAAGTGCAAAGCTCTATGCATTGACTTTGTGATTAAAGCCTCTTTACAAGAATGGAATGGTTACTTTGTGCTATAAATGGAAAATTTGCTTGGATAAAGCTTGAATCAAGTGGATAATAGCTCAAAAGCAAGTGTAATCTTCTAATTCTGGAGAGATCTTGAGATTTAGAGGCCTGCAAAGCAAGATTGTGCAACATAGGTTTGAAATTGAATTCTTGTTCATCACAAAATGACTTGTGTTTTAAGTGTGAAAACCCTAACTTCATCTCTTCGATTCTCCCTGATCAAGAATTATCTCAAGGAGTTCTTGGACATTTTGGAAAGCTTGCAATGTTCTCTACAACCCCTTTTTGAATCACTTTTTAAAATTCCTCTTGGAACTATATGAAAAAGTGCCATGAAGTTAGGCCAAAATCCTGACCAAAACTAGGGCAAAATTTCACTAAGTGTTCAATTTCAAGACCATGACTTTGCGAATTAATAACTTGAGATCCAAGAATTTCTAGAAGAAGCTGTGGTAAGAAATTTTTGAGATATCATAGAGATCCACAACTTTCATGTTGAAAGTTTCTTCTGAATCCCCTTGCATCATGGTGAAAAATTGGCTTAAAGTTATGAAAAAACATGATGTTTTGAACACTTTGAAAAAATTCTAAGTTATAAACTTTCACTTTTCAAAATGAAATCTTGAATTTTTGATTTCTTGAAGAATAAGTTTCATATTTTGACATGTTTTGATGAATTGTTTTCTTTGATATTGAATTTTGACCAAAAAGTCAAAGTTTGACTTTTTAGTGTACAGTTGACTTTTGATCAGTTGACTAAAAATTCCCTATCAATCCAATTGATCTTGAGCAATGTTTTGGGTCATGCCATTAGGTAAAAATGATGCAATTGAACTCTTGAAATCATGATTCAAACCAATTGACCATTTTCTAGGTTAAAAATCAAAAATTGCCCTTTCTCAGTCAAAACCATAATTTTGACCATTTTGCCCTTTTGATGATTTGATCAAATTTCTTGAGGAATTATGGTCCAAACTTGATAAAATGATACATATGAGTTTATAATACTGATGTGGATAAAATATTAAGAAGTTTGACAGTAAATTGGCCATAGTTGACTTTTTCCCCAATATAGCTGATTTTTAGGTTAACTGCTCAATTGATTGAGCAAAACTGTGATCCAAGGCTTGAAACTTGACATGAGTAATCTTGGGGGTCCATAATGATCCATGAAATTCATATGAAGCATTGAAAGTTCAATTATCCTTGTGCAATCTCAAACCCTAATTTTGGTCATCATTGCTTAAGGAGGTGTCTTGAGCTGATCAACCCTAGTGCAGTCTTGAACCAAGAGAGATCTTTGTGAGAAAATATTTGATGAATGAGAGGTAAAATTTTGGGGTACAACAGGGGAAGTCAAGTCAAGATTCGGGGAACCTCTCAAAAATGCCAAATAGCCAGGGGCAGATCTCCATCTTAATCACTTGGGGCATTGGACATGAATTCAAGAAGCGAATCATGTACGATCAAACAAACATCTTTTGGCAGTGTGGCAACACTTACTACTATGGACAATGAAAATTCTCCACACCCTGTGAACATGGACATAGTCGGAAAATACTACGCATGAACAAAGACCCGCTAGGTTGACTGGCCTAGGAAAAAATAAGGGCATCCCGACGAACCAAGAGAGTTCGGGAAAAAATTAGGGATATACATATGAAAATAATTTGTACACCAGACAAGTCGAAAACCTGAAAATGAGGCTTGGGAAAAAAGGGGTATCCCGATGGACTAAAAATATGAAAGGACAATCTAGGCAAAAGTTAGGGATTAAAGCGTATAACTACGTCCCGTCATCTCGTCACTTGTCTATTAGTATAGTGCTGACCACCCTGATCCGCATTCACCAAGGATTCCAGGAGTTGGGATAATAGTCAGGCCGTCCATAAAATCCCTGCAGATGTTTCTTCCAATAGATACCTCCTCCAGTAGGTACAGAGGCAGAGACATCCTACTACAAGGTCACTGCTATGTTCTTAGTATGCAGCCTAATGGTGTCGGGTTCTCATATCTCCGGTAGGGCAAGAATCTCCAAATACCGCTCCAACAAAAAATCCCCAGTGAAGTCGCCAAGCTTCTCAGGATTCCCCAACAGGATTTCAACAAAATCCCCAAGCAGTTTATGGATTTCACCTTCCCCAACATAGTTTATTTCTCTAACAACGGAAGTTCATCCCCCAGCATTTCAACTTCAACAAATTTGAATACCTACATTTCTTCACCCCCAGTAACAATCAGGGATTTATTTTCCCTAACTCAACAACCCTGCAATAGAACAACTGATACGTTCATAAATGGCATTCATACATCATTTTTACAAACATCATAGCATATGCATCACAAATGCATATATCACAATCTCATTTATTTTGAGAGCATCATGCAATTCATACATCATGACATCGCATGAAACTAACTTTACCTTTCCAGGTTGAGTTCGCAGAAATACAGACACTATCAACTTACACAACAGGTCAAAGATTAATGCCCAAATCCAGACGGGAAAACTATCTACACGACGAAGTGGTATGAACTCCTGAAGCAAGACAGGTTTACCAACAAATACAACGAGCCACAGATTAATGTCTGAAACTGGACGAGGAAACTATCTATGTGACCAACAAAACAAGTCCCAAATTAATACCTATAACAAGTCAGGACAACTATCTGTGGACGATCGATTGTAGATTAATACTTGTAACAAGACAGGAAAACTATCTACATAAGGAGATTGAAGATTAATACCTGTAACAAGCCAGTAAAACTATCTTTCTTTCTCAGGTCAAAGATTAATACCTGTAACCAACAAGGACAACTATCTCAGTGATCGATAACTTTCAAGTTCCATATTAACACCTGTAATAAGCCAGGAGAACTATCTGTGGACGATTGTAGATTAATACCTGTAACAAGCAAGGAAAACTATATACATAAGTGTGATACGGTGGCAGAACTAACTATTTTTTGTCAATATTGGTTTTGCGTTTTTTGTTCGCAAATGTACGGTAAGCAAGAGTCATCACCGTCTTTTATTTCATCCAAAAAAGGAAAGTGGAAAAAGAACAGAAAAAACCTTTTTTGAGATGTTTCTGAGTACGGGGGGTATATTATAGAAAGGGAAGGTATTACCACCCTTTCTATCCATGGTTTTCCATGGGCTCTTAGGTACTTTCTCATTTTTAAATTGCTTTAGTGTGTTTGAAAAAGTTTTGAAATTTCCATATTGCGGCATTTCAGTTGATGGTAACCCTTGTATTAGTCCTCAAGGGTGTGATCAAGTGTTTTTGAAAACTTTGTTTGAAAAGTTTGTTTGAAAGTGTAAGTGTAAAAAGTTGTTGTTTTGAGCAAATACTTAAGTGTTTCTACCTAATCGAAAAAGTCTGTTCATTTTCTTATTTCCTTTAGACAGTGCTATCCTACTATTAAGGAGTAGGTAGTTCTATCATTGGAGTTTAAGAGATAATTGAAAGGGACGAGTACGATCACTAAAGCAATGATTAGGAAACCTTAGTAGTTACCCTAGAGTCTTAAAGATCTTTCTGAGGCAACATTCTAATGGGTCACTTTTAATCTTTCGGGACTAGAGAGCAACCATTAAAACTCCCTATACTTCATGACCGTTTACCGAAGGCAACCGAAGTGGGGCAAACTCTAGGAGTGAGCATGTGCAAGTGTTTGTTTTTCAGTCAATTATCTTTACACATTTAAGGTTTTCTACTATTTTAAATTATGATATTTTTGCATACAATCCTATTATCAATTATCTAACAGTTTAATTAATAACAGAAAATAAATTACGAGAAATTTAAACCTAGCTATTACAAGGCCTTGGGGAGGGGGATTACATAATAAAAAAAACGTGGGGAAAATAGTAAATGAAAACGGTAAAATAAACCTAATTAAAACTATTACAACTTTGGAGCAAATACAATAATTAAAATAATTGAAAAATAAATACACGCGACAAAATTAAATCCGGGGAATAAAGAAAAATTATATATATTTTTTGGATTTTTTTGTGAAAGTAATTAATTTTGCAAATTAACCTAATTTCTAATTAATTTTAATTATGAAAAAAGGAATTTAAGTTACCCTAATTAACCTAATTAATTTATGGAATTAAATATTTAATGAAAAAAACCTAATTCGATTTTTTTTTGTGATTTTTGTGGTTTTTTAAAAAAAAGATTTTTAAAACAATTAAAAATAAATAAAAACAATAAAAAAACTTAAAGAAACAAAAAATAAAATGGCCCTGATGCTGGAAGTAATTCTGGGGGTGTGAATTGGAATTTCCCAGGCCCAGAATAGCTGGCCCATCTGCCTTGCGCTGGATCCAGTGTGGCTCTCATATGAGGGTTCACCTTACGTTGTTTGCTTGTTGTATGTTGGATCTGATCAGTGTATGATCCAAGGAATGAGATGTTGAGGTGTATGGTGAGCACGTTTGGAGTGGTACTACTAGATCTGTAGTTAAACATTAAGAAAAATATCATGTGGGAGGCAGGGATTGAACCCCTAACCTTGTACACGCGCACGCCCTGAAACCTTTCCTGCTTGCCACTGGGCCAATTGGCCTTTTGTTAATAGAAACAAACAACAAATAATATAATTAATCATGGGTCAATGTTATAAGAAAAACGCGTGAGACTTAAACTGTCCAACCAGGCTTGGACACATCATCGTCTTCCTCACAGAATCGTCGTTTTAGGTATTGGACTTATACCTACGTACAAATTCCATAGCTATAACCTGTGACATTTCCAAAAAGCAGAATAGGCATGATAAATCCCAACCAAGGGCATGGGTCGATTGGAAATCAACCACTGAACCTGAATACACCCTTGGTTTGGCCTAATTTAACTTGTATCAAAAAGCCCTAAAACATGTTTTGAAACCCAAAGAATGGTGTTTCATGATTCCTGCGCGTAAACTCAAATAAAATCATCCAAACGTATTCTAAACATGATAATAAGCATGAATAAATGATTAAAACATGTTGAAAATGCCAAAATTAAGGAAAACGGTTTTCAAAAAAAGGGCAGGTCGTGATTGTTATTACGCTTGATTTTGGATGCTTCAGGCTTTGATAATGCTTGCAATTGCTTCAGAGGATGCCCAGGGATGTGATTTGATCCTTGGAATGGCTTGAATTGGTCTGTGGAGGAGAACGGGCTCTGCACTTTTTTTGAGAAAAATTGACACTTTGTTCTGGCTCTTAGGAAGGTAGGTTACACATGAATTCTTGTGTTCTAGGGTTGCAATGCATTGTGTATATATACTGAATCAAATTAGGGTAATATAATTGGAAAGAATCAAAGATACAATGGTTTTTAATTTTGATTCCAATCTTTCCAAATTTGAAGATTTTCTCTTGTTTTGGAGCTTGCACGATTTTGTCTTGGCTATAGACAGCTTGCATGATCTATAATTCAATGCAAAACAAATCTCATTTTATTGATTTGATTTATTTTTGATTTTATTTGAAATATAAATAAATAAAATCAAAATAAATTAAATAAATAAGTGAATAAGGCATGGAGGGTCCCATAGGTCGTGGACCATGCTAGGACTGAGATTCAATCTTGAAAAGATGGGCCCATGTGGAAAAAATTCAATGTTGGGCATTGTAGACTTTGTGCAAATTTCTAAAAATGGACAACTTTTACAATGCATATCTCTCTTAATTTTGACCCTAAGAGGGTGTTCTTTGACTTTTTAGAAAGCTTAGGATGTCCTATAAACAACCCTTTTGGTTTCATCTCAATTGGATCTTCCATGTTCATGTAAGGAGCTTTGACCCAAAAGGTGTTTTTATTGACTTTTGAAAAGGACCTATAATGTATGAATTTATATATTTTCATCAGTGAATTTCTTGAACTTGAGGGATGAAGATGAATTGTAGGGAATTGGATTCTCTTCAAAATGAGCCTTGGACGAGAAATTTATGATAAAGTATGAAAAAGTTATGCCTGATCAAAGTTTGGTTGACTTTTCCTGTAGAAACCCTAATTTAGCAACTTTTGAGTTTTGATGAATTGGGAGCATTCCTTGAGGAATCATGGTCAACCCTTGATCAAATGATGGATATCACCTCAAAATGTTGATGCTGACCAAAAATCTTGAAGTTTGACTGTATGTGGGTCATATTTGAATTTTGACCTAGTATAGTTGACTGGGCAAACTACTTGTGCAAGGAATTGAAACTTGGCATGGATTGTCTTGGGGACATATTAGGGCAATGGAGACCATTTGGGACCCTTGGAACTCAACCATCTTGCTTGAAATTGAAACCCTAGTTTGAGGCTCATTGTCTTAGGAGGAGGATTTGTCTGGTCAATCCTTAGTCAACTTGAGCAATTGAGGACCTCTAGGAGCATGTTTTTGAGTAAAATGAGAGGGAAAATTTTGGGGTACAACAGTTGCCCCTGTTCAATCTTCTTAAACCTGAGGATGTAGATTGGCTGGTATGCCTTTCGTGATCTGAAGGTGGAAGATGATTGAACACTAGAGTGCCCCAAAATTTGCACTCGTCTGAAATGATGCTTGATTTGTATAGGTAGTATTGGGAATGGGCTTACAGATGCCATTTAGAAGGTGACAGAGAATTGTCAGAGATGGACTTAAAGATACCATCCACAAAAGATATCGGTTGGATAAGAGATTCCTTTGCGAGAGTTCTTGTACCTGCCATTGGGGAGGAATTCGCCAGGGAATGTTGATTTATGTCCTGGTAAATAGAGTCTAGGAGCTTT
Source organism: Vicia faba (assembly GCA_948472305.1). Classification (NCBI taxonomy): domain Eukaryota; kingdom Viridiplantae; phylum Streptophyta; class Magnoliopsida; order Fabales; family Fabaceae; genus Vicia; species Vicia faba. The sequence goes on along the minus strand of OX451739.1, from coordinate 1,260,597,021 downwards.
GTTTGACCATTACTCTACTGGGGAATTGACTATTGATTGAGGAGGAGGAAATGAACTGCTTATCTGGTCAGCATCTAGGCTGCACAACGACTTATTGGGGAAATGTGAAATCAATCGTATCTGGTTGGGTCCAGGTTTTACATTGTTGTAAACTGTTGTCCAGAGATAAAAGAGAAGGAACCTGGATAGTAGGGTTACTTCGAGATGAAATCCTGGATAGTGGGGATGCGAGAAGGAACCTAGATAGTAGGGTTACTTCAAAATGAAAGCCTAGATAGTAGGGCTGCTGAGAAGGAACATGGGTAGTAGGGTTACTTCGAAATGAAAGCCTAGATAGTAGGGCTGCGAGAAGGAACCTAGATAGTAGGGTTACTTCAAAATGAAAGCCTGGATAGTAGGGCTACAATAAGGAACCCAGATAGTAGGGTTACTTCAAAATGAAAGCCTGGATAGTAGGGCTGCGAGAAGGAACCTGGATAGTAGGGTTACTTCGAAATGAAAGCCTGGATAGTAGGGCTACGAGAAGGAACCTAGATAGTAGGGTTACTTCGAAATGAAAGCCTGGATAGTAGGGTTACTTTGAAATGAAAGCCTGAATAGTAGGGCTATGAGAAGGAATCTGGATAGTAGGGTTACTTCGTAATGAAATCCTGGGTAGTAGGGCTGCGAGAAGGAACTTGGGTAGTAGGGTTGCCTCATTTGATCACATAGATTAGTTGACCCATTTGGTTTCAGGAACTGATTTTCCATTAGTTGTCTGCAGATATGACATGTATAGCTTCATGGATTTAATCTTAAACTGTTGGAATTGCTGATGATAACCATCTTTCCTGAAAAGGTACGGGATTAATTATATGCGATGCATGAAATGCATTGTGTGATGATGTTCTCAAAGTAAATGAGATTATGTTGTATGCAACATGTATGCGCACATCATGATGTATGAACATGAAATGCCATTGTGACATATCCGAGTCTACGAAAATAAATCCCTGACTGCTGCTAGAGAGTACTGGAAGTTGAATTCCTGACTGTTGTAGAAAAAGTGGTTCTTCTACTTCGGCTGGGGATGGTAAACGGAGATGACTATGCCATGGATTTACTCCTTTCTGTTTGTGAATATTCTGCCGGGGAGAGACTCTACTTGAGCATAACTCTGCGAGGGAATAACTCTGTTTGAGAGAGGAGATGCTTTGCTGGAAGATTTTGCCGATTCGGAAAAATAAAATCCGATGAGGGGATGAACTTCCGTAGCTGGAGGGATAAGCTCTGTTGGGGATTGATCTTCTGTACTCAGAGAAATAAACTCTGCTTGGGATACAACTTTATGAACCGCTTGCGATTATAAAATTTGGTTGGAGAATATAGATGTTGGGTCTCTGAAGGAACTTTACTGGGGAAAGTAACTCCTGTTTGGGGAAGCCGATGATAAAGCTTTGTTTTCCTCTACTCTGTGGGGAGTGTAGACGTCACTAGGTCGCATATAATGGTGACCTTGTTTCAAAACTGTCTCTGCCCCTGTACCTGCTGGAAGGAGTAACTGTCGGGATTGAAATGGTTTTTTAGACTTTGCCCTGTTCCTTAAGTCATGAGCAACTGTCTTTCTGTTTCATATGAAAATATTTGTGAATGGAAATCATATTCAAATGCATATGTCAAGAATAAATCATTGGACGTTTTTGCAAAACAAGACAGAAAAATAAAAACAAATGGTTTTGTAAAAATGACTTTGTATTAATTTCTGAAGTTGGCCTATAACAGGCGTTTTTGTACAAGGAAGTTGACGCTCTAGTAAGAGAACACCGCCGTGAAAATGAAAGCTATATAATATTGTGTACAAAGAGAATAAAACATTTATGTGTAATATCCTATTGAGTTTCAATTCTGCTATTGTCGTTATGTCTTCGAGCGTCTCATCACTTTGTTGTTTGTCCGAAGCTGACTAGATTGATTGGTGACGTTTGAACTTGATAGTTGATATTGAGGTCTGGTCGCAAGGTGATCCAATGGGACATAGTGATATTCTTAAAATCCATAAATTTTGTTTGGACCTCCCTTTCAGGTTTTCAATCCATCGGGATACCCTTTTTTTCCCAAGCCGCCTTTTCAGATTTTCGACTTGCCGGGTGTACATATTTTTTGTTTTCATCCCTAATTTTTGCCTGAACCCTTTTGGTTCGTCGGGAAGCCCTTATTTTTTCCTAGGCCGGTCAGCCTAGCCGGTATTTAATCATGTGTAGTATTTTTTTCACTATGTCCACATTGACAGGGTGAGGAAGGTCGTCACCGTCCATGGTGGTCAGAATCATGGCTCCACCCGAGAAAATGTTTTTGATCAAAAATAGCCCTTCGTGTGTGGGAGTCAATTTTCCCCCGGGATCACCTTGCGGAAGTATGATGCGCTTGATCACTAGATCCCCGACTTGATATGCTTGGCGCCTGACTTTTTTAGTGAAAGCCATGATCATATGTTTTTGATACATTTCACCATGACAGACAACAGTAAGTCTCTTCTCATCGATCAGATTCAGTTGATCAAGTCGAGTCTAGATCCAGTCGTCTTCTTTCAAACCTGCATCCTTCATAATCCTCAGAGAAGGGATCTGGACCTCAATAGGCAGGACAACCTCCATGCCATATACCAGAGAGTAGGGTGTTTCCCCTGTTGACGTATGTGCTGAGGTGCGATACCCATGAAGAGCAAATGGAAACATCTCGTGCCAGTCTTTGTATGTCATTTTCATCTTCTGTATAATCTTCTTGATGTTCTTATTAGCAACTTCGACAGCTCCATTCATCTTCGGCTGGTAGGGAGAAGAGTTATGATAATGTATCTTGAATTGCTTACAGAGTTCGGTGATCATCGTGCTATTGAGATTCGTACCATTGTTAGTGATGATTCTCTCTGGCATACCGTAAAGACAAACCAGGTTATGCTTGATAAATCGCGCCACAACATTCTTGGTAATGGTAGAAAAAGAGGTAGCTTCAACCCACTTCGTGAAGTAATCAATGGCCACCAGGATGAAGCGATGCCCATTGGAAGAAGTAGGTCTAATCTCTCCGATCATGTCAATGCCCCACATTGCAAAGGGCCAAGGAGCCGTCAAGAAATTCAAAGGAACCGGAGGCACATGCACCTTATCAGCATAGATTTGGCACTTGTGGCAAGTTCGGGAGTGCTAATAATAATCTACTTCCATAGTGGACCTAAAGTATCATGCCCGTAGGATCTTCTTAGCCATGGTATGTCCACTTGAATGGGTTCCGAAGTTACCTTCGTGTAGATCTATCATAATCCTCTCTGCTTTACTCTTTTCTACACACCGCAGTAAGGTAGAGTCATGGTTGCGCTTGTAGAGGATTCCATTACTGAGGAAGAATTTCGTGGCGAACCTTCTCAGAAACTTCTTATCATTGACAGATGCCCCCTCGGGATACTCTTGAGCCTCGAGATACCTTTTTACTTCGTGAAACCAAGGTTTGTCTGCTACCTCTTTAGTATTAACTTCACAGCAGTACGCTGGTTCATCCAACCTCTCGATAGTGATTCGGGGAGCTTCGTTGTCCCACCTAACCTTGAACATGGAAGACATGGTAGCTAGCGCGTCCGCTAACTAATTCTCCTCTCGTGGGAAATGTTCAAAGGTTACCTCCTCAAAGTGTGGGAGCAATGTCAGCACGTGCTCTTTGTACGAGATGAGATTCAGATGCTTCGTATCCCACTCTCCTTTGATCTGACTTATCACCAAGGCTGAATCCCCGAAAATGCTCAAGAATTTGATCCTCAGGTCAATAGGGGCTTTGAGACCCATGATGCATGCTTCATACTCCGCCATGTTGTTGGTACAGTTGAAGCATAGTCGGGAAGTGAAAGGAGTATGACATCCCTCAGGGATATGATTACAACACCGATGCCATTACCGAGTGCGTTTGAAGCACCATCAAAAACCATAGTCCATCGGGATCCTTCTTCAGGTCCTTCATCCAGTCTAGGTTTTTCATACTTAGTCACTAGCATAAAATTCTCATCAGGGAACTCAAAATTCATGGACTGGTAGTCATCCATGGCCTGATGAGCCAAATGATCCGCTAATACACTCCCCTTGATTGCTTTCTGGGTCGTGTATTGGATATCGTATTCAGTTAAGATCATCTTCCATCTTGCTATTATTCCAGAGAGAGCGGGATTCTCTAAGATGTACTTGATTGGATCCATCTTAGATATCAACAAAGTAGTGTGAGTCAACATATACTGTCTCAGTCGGCAAGCAGCCCATGCCAAAGTGCAGCAAGTTTTCTCGAGCAGTGAATATTGTGTTTCACAGTCGGTAAACTTTTTGCTAAGGTAGTATATTGCATGCTCTTTTCTACCAGACTCGTCATGCGGCCCCAGCACACACCCCATTGAATTGTCCAATACTATTAAGTACATTATCAAAGGTCTTCCTTCAATCAGAGGCATCGGAATTGGTGGTTCTTGAAGGTATTCCTTGATTCTTTCGAAAGCGGTTTGGCATTCGTCATTCCATTTTACTACTTGATCTTTCTTCAGGAGATTAAAGATCGGCTCATAAGTACCAGTAAGATGTTTAATGAACCTGGCGATATAATTTAGGCGTCCCACGAAACCTCTAACTTCCTTCTCAGTACAGGGAGCCGGCATCTCTTGTATGGCCTTCACCTTTGCAGGGTCTACCTGAATACCCTTGTCACTGACGATGAACCCCAGAAATTTACCAGACCTTACCTCGAAGGTGCACTTATTTGGATTTAACCTCAACTTGTATGTCTTCAGCCTTTCAAACAACTTTTGTAGATTATCAAGGTGTTCCTCCTCGGTTTGAGACCTGGCTATCATTTCATCAACATAAACCTCTATCTCATGGTGAATCATGTCATGAAATAAGGCGACCATGGCTCGCTGATAGGTTGCCCCAACATTCTTTAATCCAAAAGGCATCACCTTGTAATAGAAGGCGCCCCACCGTGTGATGAAGGTTGTCTTCTCCATGTCTTCGGGTGCCATCTTGATCTGATTGTAGCCAGAGAAACAGTCCATGAAGGAAAAGATTTTATGTTGTGCGGTATTGTCAACCAGAACATCGATGTGGGGGAGCAGAAAGTCATCTTTGGGGTTTTCCCTGTTCATATCTCTGTAGTCCACACACATTCGTACTTTACTATATTTCTTAGGTACTGAAACGATGTTAGCAACCCACTGCGGATAGGAGGTGACAGCTAAGAACCCAATGTTAAACTGTTTCATAACCTCTGCTTTGATCTTCTCTGACATTTTAGGGCGCATACGGTGGACCTTTTGCTTTACCAGAGGGCAATCTTCTTTAGTCGGCAGACAGTGAACCACCATATTTGTGTCTAAACCAGGCATGTATTCATATGACTAGGCGAAGATCTCAACATAATCGTGCAACATCTATATCAACCGCTGTTTGACATTAATCTTCAGATTTTCACCGATATTGACTTCTTTTCTGTCTATCTTCGTGCCCGAGTTTATCGTCTCAACTGGCTCTTCATGAGGCTGTATAGCCCTCTCTTCCTGTTGTAACAGTCTAGAGAGTTGTCCAGGTACCTCATAATTTTCCTCGCCTTCGTCCTCCTCTTGGTTGATCGGATTTTCGAAGTTATAACTGGCAATAGCAGAACTATTATTAATGGGATCCAGAGGTGATATGGATCTGCAGCTTGATATGTGAGTGTGTGTAACAACATAGTTGTATTGATAAAGTGAAAAGCAGAAAAGAAAAACAGAGAGCGCAAAATTTGTATGCAAGAACGTCCAATATTTTATTGATGACAAATGATAATGACATATAATAACCCTCACAAATAAACCATTGTGCCTTGGGTAAGACACAAGGACATAGAGTTTATATTGTTTATTACAAATTCGAAAAACAAGTAAGACAATTACTGCTGAACAAAAGTAATCGGCACACAATCTTTGGTCGTCCAGTTACTAGGTCCACTGTTGGTAGTAGGGTAAATCCAGCTGTCGATATCAGAATCCTCATCATCAGCATCTTCCGTGGCAGAGACAACCTAAATAGCATTGATTCCCGAGCCATGCTTGGGCATGGATGCAGTTATGACGTTGGGAGTCTTAGGGGGGTCGAATTCAATCTCCTTTGCCTCGATCAGATCCTGCACCTTGTTCTTCAAAGCCCATCAATTGTTGGTATCATGTCCTGGACTTTCAGAGTGGTAAGCACACTGAGCGTTTGGATTTTAACGAGGAGATGTGGTGTTGGGATTCTTCGGAGCTTTCTTTAAGGTTACCAGATTGGTCTTCAATAATTGTGGCAAGATTTGAGACAGAGTCATGTTTATCTGGGTAACCTGTCTTACCGGCCTTTCTGTCCTCGGTTGATTGTTCCTTTGTTGGGTATGTTCAGAATTAGAGATCATGATAGCCCCTACCGATGGACGGTGCTCGCTTCTATTCTGACCTCTGGGATTGTAAACACCATTGACCTCCTTCTTACCCATGAATTGCTTCTTCACTGTACTTGAAGATGTGTCTTTCTGGATCTTGCCACTTCGGATCCCAGCTTCTACCCTTTCTCTAGTCAATATCAGCTCGGTAAAACCAGTTGAGGAGCTACCAATCAAGTGATTAAAGAACGGACCACACAGCGTACCAAGAAACATGTCCACCAACTCCCTATCAGACAAAGGGGGTTGGACTCTCCCTGCCAAATATCTCTGCTTCCGAGCGTAGTCCTTAAAACCTTGACTTGCACCCATAGACATACTCTGGAGTTGAGTACCGGTAGGAGCAAGGTCAGCGTTATATTGATACCACTTATAAAAAGTAGCAGACAGATCTTCCCAGTTGCGGACATTGATTCCCTCCAGCTGATAAAACCACTCAAGCTGAGTCCCGGACAGACTGTCTTGAATGAAATGGACCCACGATTTCCTATCAGCAGTGTGAGGCTGAATCTTCCTCACATAAGAACGGAGATGAAGCTTGGGACAAGAAACCCCATCACACTTTGTAAATACCGGATCCTTGAACTTCGGTGGAATGACAACCCCAGATACCAAACCCATCTCTTTAAAATCCAACCCTGGTACTCTTTGGATCTCCATTGCATTCAGATGATCCTCTAACTGTTTGTATTTATCCTCAGTGGGAGGATATTGTTTATCATTGTAATCAGATTCATCTTCAGAAACCCTTAGACTAGGGTCTTCCTCCCTTGTTTCACGCTTTTGGTTCTCCCCTTCTTTGGATGAAGAAGTCAGATCAACTGGTTGCTTCAACAGTCCCGTGAATCTTCTGTTTAAATTCAGGACACCAACGGTCTTCTTTGTCTTCTTCTTTCTATCTTTCAGAATAAGGGCCTTTAGATCTTCCTGCCCTTTAGCCAAAGCTACGAACATTTGCTGAAATTTGTCATTTTGTGCCTAGAGATCCTTGATACTTTGTTCAAAGGTCATTATTGGCTGAAATAAACAGCGAAGAAGATGAGAAACCTGTTATGAAACCTGTTTATGCAATGCCATGGATGATACGTGTATGCAATGATTTCAAGGATTTTGGGAAATTTAAATTTGCAAACTAAAATGAAACAAAGATTTTATTAATAGAATTCAAAATACAATTGCCTTTTAGGCATTTTAATTGAAAATTCTAAAAACTAAAAAAAATTAAGTTTCCCATGGATGCTTCCTCTTCGTGCCGAGATAGACATTTAAGGCTTCTTTCCTCGTGAAGTTTCTTTGTGAGCTCTAAATCTTTCTTATCCTGGGCATAGAACCGGTCCCTATAAGTATCCCACTCCTTCTTCAACTGAATCCAGGACCTTTGTAATTCTTCAAGATCAGTGGGCATATTAGGATGAAGAACCGTGTAGGGAATATCCCCTTCAGTAATGGGCTCCACAATCATTGGTAAGACGGATATGTATGGCATCATAAGTTTCTAAGCACGAGCTCGTACCCATTGGAGATAAGGTTCCATAGGAATGGAAATCTTCGGCCCCAAAGTCTTGACGTCAGACCTGTTTACCATGCCCCAGGCTCGTATGAACCTCTGGTGATACCCTTGAACATCATCCTCATAGTTAAACATAATGCCCTGGATAAGCATCTCGTGAGGACCATCCCTTTGAGCGTAACCAAATTGTCGCAGAGCCAAACAAGGATTGTAAGTTATGCCTCCCCTAATGTCAAGTAGTGGGACATTAGGGAACTCCCCGCAGCGGTCAATAATAGAAATATCTCCCATAGATCGGGAATACCAGAGAATATCTGCGTGAGAAAGTGACATTATCCTTTGCAACCAACCCAAACCTTCTTCATTCTTCAACACTGACTTAGGGAGGTGAGAAATAAACCACCTCAACAGTAATGGCATGAAGCACATAAGAACCCCCCTTCTCTTCATGGTACGAGTGCGGAGAGCATGCAAGATATCTCCAAGCAAAGTAGGCACTAGATTGCGAGAGAGGAAGATATTGATAGCATTCACATCTATGAGTAAGTCTGGATTAGGGAACAGTACTAACCTATAAATTAGAAGAGCCAAACCCTTCTCAAAAGCCTGAAAGTCCAAATCATCCCAAAATAGCTGGGCCTTCTCTATTAGGAACTTGGCTAGAAAACCCTTGACTCCGCTTCTTGTTTCCCAATTGGATACCACGTCGGCTCGTTTCAGATGTAAAGCTGAGGAAATGACTTCTGGCTTGGGAAACTCTTCTAAACTTATGAAAGGCATCTGGTCTAGAATAGGTAGATCCAATAACTGAGAGAACTCTTCCATGGTAGGCACCAACTAATAGTCTGCAAAGGTGAAGCAGTGGTGCTTGGGATCAAAGAATTGAAAGAGTACACCCATCATCTTTTCATTAAAGCTCGAAGTAACTAGGTTGAGAATTCGACCATATCTCTTAGTGAACGAAGAAGTTTCAGGAACCCTTGATACTAGCTCCTTGAGTTTGAGAGGTATTCTCATAAAACTAATTCAGATAGTGTTTCTACGAGCGGAAGCCATGATCTACAAAATAGAACAAAGATAAATTCCCTTGGTCCTTGAAATGGTTAGTGTAATAAAAATGGATGCTATGTTATGATGCATGATGTTATGTTCAAACAGAGTAAGTCACACACAAGAAAAGCATACAATAGACCTTAGGTTCAAAGTCTTGCATGAGGTTAATGGTAACTACCATCTTGAAGTTTAGTTGGTTTCAAACCTGTCTTAGAAAAGTAAATGGGTTCTAAGGATTCTCAATAACACTGATCATCCTTTATCGGGCATTGTTTCAGCTCAGGCAATCTTTTCTTGCGGCCGAAATATCCTGAAATTTTGATCTTAATGAGTATAGCATCGAGTATCAACCAATCCTCAGCTTTATACCGAGGCCGGCTATCTCACTACTTTCTAATGGCTAAGTTTTTCCAACTAAGGTTCTAAGGTCCGTTAGTGCTTCATGACACCACGCGGCGGCCCCATATTCTCCTCGTTTCAACATGAAGGATACCGATACCAACCAAAGTGTCACACCAACACAACCATCACTTAAACCATATCGGTCTACACCGTACATACTCTACGATCTATTGTTGTTTACGTAAAATAGTGTCCCCAGATCTGGGTGTAGGATCTTCAACAATACCCAAGCAAAAACCCTTAAAGATAAAGCAGGAAAAACAAATAAGAAAGCAATTTAAAAATGACCTAGATCCTAAGTTAAACCCCCACTTTTAAGAAAATAATCCCCAGAAGAGTCACAAGTTCTATGATACGGTGGCATAACTGACTGTTTTTTGTTACTACTTGTTTTGTGTTTTTTGTTTGCAAATGTACGGTAAGCAAGAGTCACCACCGTCTTTTATTTCATCCAACAAAAGAAAAGGGAAAAATAATAGAAAAAACCTTTTTCGAGATTTTTCTGAGTACGGGGAGTAGATTATAGAAAGGGAAGGTATTACCTCCCTTTCTATCCATGGTTTTCCATGGGCTCTTAGGTACTTGCTCATTTTTAAATTGCTTTTGTGTGTTTGAAAAAGTTTTGAAATTTCCTTAGTGTGGCGTTTCACTTGATGGTAACCCTTGTATCAGTCCTCAAGGGTGTGATAAAGTGTTTTTGAAAAGTTTGTTTAAAAGTGTAAGTGTAGAAAGTTGTTATTTTGAGCAAATACTTAAGAGTTTCTACCTACTCGAAAAAGACTGTTCATTTTCTTCTTTCCTTTAGACAGCGTTATCCTACTATTAAGGAGTAGGTAGCTCTATCGTTGGAGTTTAAGGGACAATTGAAAGGGACAAGTACGATCACTAAAGCAATGATTAGGAAACCTTAGTAGTTACCCTAGAGTCCTAAAGATCATTCAGAGGAAACATTCGAATGGGTCATTTTTGATCTTTTGGGACTATAGGGCAACCACTAAAACTCCCTATACTTCATGACCGTTCACCGAAGGCAACCGAAGTGGGGAAAACCCTAGGAGTGAGCATGTGCAAGTGTTTGTTTTTCAGTCAATTATCTTTACACATTTATGGTTTTCTACTGTTTTAAATTATGATCTTTTGCATACAATCCTATTATCAATCATCTAACAGTTTAATTAATAACAGAAAATAAAGTGCGAGAAATTTAAATCTAGCTATTACAAGGCCTTGGGGAGGGGGATTACACAATAATAAAAAACTTGGGGAAAACAGTAAATGAAAACGGTAAAATAAACCTAATTAAAACTATTACAAATTTGGAGAAGATACAATAATTAAAATAATGGAAAAAGAAATACGCGCGACAAAATTAAATTCGGGGAATTTATCAATTAAATTCAAAGATATTTAATTTAGTGAATAAAGAAGAAAAAAAAATTATTTTTTAGATTTTTTTGAGAAAGTAATTAATTTTGCAAATTAACCTAATTTCTAATTAATTTTAATTATAAAAAAAGGAATTTAAGTTACCCTAATTAACCTAATTAATTAATGGAATTAAATATTTTATGAAAAAAACCTAATTCTAATTTTTTTTGTGATTTTTTTTAAAAAGATTTTTAAAACACTTAAAAATAAATAAAAACAATAAAAAAACTTAAAGAAACAAAAAATAAAATGGGTCTGATGCTGGAAGTAATTCTGGGGGTGCAAATTGGAATTTCCCAGGCCCAGAATAGCTGGCCCATCTGCCTTGCGTTGGATCCAGTGTTGCTCTCATCTGAGGGTTCACCATATGTTGTTTGCTTGCTGTATGTTGGATCTGATTAGTGGATGATCCAAGGCATGAGATCTTGAGGTGTATGAGGAGCACGTTTGGAGTGGTACTACTAGATCTTCAGTTAAACGTTAAGAAAAATATTATGTAGGAGGCAGGGATCGAACCCCTGCCTCCTACACGCGCGCGCCCTGAAATCTTTCCGGCTTGCCACATGGCCAATTAGCCTTTTGTTAATAGAAACAAACAACGAATAATATAATTAATCATGGGTCAGTCTTATAAGAAAAACGCGCAAGATTTAAACTGTCTAACCAGGCTTGGAGACGCCATCGTCTTCCTCACAGAATCGTCATTTTAGGTATTGGACTTATACCTACGGACAATGTCTATAGCTATAACCTGTGACATTTCTAAAATGCAGCATAGGCATGATAAATCCCAACTAAGGGTGTGGGTCGATTGGAAATCATCCACTAAACCTGAATATACCCTTGGTTTGGCCTAATTTAACATGTATCAAAAAGTTCCTAGATTTTATTCCCCACAGAGTTTTCCTCAAACAGGAGAACTACAGAAACCCACATTCCCCTACGGAGTCCTCCTCAGATAGTAGGAATAGGAATTCTCTATAAAGAGATCTCTTATGAAGTCAGCATCTACTTTGTATGGATCATTAAGCCCATCTCCAACAACTCTCCGTCATCTTCTCCGAATGGCATCTGTAAGCCCATTTCCGCCGTCATTAACCATCAGTGTTATTCCATGCGAGTGCAAATTTCTAGGTACTCTATTATTCAATCCTCATCCACCTTTAGATCATGAAAGGCAAACAAGCCAATCCAAATCCTCAGGTTTAAGAAGATTGAACAGGGGCAGCTGTTGTACCTCATAATTTGTCCTCTCATGTTTTCCAAGGTTTTCTCTTACATGGGTGGTGACAAACACTTGGCTAAAGAAAATAATTTTTTTTTGAACATAAACAAGGTGTCTTCGGTTGGCTTTGAGACATGGTGTTTTCGATTGGCGCCTGAGCAGTTTATTTTTCAATTGGCATCTGGACAAGGAGCTTCAATTGGGCACTGGGCCTCCTTCGATCAAGATAAGTTCACAAAGTCTTCGATTGGGCTCTGGGATTTCTTTGATCAAGATAAGTTCACAAAGTCTTCAATTGGGCGTTGGGCTTCCTTCGATCAAGTTAAGTTCACAAGGCTTCCACTGCGCAAGGCAAGAACCCCTTTCAAGTTTGTTTTGATTCACAAGGGCAAAGTCTTCCCTTGTGCTTGCTTTTGTCGTACCCCAAATTTATCCTACCATGACGATTAGATTTTTTGAGATATAAATAGAGAAAATACTTAAGACGGTACAACAGTATCTGATGGTCTGTCTTTATCTGGCTAGGGGGTGTATTTTTAATTCAGAAAAACGGGGCTTTCTAAATCATAAAGACTCGCGTATCCGTGAATCCACTCGTGAGGCATGTTGGCCATTGGCCCATGCCATTCGTAAATGGAAATTAATGGAGTAACTGCAAAATTCTAGATTATTAAATAGTCGTTAGTAAAAGGGAGGTTGAAGTTAAGTTAAGCCCGCTCAAGTTTAAATTGTATAAGTTTAGGTAGGTTAAGTTAATTTTAGTAAAAATAGGGGTGAAACAGGCCCAGTAAGGTTTTGCAAGTTGGCCCATTGGTTTTGTTGGGATTTTTGTTATCTTATTTGCAAAAAAGAAACATTATCCATAAAATTGCTTGTTGTTATTGTCTTAATTCAAAAAATATATATAATTATATAAACCTTTAAGAAAGCGTGATGTATTCTTGCTATTGCTGTTGGACTTTACATAACAATTAATTTTGTTTATTGGGAAAATGTTGTGTTGGGAAACGCATGGCATATTTAAACAAAAAAGACAAATCAGGCCAATTGATGTCAAAAAGTGTAGTTTGCAGTCCATACTGGGCTAAAATAATTAACTAACATAAGGCCCAGAAACTATTACTGTACCAATCACGCCTGTTTTCATTCCACAAACGGCTACTGTTCAAATTCAATTTGCAAAACTAAATCTACAGCAAATCACAAATTGCCAGAATCAATCCAAACACTATAGCTATCAATCTCATAATCAAAACGCATATAACACAAAATCTGGAAAATCTTTACAAAATTTATAATTTACAGCAGAAAAATCAATGAATCAAATCTCATAATCTATATGTTGCTATTACAACGAATTAATAGGGATCGATTACAGAAATATCTTAAAAACTTAATTCCTAAACTTCTACCTAAACCCTAACGAATTGTAACGACAAACCTAAAATTCTAAACTATAAATAAACAAAAATATACAGAAGATGGGGGGGAGACCGTTTACAGAAAATAGAGGGGGCTGAGACGAAAATTGGAGACGAAGAAGAGAATTTTGAGACGAATATCCTGAAGCATACCCTTGTCGCTGGAGATCTAGAAGAGGAGGCGATTAGAGCTTCTAGATCGGAAACCCTAATCGCGCGCATCAACCACCTTCGCCATCGCCTTCAAAACCCAGATCATTACCTGTAAACGAGAAGGGACAAATGGATTAGTACCCAAATTGAGAAAAGGCTCAAGAATCAGAACAATAAGTAAAAGGGGTAAAATTATCTTAGATTTCTCTATTATTTGTTTTTGTATTTAGGGGTTTGGGTAGGAGAAGAAGCACGGTTACGCTGCCGTGAGGTTGGGGGGGCTAGGTTTTGGAAAAGATGAAGATGAAATGGGTGTACTGAGAGAGAAAGAAAGAGACGAACTGTAAAACAAGGATGAAATGTAAAAATGATTAAAAAAAATTATTATTCTATTTGTATCCCATGCACCGCGCCCACAGTAACAATCATGCTACCGCGTTTATTATCCACGTGATTTTGATCAAACGACTGTTAGGCCAAGTTTCATGATAACTCCCGTACTCCCTCGCACACTCAATTGCTCTGGGTTCAAAGAAAACTGTGTGGTCCAAGCCCAAATGTTATCCACACCCCTCCACCCCTGTTTACTAAACTGTGAAGCAATTTACACCCCCTCCTTGGTTGAACTATCTTGGGCCTAAACCCAGATTACTAAACAACACCCCATGTTTTTGCTTCATAATTGAAAATGCACCCCCCTTAAAATTACTTATTTATATATATTTTTTTATATAATTAAATTTTCTTATTTATTTACTTATGATATAAACATTTATTATTATTAGTAGTATTAAATTTCATTAATATTTTATATATTTTTATTAGTCATTAATTTTTTATATTATTATTATTATCATATGTTTGCTATTTATTATATTAGCATATAAACTATTTTCTCGAAAACTCATGTACATATATTATTTTCTCATATATTGCATTAAATCTTTTTTATGATGCATTAATCAAGATTTTCGCAATTAATACAGTTAAAAAACACAAACCAAGCATCAAACTATTTTCGCGAACAAACTAAGCTAATCAACTGTCTTTTTGTAAATGGATTTCAAGCTAGTTTTGGCTTACTGCGTTCTCAGTCAAAATTTCTGCAATCACTACTCCCGACCGAGTGAGAAGTGATTCAAAATATGCTTGCAAACCCCTAAAAGACACCAACCCATACGAACTACGAATTAGGACTTTGATTCCTCATAAGAGGATACATAGGCACGCGATCTAAAATCGTGGCGAGTCTTGCTAATTAAAACTTAAAACCCTGTTTATCCCAAACCTAAACCTAGAGTTTAATATCCTTGTGAACAAGGTAGATGAAAGTTGCCTAACACCTTTATTTCGTCTAATTGAGTCTGTAATCTAGAATCTCTGTCTGCGAATTAGGGTTTTCTATTAGATTCCCTTCCCTAGGATATAAACTAATAGTGGCGACTCTGATTAAAAACCAGTCGCAATAGTTGGAGACTCTGCTGGGGACTCTCCTTAACCCTAGGTTTAGGTATTTTTGGGGTTTCTTATTTTTATTTGATTTATTTATTTATTTTCATTAATTCTATTTATTGCGTTATTTATTTACTGTCAATTTTTCTTATGATCATATATACTATGTGGCGGGTTTTTATTTCAAAAAAAAATTTCTCAAATAACCTTAGCAAGATGTTTCGTCTATTAGCTTAGGGGGTACATCATCCATGCGAGTTTATGTGACGACTTCTCCTAGAGTCGGTGAACTTCCGAAAGAGGAATACTTATCGAGAGATATTCTCTTGACGAGTAGGAGTTTGGAAGGATAATCGTGACTCTTTGTAACGACCTTAACCCAAATATCTCATGACGAGATCTTTCATGACTTTGAGACGAAAGTCTCAGTCCTTAAAGAGGCTCCACCTAAGGGAGGCCCTTGTGCCTTTCCCCTCTGGTGTTATTCATGACACCCTTAAGGAAGCCACCTTTTTGGAGGGTAGATCAACTGTGGGTCAAGACTAAGGAACCTACCTTATAAGGGTACTTATTGCAAAAATCCTGTCACTCAAACTTACGCCCATGCATTCATATATTTTATGTATTCACACATTCATCATATATTCGTCACTCGCTTCTTTGTCTTATTCACGGGGTACAAAAAAATATAATTAAGATCTCAGTGACTGTCTTTAAAAATGGATACCGAAGGAGACAACTTTCCTGCGCCAAACATGTCTGAAAACAAGGCCACGAAAAGGAAATAATGTGGTGAAGATTTTCTCAAGCTTTGACAGGTCAAGGTGGATGACCTCCAGATCAGATATCCGCAGGCGCATCCATAAGATTTATTTCCTTTCGCTTGATTTCACGTTGTTGTACCCCAAAATTTGCCCTCGTATTTTTCCACAAGAAATCACAGCCTCGGGCGTTTCCTGATTTTTTCAGATTGGCATAAGAATCAGTCAAACAGATTTTTCAGGTTTTGATCAGGAGGATGTTTCTTTGACATTTAATCAAGAACTAGGGTTTGTGCGCGCAGAAAGAATTAATTTTAAAGTTCTTTTCAGTTTACTCTGAGATTTGGATTGAGGCATTTGAATCAAGAACTTGCAGTGTTTTGTTTAATCAGTAAAGGCTAAGGCATTTGATTTGAGATGAGATGAAAGTTGAGGTGCTTAAATTGAGAATCTGCAGTGTTGATTTAATCAGTGAAAAAGGACATGTGGACGTTTTATTTCATTAACTGTGCATTGCTTTGGATATTTGAAGCGCCAGGTTTATTATTGATTGATGTCAAGACCACAGTGTTTATCAATTGTCTATTTATTCTAAGATTAGAATAATTGGGATTTATTTCCATTTTATTATAATTTAAGGATTATAAACAATTAAATAAACATTTGAAAGAGAAATAAAAAGAATTAACTGATCAAAAAGGATTTTTATTTATTCATCTTTAATTGTTTTGTTACAAATTATTATTCGAACAATTGTAAATTTATTTACATTTTTGTTTACAATAATAATTTTACAAATAAATTAAAATGAAAATAAAACTATCCTAAATATTCATAAGTCTTCAAATCTTCAGCTTCTACTGCTACTCCTCTCCATTGAGTTTTATCTGCAAAACAAAGAGAAAAAGAAAAGTCAAAGCAGATAAAATTAAAAGACAGATAGATAAAAAATAGATTCATCATTAAAGGCAACTGGCCGGAATCAGTTTGCCCTCTCTGCAAATCACGAGATTTCTCCCGGTTCACAAAGAGGGATGAAAATTGCTTGCAAAATAAAAAGACATGAAATGCACAAAAGTATGATTGCACAAATTCAAAATTGTCACACATGCTGCCTAGTTTCATGTTTTCAACCAAAGGAACCAAATCAATTGAAAAATGGTCAAAAAGCTGCATAGTTCATAAAATGCCAAACAAAATCCAAAGGCAAACTGAATTGAACTAGAACTACAAAGTTCCAATGTCAAACTTTCCACAAGATATCCAAAAAGCTGTCCAAAAAGATATCAACACATCAAAGTACAAAAGGCTACTAAAGTTGTCCAAGAGATATAAAAAATGTCAAAGAAGTACATAAAGTATGCAGAGTAAACATGCATTGCAAGCAACAAGTCAAGTCATCATGTTCAGGCCAGCTACCTTTTCAGTAAAGGACAATATAAGCAATATTAAATGCTTAAAAACTGTCAAGAGAAAGGAGAGAGAGAGTGAAAGAAGTACAGGCTTACAGGGCTTAGGCTTGAAGAAACAATATATAAAACAAACTGTTATCAACACAGTAGAAAAGGAGAGGCAGAGATCACAAACCAAAAAAGATACCACAAGCTTCAGTCAAAAGTTCTAAAAACTGTAACACACAAAAGGCCTGCCTCCAACCTATTCCAAAACACAGAACCCATAACAAAAATAACACAAAAACCTCAAGCTTGGATCCTGCTCAAGAACCTGCATTTCCAAAATAAAAGCCAAAAGGCCATCAACCTGAAACACAAGCCTAACCTGCATAAGCCTTAGACTGCATCAAAACTATACAACACAAACAGGAGCCCAAAAACCTCAATGGCCTGAAACATTCAAAACATCAAAGCCTGCAGAAGCCAAGCTTAACCTGTCCAAGCCTTACCTGCCTGAATTGTCAAGCCTAAACCAGTAAAACTAACCCAACCTGTCAAAAGCCAAGCCCCTTCAAGAACACAAACATCAAAACAAGCCTCAAGCTAAAGCCAAGGCCTGTAATTTCAAAAGCCCTCAAACAATACAAACTGTCAAGCCCCTAACTGAAGCAACCAAGGCCCTCAGAGGAAGCCTCATCACAGGGCAAGCATACAAGGCCATAACCAACATCAACAAATATCTCAGCACATCAACATACCAAATATCCAAGCATACAAGGCCATAACCAACATCAACAAATATCTCAGCATACTCAGTATAACCAACATCAACAGGAAACTCAGAAGCCAACAAGAAGAAGAGAAAATAGGCAACTCAATACACAAGCATTCAAGGCAACCCAACGACCAAAACCCTCAGATTGGAATCATCATAGGGTTAGCAAGCATTTCATAGTAAGCACATCAGATATCAGGATTTTCATCAAGAGAGCATACAGAAGAAGCAAGCAAGCATATTCATATCACAACTCAGAATAAGCACTCGAGCAAACAGCAGAAGAGAAAAAGACATTAAAGCCAGGGTTCTCA
Organism: Vicia faba; assembly: GCA_948472305.1. Taxonomy (NCBI): domain Eukaryota; kingdom Viridiplantae; phylum Streptophyta; class Magnoliopsida; order Fabales; family Fabaceae; genus Vicia; species Vicia faba. Next base: position 1,260,578,674 of record OX451739.1, on the reverse strand, counting down.
GATCATCATCACAAAACCCTGAAGAAGGTAAAAGATATAAACCAGGAAGCAAAGGTTCATAGCATCACGCGTTTCCCCTCCGTCCACCCATCCTGAGCGCCCCGAAATCCGCCTCCTCCTCCAACGAAGGTAGTATCTCTCCTTCTCTTTCCTTTAACGCTCCTCAAAATAATAAACAATAACAACACTTAATCAAAACATGAAATCAAAAGAAACTAACGAAAACCCTAACGCGTTAAAAGAATGAAATTATCACCTTTGTAACACATCGCTGATTAATCCATGGAGGAAGAAAGACGGACGATGGCGCTGGTGGCTAGGCAAGGAAGAGTTTCATTCAGGAATGCTTGGCTCAAAAGATGAAGAGGATGAAAGCAACGAAGACGAACGACGACGGCGCCTCTGTGTTCAAACAAACCCTAACATCCAAAATGACACAAAACAGAAACCCTAAGACAAATTGTTCAAAGCCTTGGGCCTTGCCCGTTACAATGCCTGAGCCCATTTGTTTTTTGGGTATGCACCCCCCTTTTTGACTTGGCCTGATGCGTTTCTGATTGGGCCCAAACCTCCCTTCGCCCATTTTCTTTTGTTTTAACATAAACTAATCTTTTTATCATTTTATTTTATAATTTAAATTAACATTTCTTTTACCTATCATTTTACTTTTTTAGTTTAAACTAATATATAATACTTCTTTTGTTTTGTTAATTAAAATAACACTTTTTTTACAAAATATTATTAATTGTTACATTTTAGAAAATATACAAACCTTAATTTTTCTTTTTTTTCTTAAAACATTTCTTTTTTGAACTTTTATATGTAAATACCTAAAACATTAATTTCTTAAAATCATTTTCTTTTCTTTGATTAAATACATTAATATGTAATACATAAATACATAAAATTAGAATCACTTAAAACACCTTTTCTTTTATTTTTATTAAAACTTGTTTTGTTTTGTACATAAAGACAAAAATACGAGAATACAAAATTAAATAAACAAAACACTTAATTTTTCATTAAGTTCACATCTCACTTGTAAATAAAACATATACTTACACATTTACAATACACAAATACATTGATGCATTTACATTTGCTTATCTTATACATTTGATACACATTACATTTGCGATTGCCATTCGATTTGGTTGTAATTATTTGGACACTACTCTCTTTAAAGTCTCATCCCCATTTGTAAATTTGTACCCCCACTCCCGGATACTTATTTGTAATAGCGTAGACTTTAAATTCCCGCAATTTATCGCTTTCACATATACCATGGTTAGACCTAGGGTTTGTATGTACATAAAATCAAACGCTAGATAACCTAATACAAAGACAAATACATGAAATCAATACACAATCACACTTACACCCCTAAGGGTAATCCCGCTTGTTGCCTTCCAAAATGGGCCATGCTTGCACGTCGAGTTTCTTTGGAAAAACAATTCAAATGATCATAAGTCCCTCGATGACGCTTTCGAAAGTTGCCTATCAAAATGATCATAGTCCCTTCAAGCAAAATTGCCAAAGACACTTGGCACCATTGCATTCATGGTCTATACGATGACCCGCGCCTGTCCCGTTGAACACCCTAAACGCAAGATTGTCCACCAAATACAATGGTGAAACAAAAATTGTTAAAAGGGTTAAAACATAGAGAAAACCTTTGAGTAAACTTAGGGGTAGACAAACTCTTAGTTACTTGTCAACTTGCAAAAACACTTGCTTACTTTTCAAAACCACACTCCACAAACACTTTCAAAACAAACTTTCAAAAAACATTTGAAACAACTTTTCGAAAAGATACACACCTTCGTATATACTCAAACACGAGTCATTACAATGGTTGCCGAAACAAAGGCATCTATTTCAAAAACATTTTCAAAAACACACACACACACACACACACACACCATTTCAAGCAATTGAAAAATCAAAGGCAAGTGATCTAAAACCAAGTAACTAAGAGCCCATGGATAACCATGGATGAAAAGGGTGCTAATACCTTCCCTTTTCATAATCTACCCCCCGAACCCACGAAACATCTCAAAAGGCTTTTTCCTGTGCTTTTTAACCTTTCCTTTAGGATAAAATAAAAAGTCGGTGGCGACTCTTGCTAAACCGAACAAGTGTGAATATAAACGCAAAACTCAAGTCAGTTCTCCCACCGTATCACACACGTAAATAAAGTTTTGGCTGAGGATTCTAATATTTTCAATATTTGAATTACGTTACCTTCAATAGAGGCGTTTTATTTCCACACACCGTTTGTGTATCTATTTTAAAGATAGTCACCAAGTAAAATAATAAAGGACAAGCATGTACCCAGATGAATAAGACATTTAAAACATTAACCATTTCATATTCATACACATTCATTCGCACACATGCATTCACGAACACCCGCATGTCATGTTAAAACTCTTTTTTTCCACAACATCTCTCCAATTGAACCATTGGTAGAAGAAGATCTCCACCTCCTTGGCCTCCATATCAAACAAGGACTTATCAACAAAAAGTAATGGAGAAAATCGGGGAAACTCAGGCTGCATTCAAAGATGATCTCGACCAAGTAAAGGGCGACGTAAGTTTAATGAAAGGAGATTTGAGTCAAGTTCTTCTGGCGACGTAAGTTCCCAGAGTAGCTTTCGAAGAAGTAGCCCAGACTATTGGTGCATCAAGCAGTCACAAACTAAGGAATCCCAAAGTCTGTCGTGGCCCAACAAGAAGCTGAAACTAAAGGGTTTGTCCTACCGCCACCAAGAGCAGGGGCATCTCATACCCTACAGATTCCAACCAATAATGCGGACTCCCGTTAGGACACAATGAAGCTTTCCAAAGAGCTCTACAAAGGCTAGGGGACCAGGGGATAGTCCAATTCGGACAATACCCTGAAGAAGAATATATAGTTGCTTATTTTTACAGACAGTGCTGTAAAAATAAGCAACTATGAAATACCAAGATCTGACGAAGAACCCGAGCCAGGGGCACGTTGGGTATCCACGTTCGACAAGGCGTCAAATGCATCGGGGCACGATATAGTGGAAGTATTGAATTCGCCAAAGAATGATCACAAGCCATATACCAAGTCAAGAGTGAATGGGATACTAAAATCCAAAACTGGTTCCATATCGGGATCATGTTTTGAAAACTGATTGCGGAATTCGTAAAGATCACTTTCAGTCACATCCCACGAAAAGGAAATCAAATGATAGATGCCCTGACAACTATATCGTCTATGTTTAAAATAAATTGGTCTAACCATGAACCGCGCATCACAAAAAAACGCTTCGAAGAGCCCGCACATTTCCTTGCTATTTAAAAAACGACAATATAACAAGCCTTGGTTTCACAAAATCTGGAAAATGCCTCTAGCATTGGCAAACAAACCTTACGAGGATTATCCACGAAATTCTTTCAAAGTAATGGTATACTGTACAAAATGAACCACGACATGGTTTAGTACTCAGGGAGATTCTGCTACCTCGCCTCGACTCACGTGGTAAATGGACCCCCAATTACGAAGGTCTGTACATAGTCAAAACAATATCCTTCGGTGGTAATCTTGTCTCCATAACAATGGATAGGAAAGAACTACCACACCTGACAAGTTCAGACGTAGTCAAAAATACTATGTATAAAAAGCTCGCTAAGCTCAAACCTTAAACAGGCGACTTAGGAGGAAAGGAGCATCCCGGTGGATCAAAAACCCTAAACGGTGATCCAGGAAAAAATTAGGGGCATATAAACAAAAAAATAGTCCTGGTGGATTGAAAACCCGAAAGGGAAATCCAGGAAAAAGTTAGGGATTTCATACAAAGAAATGAAGAACAAAAAGAATGCGATCTAAGAGCTGCGACTACGAACCATGAAGGGAGAGATAGATCTGAATATTCAACTCATAAGCAAAGGAGATAAGATCATTAAAAGGATATTGGTGGAACAGCAATAGCAATTATCATTTTTATTGCCATTTATAGTTTTAAAACCTCCTGTAATTACCTCTTTCTAGGAATTTCACCATGTACTCTCGCCTATTCAGAGGCACATCAATAAAACAATTGCTTTCTTTGCATCTTTCAAATTGCATTTTTCTTTTCTCAGACTTGTTTACAAAATACTACAATCATTACTTGTGAATATAGTCTTGAAATCATTCAGGGGGATTAACAAAATAAAAACATTCGACGAAACATCAAAAAAGCATTTTGGTTAGAAAAATATCGAAAGAAAATACACGTCTACGTCCATGCACATGGCTACTCTTATGTCTTGAAATACAAAAATCTATACACATGTCTGTGCCTATATTTATACTCACGATGCAAAAAGTCTACGCCCACACGTACATTTGCGCCTATGCTTACGCTCAACAATACCAAGTCTATGCCTACATCTACGGGTCCGCACACAAAGTCTACGTCCATGTCAACACCTATGCCTAACTTGCAACACAAAGTCTACGTTCGCACGCGTCCACACACATGCGTACTCCTGCCAATTCTATACATACGTCTATGCTTATGCCTGTGCTCACAACATACGAATCTACATACATCTATGCTTACGCCTGTGCTTACAGAGACCACACATATGCCAATACATACGTCTACGCCCGCAATACAAAATCAATGCTCAAATTTTGCTAACATTCTCCACTGTATTCAAGTTCAACAATACTACGACGATACAACATACAACGTTAAGAGTTGGTAACTCTGAGCCAATGGTTTAAAGGAGAGAATGCCAGAAATAGTCTTCATAACATTTCAAGGCATACGCGCATCTTACACACATTTCATACATACACACATTTTGCATATCTCAAGCATACATACACTATGCATTCCTGCATACAATACGCATATAGTCAGGGTTCCATATCAATGTTAAACATCATACATTTCGCATACATACAACATTCAATACACATGCATACACATGTATCGCCTAGCATACAGACAAATAATCTCACCCTCGATTCAACTATCTAAGGGTCAACCAATGCAATACTCCTCCTACGATTCAACCCGCCACCTCAGTCTTCATACCGTGACACATTCATCCCATCACCTAATTCATCCCACAGTGGTGAGTTCCTTACAAGCCCAGTATATTGCTTCTAAGCCGCAATGTATTTGCAAAACTCAACACATTGCCTCTAAGCCGCAATGTATCTTTCCAGATCAGTATATTGCCTCTAAGCTGCAATATATTGTCCGACTCAAACACATTTCCTCTAAGCCACAATGTATTTGCAAAACTCAACACATTTCCTCTAAGCCGCAATGTATTTGCAAAACTCAACACATTGCCTCTAAGCCGCAATATATCTTTCCAGATCAACATATTGCCTCTAAGCCGTAATATATCATCGAAACCAGCACATTGCCTCTAAGCCGCAATGCATTACCCAAACTCATACCATCGTCTCAGGCTTCATGCAGCGGTGTTCAAAATCAAATTTAGCTTATCACATCATACTTTATGCAGTGATTTGCGAACCTAATCCATTGCCTCAGACTTCATGCAACAATGTGTTTCATTATGCCAAGTTCCAGATCATCGTCTCAGACTTCATGCAGCGATGTTCGAAGCAATAAATTTAGTGTATCACATCAGACTTCACGCAGTGATTTGTGAACTTAACCCATTGCCTCAGATTTCATGCAACAATGTGTTCCAAACTCCAGACCATCGTCTCAGACTTCATGCAGCGATGTTCGAAACCAAATTTAGCTTATCACATCAGACTTCACGCAGTGATTCTCAAACCTAACCCGTTGCCTCGTGTTGTACCCCAAAATTTTCCCTCTCAATACATGTCAAGTGAGGTCCTCAAATTGCTCAAGGAAGTCCAAGGGTTGACCAGACAAACTCTCTCCTAAAGCAGTCTACTTCAAATTAGGGTTCCATTTTTCATCAAAATTCTTGGGTTCAAAGGATAAAAAATGCTCACCATTGTCCTAATATGTTCTCAATATCATCCATGTCAAGTTTCAAGCCTTGCAGAGGAAGTTTACTTATTCAATTGCTCAGAGGCCTGAAAATCGACTGTGCTAGATCAAAAGTCAATTGTGGCCCACATACAGTTAAACTTTAATATTTTTGGCCAACATCCTCATTTTGAAGTATCATTCATCATTTGATCAAGAGTTGGCCATGATTCATCAAGGATTACTCACAATTCATCAAAACCCAAAAGTTGTTAAATTAGGGTTTTGCAGGAAAAGTCAACTCAACTTTGACCAAGCATAACTTTCTCATACTTTATCAGAAATGACCCATCAAAATCTCATTTTTAAGAGGATGCAATTCCCTATAATTCATCTTCACCTCCCAAGTTCAAAATATGCACTCACAAAAAGATATGAATTTTGACATTATAGGTCATTTTGAAAAGTCAACAAAAACACCTTTTGGGTCAAAGCTTCACACATGAACATGGAAGACTCAAATGAGGTGAGACCAAAAGGGTTGCTTAGAGTACATCCTAAGCTTTCTAAAAAGTCCAAGAACACCCTCCTAGGGTCAAAATTAAGAGAGATATGCATTGTCAAAGTTGACCTTTTTTGCAAAATTGCCAAAAAGTCAAATGTGCTCAAATTTGCATCTTTTGCTAAATGGGCCCAACTTTTTATGCTTGCATCTCATTTCTAACATGGTCCACGAACTATGGGACCCTCCATGCTTTATCTTCTCATTTATTTAATTTATTTTTGATTTTTATTCATTTAAAATTCAAATAAAATCAAATAAATCCTAATAAATCATATATTGCATTTAAGGATGATCTTTTGCATTGAAAGAAGATATTATATACTGTCAATTGAAGATCAAATCATGCAAAGGTCAATTTGGTTGGAAAAGATTGAACTTGAGCAAATTTGGAAAGAATCACATGCCATGAAGAGACCAAATCAAATCCTCATAATGGGCAAGATTGAATCCTTTTTTGTTAACCTAATATGTTGTATTACATATACAGAGGCAAGCCAAGGCGTGAGAAAAAGGAGCAGTCGTGCAGAGAAGAAAACCAAAACTCAAAAAATTGCAAGAAAAGTGGTGACTCAATTTCCACATTAGAGGCCAATTCATACCATTATAACGATATCAACGGCTTCTTGGACATCTCCAGAAGGCATTCCAACCATTTGCAAGTTTTCTCACACCTGGAATCAAAGGTACATAGGTCACGCTTCATTCAAAAAAATCGTTTTTGTTTTCATGGATTTACGCATCATTTGCATGTTTTGATTACATATTCTTGCTCCTCAATGAATTTACAAGCTAACCATTATATTCAATTGTGTTTCTAATGATTGTATGAAAATCTTCCATGGCTAGGGTTTCTTGTTCTGGTTTAGGGCTTTGTAATACAGGTAAAATTGGATGTTGATTCTAGTACCATGATACTCGTGAGGATGAGACGAGTTGATTGGTACCATCCATGACCATTTATATCGCCTATGGACAATTTTTGAAATGCACATGTTTATAGCTTCAGCGCCATGTCTGTAGGTAAAGGTTCAGAGCTTTAAACGAAGGTTCCAGGGAAGAAGACGATAGTGTGTCCCAACCTTACCTGCTGGTTTAAATTCTGACGCGTTTATTCTGACCAGAAACTTGTTTTCCTGATATATTATTTTTTATTATTATATTAACAAGTTAACATCCAGCGTAGCCGGTCAGAAGTAGGAAGTCAGAAACTCATGATTCTGGGTTCGATCCCAGGCGTGAGATTTTGGCATTTTCCCCTTTGTTTTCACTAGATCCAGCGCCTACACTTTCTGAGGTTCAGCATCTTCTGGTTCCATCAGCCAGAACCAGATCAAGCGTTCTCTGGTCATCTTCTGGATCAATCAGCTAGGACCAGATCAAGCATCCTCTGGGCATTATCTTCTGGATCCATCAGTCAGAGTCAGATCTAGTGTACCTCACCTTCTGAAGGTCACCATCTGTTGGATCCAGCGGTCAAAATCAGATCTGGCGCATACCATCTTCTGAGGGTCATCTTCTGGATCCATCAGCTAGAACCAGAGCTGCTGATCAGAAGCCCATTATTCCTTCCTTTTCTTTTTCTTTTTTCTATTTTATTTAAATATTTTCTTTAATTCATAAACTAATTATTTGTTTAAAAAAAAAACCCATAAAATCAATAATTCACAAAATTAGGATTAGTAATTTTTATTTCATCAAAATTAATTTAATCTAGTTTGAAAATAGGGATATTATAATTTGTTTTCATAAATAAAATCAAATAGAAATTAGGGTAAACTTTTGATTTAATTTTATTTTTCTCTTTTTTCTCAAATAAATGAAAATACAAAAAAAAAGATTTTTTAGAATAAATTAATTTATTTTCCTTAATTTTAAAATTAATTAGAATTAGGATTTTTATTTTTTAATTTAATTTAATGATTTCTTTATTTCCTTAAACAACAAAACATGACAAAATCATTTTTATAAACAGTCGCAAATAGGTCTAGTCAAGGGTCAAAACCCTAGTTCTCTCGTATTCGATTCATCGCGCGCGTGTTATTTATTTTTACGATATTGTGTAACTGTTCATGGTTTGTAATAGCTTAACCTAGGGTTTTTATTTACCGCTTTCTTTTCCAGGGTTTCTTTTTTGGCTATGTAAATTAATCCCTCTCCCCGAAGCCTAATAATAGCGTAGATTTACTTTCTCGCATTTTAATTCTCGTAAATATTTGACTGTTTAGATGTATGCTAATAGGATTGTGTGACAAGAATGCATGACAAATTTAATACAGTTAGAAAACCCTAATGTGCAAAGATTAAATAATTGAAAACATATCACTCGCACATATCACTCTTAGGGTATACTCACACTTCAGTTGCCTTCGGTAAACGGTCATTAAGTATAGGGTGTCTTAGTGGTGGCCCTCCTGTCTAAAAAGATCAAACGTTGCCTCTGAAATGTTGTCTCGAATATGATCTTAAGACTCTAGGGTTATTACTATGGTGTCCTAACATTGATTTAGTAATCGTACGTCCCTTTCGAATTGACCCTTACAACTTCAACGACGGTGCTACCTGTTTCTCAATAGTAGGATAGCACTGTCTAAAAGATACAAGAATAGAAACAATCTTTTTTCGAGTAGGTAGATGCTAGTAGGTACTTGCTCAAATCAAAGATTTTTACACTTACACATTTCAAAACAACTTTCAAAAACAACTTCGTCACACCTTTGAGGACTGATACAAGGGTTATCACGAAGCCAAACTTTTTCAAAACAAAGAACATACACAAGCAATTTTAAAAGATGAGAAAGTACCTAAGAGCCCATGGTAAACCATGGATAGAAAGGGTGCTAACACCTTCCCTTTCTATAATCTACCCCTCGTACTCATAATATCTCGAAAAAGGATTTTTTCTGTACTTTTTTCCTTTCCGGTTGGATGAAATAAAAGTCGGTGGCGACTCTTGCTTACCGCGACATTTTGCAAACACAAAACACAAAACGCAAACCAGCATTTTCAAACAGTCGGTTCTGCCACCGTATCACAGAACTGGCAACTCTGCTGGGGACTTTATAAGTGGGGTATACCTTAGGATCTAGTTCATCATATTTGCTTCTCTTGTTTGTTTTGTTTGCTTTACTTTTAAGGGTTTTTGTTTGGGGTTACTATAGATCCTAACCCGGATCTGGGGGATACCTTTTAGGTAAGTAGCAATAGACTGTGAGGGAACTGTACAGCATAGACCGATACAGTTGAAGCAGTGGCTACGTTGGTGTGACACTTTGGTTGGTACCGGTATGCCTTGTGGATAAACGAGGAGAATACGGGTCCACCGCGTGGTGTCATTAAGCATCAACTGACCTTAGAACCTTTAATCGTCCAACTTGGCCATTAGAAAGTAGTGAGATAGTCGGCCTTGGTCTAAAGCTGAGAACTGGTTGATACTCGATGCTACACTCATTGAGACCATACTCTCGAGATAGTTTCGGCGGCAAGAAAAGATTGTGTGGGCTGAAACCATGACCGATGGAGGATGGTCAGTGATATTGAGATCCCCTAGAACCCGGTTACTTTTTCTAGGACAGGTTGAAACCAACTTAACTTCAAGAGGGTATTACCTTTGACCTCATGCAAGCCTTAAACCTAAGGGCTTTGTGTGACTTGTTTGTCTTTGCCATGCCTGTTATCTTTTATACCTGTTGTTTTTTATCATGACATCATGCATCATAACATAACATACATGCTTCATTACACTAACCATTTCAAAGACCAAGGGAATTTATCTTTGCTCTATTTTGCAGATCATGGCTTCCGCACATAGAAAGACTATCCGAGTCAACTTTATGGAGATACCATCCCAACTCAAAGAGCTAGTGTCAAAGATTTCTGAAACATCTATGTTCATTAAGAGACATGGTTAACTTCTCAGCTTGGTTACTTCAAACCCCGATGAACAGATGATGAGTGTACTTTTTCAGTTCTTCGATCCCGATTATCAGTTAGTACCCACCTTGGAGGAATTCTCTCATCTATTAGGCATATCCATTCTTGAACAGGTACCCTTCACAGGTATAGAAGAAGTTCTTAAGCCAGAAGTCATTTCCTCAGCTTTGCATTTGAAACGGGTTGATGTGGTATCCAATTGGGAAACTCGAAGCGGAGTCGAAGGTTTTCTAGCCAAATTTCTGATAGACCAAGCTCAGCTATTCTGAGATGATCTAGATTTTCAGGATTTTGAAGATGTCTTGGCTCTTCTTATCTATGGTTTTGTTCTCTTCCCTAATCCGGATTCCTTTGTAGATGTGAATGCTATCAAGATTTTCCTTTCTCGCAATCCTGTGCCTACCTTGCTTGGAGATATCTTGCACGCTCTCTATACTCGTACCACAAGGAGAAGAGGAACTCTTATGTGCTGCATGCCATTGTTTTCGAGGTGGTTTATTTCTCACCTCCCTAAGTCTGTGTTGAAGAACGAAGAAGGTTTAGGTTGGTCGCATAGAATAATGTCGCTTGCTTATACAGATATTATTTGGTGTTCTCGGGCTATGGAAGACGTTGCTGTTATTGACCGTTATGGGGGGTACCCTAATGTCCCATTACTTGGTATCAGAGGAGGTATAACTTAAAATCCTTGTCTAGCTTTACGACAATTTGGTCGTTCTCGCAGAGATGGTCCCCATAGGTTACTTCTCGAGGATATTGCATTTGACTATGAAGAGTGTGTTAAAGGGCATCGCCGGAGGTTCATACGAGCTTTAGGCATGATAAATAGATCAGACCCCCATGAGTTGGGACCAAATGTTTCCCTTCCTATGCAGCCTTATCTCCAATGGGTCCGAGCTCGTGCACAGAAGCTTGTGATGCCATATGCAGCAGTGTTACCAGTGATTATGGAACCCACTGCATAAGACGGTATTCCTAACACGGTTCTCTATCCTTACATGCCTACTGATCTTGGGGAGCTACAAAGGTCTTGGATTCAGCTGAAGAATGAGCGAGATACTTACAGGGAGCAGTTCCATGAGCAAGAAAGGAAGGTTTTGAAGCTCACCAGACAGCTCGAGGAGGAAAGAGTGCTCAATGACTACACCAGCACGAAGAGAAAGCATCCATGGGACTTTTGATTTTGCTTTCCTAGTTTTAGATTTGTTTTTATTTACTTCTTTGTAACGCCTTAAGGGCATTGTAGAACACTTCAAAGTTAAGCTAATAAAGTTTTGTTTATTTTTGGTTTGCAAATTTAAATTTCCCAAAATCTTTGAAATCATTACATGCACATCCCATTATCATGCACATCATCACAGGTACCACTACCGGTTTCTTATCTTCGTCACAATTCATTTCAATATAAATGTCTTCCGATCAAGCTATCAAAGAGCTTCAGGAACAGAACGCCCAGTTCCAACAGATGTTCATAAGTCTGGCTAAGGGGCAAGAGGATCTGAAAACTCTCATTCTGAAAGATCTGTTTTGGACGGTGTTCAGATCTGTTTTGGCCCCTCGAGCTATAAACTGCACTGGCTAGCCTGACTGCACTGGCTATAAACCGCATGAAACTTCTGCAAATCAGTTCAAAGACTGTGTGGCTAGCCTGACTGCTGACAATGGGCTAGGATTTTCATATGTGGATCTGACAGCTAAGGGGAGGAATCATAATGATGCTCTGCATGTCTCGATTGAATGCAGGGGCACCACTATGGCTCATGTGCTGGTTGACACCGAGTGTTCGCTAAATGTTCTACCAAAAAAAGCGTTGGACCGTTTGGACTATGAGGGTTTGACTTTGAAGCCAAGTAACATTGTGGTCAGGGCTTTTGATGGATCAAAAAGGATGGGGCACAGGGAGGTGGACATCCCTGTAAAAGTGGGTTCTCAGACCTTTGGATCCACCTTCTATGTAATGGACATCAGACCATCATATTCTTGCTTGCTGGGTCGTCCTTGGATCCATAGGGCTGGGGCAGTCACTTCCACACTCCATCAGATGCTGAAGTACCCGATACAAGGGAAAATTGTCACGGTACAAGGTGAAGAAGAGTACATGGTGAGTCATCTCAATTCCTTCCGTTACGTGGAGATGGATGGGGAGTTCATAGAAACTCCTTGTCATAACTTCTAAGAGGTCCCCCAGTTCTCGGCATCAACTGAAGTTACTATCAACAAACCTCCGCTGAAGTTGGCTTCTCTAAAGGATACCAGGGTTGTTATTGAAGAAGGTGGGTGTACCAATTGGGGTCGGCTTCCTGATTTCACTCACAAAACTGACAAATTCAGTTTGGGCTTTACTACAGGGGCTCAAAGGGCTGTTAGGCGCGCGCGGATTGGAAGACCTCCTCTACACATCAGTAATTAGGGAGTTAATGTAATTGAGGACAATGAAGAAGATTTAGACATCGATAGCTGGACCTACCCAACAACCGATGGTGGATTGAATAACTGGACGACGAAGAACCTCATACATGTTTCAGTTATTTCGCAGTAATTGACTTTTGTTTTAAGATTTGTAATAAACAATTTGAAACTTTACAGCCCGGTGCCTTGCTCGAGGCACCTTGGCTTCGCTTGTGAGGGCTTATTATTATTTGTCATTTTCATATATCATCAATAAAACATTGACTTTTCTTGCATTACAAATTTTGCGCTCCTTGTTTTTCTTTTCTGTCTCCCATTTTATCAAAATAGCTATTCTCTTACACACACTCACGTATCATACTGCAGATCCATATCCACTATGGATCTCGTTGATAATAGTTCTGCTACTTCCAGTTATGACTTCGAAAATCCGATCAACCAAGCCGAGGACGAAGGTGAGGATGATTGTGAGGTGCCGAGAGAACTTTCTAGACTACTACGGCAGGAAGAAAGGGCCATACAGCCTCATGAAGAGCCAGTCGATTTAGTGAATTTGGGTACAGAAGAGGACATGAAGGAGGTTAAAATAGGTGAGAATCTGGATCCTAGTGTCAAACAACAGTTAATACAGATGCTACACGATTATGTTGAGATCTTCGCCTGCCAACCAAAGAAGACTACTCTCCGGTAAAGCAGAAGGTCCTCCGTATGCGCCCCGAAATGTCAGAGAAAATTAAGGTAGAAGTCATGAAACAGTTTGACGCCAGATTCTTAGCTGTCACTTCTTATCCACACTGGGTTACCAACATTGTTCCAGTACCTAAGAAGGACGGTAAGGTACGGATGTGTGTGGACTACAGAGATCTAAACAGGGCAAGCCCCAAGGATGACTTCCCACTTCCTCACATTTATGTCCTAGTCGACAACACCGCACAACACAAGATCTTCTCCTTTATGGATGGTTTTTCTGGCTACAACTAGATCAAGATGGCTCCTGAAGACATGGAAAAGACAACCTTCGTTACACAATGGAGCACCTTCTGTTACAAGGTAATGCCTTTTGGGTTGAAGAATGTTGGGGCAACTTATCAGCGTGCCATGGTCGCTTTGTTCCATGATATGATTCACCACGAGATTGAGGTTTATGTCGATGACATGATAGCCAGGTCCCAGACTGAGGAAGAACACTTTGATCATCTCCAGAAACTGTTTGGCAGGTTGAAGACATACAAGCTGAGGTTGAATCCGAACAAGTGCACCTTCGGGGTAAGGTCTGGTAAGCTTTTGGGTTTCGTCGTTAGTGATAAAGGTATTCAGATAGACCCTGCAAAGGTAAAAGCCATACAAGAGATGCTGGTACCCCACACAGAAAAATAAGTCAGAGGTTTCTTGGGACATCTGAATTACATCGCCAGGTTCATTTCACATCTGACTGCTACTTGTGAGCCGATCTTCAAGCTGCTGAAGAAAGTTCAAGTGGTAAAGTGGAATGATGAATGCCAAACCGCTTTCTAAAGAATCAAAGAATACCTTCAAGAACCACCAATTCTAATGCCTCCAGTTGAAAGAAGACCCTTGATATTATACTTAACATTGCTGGAAAATTCAATGGGGTGTGTGCTGGGGCAGCATGACGAGTCTGGTCAAAAAGAGCACTCCATTTATTACCTTAGCAAAAAGTTTACCGACTGTGAGACCTGATACTCATTGCTCGATAAAACTTGTTGCGCTTTGTCATGAGTTGCTCGCCGACTGAGACAGTATATGCTGGCTCACAACACCTTGTTGATATCAAAGATGGATCCAATCAAGTATATTTTCGAGAAGCCCGCCTTATCCGGAAGAATAGCAAGATGGCATATGATCTTAACTTAGTACAACATCCAATACACAACCCAAAAAGCAATCAAGGGGAGTGTATTGGCAGATCATTTGGCACATCAGGGCGTGGATGACTACCAGTCCATGAATTTCGAGTTCTCGGATGAGAACATCATGTTGGTGACCGACTGCGAAGAACCTGGACCGGATGAAAGACCTGAGGAAGGATCCCGATGGTCTATGTATTTTGATGGAGCATAAAACGCATTGGGGAATGGAGTCGGCACTGTAATCATATCTCCTGAGGGGTGTCATACTCCGTTCACCGCCCGATTATGTTTTAACTGCACCAACAATATGGCGGATTATAAAGCGTGCATCATGGGGCTCCGAGCTGCTATTCACCTAAGGATTAAGTTCTTGAGTGTATTCGGAGATTCAACTCTGGTGATAAGTCAGATCAAAGGCGAGTGGGATACGAAGCACCCAAATCTTATTCCTTACAAAGAGTATGTACTGACGTTGCTCCCACACTTTGAGGAGATAACCCTTGAACATTTCCCACGAGAGGAGAATCAGTTAGCGGACGCGCTAGCTACCATGTCTTCTATGTTCAAAGTTAGGTGGGACAATGAAGCTCCCCAGATTACCATTGAGAGGTTAGACGAACCTGCACATTGCTGCAACGTTGAGACTGAGGATATGGTAAGTAAACCCTGGTTTCACGAGGTAAAGAGGTATCTTAAGGCTCAAGAATACCCCGAGAGGGCATTTGTTAATGATAAGAAGTTACTGAGGAGGTTTGCTGTGAAGTTCTTCGTCAGTAATGGGATCCTCTATAAACTTAACCATGACTCAACCTTACTACGGTGCATAGACAAGAGCTAGGCAGAAAGGATCATGGAAGAATTACATGAAGGTACTTTTGGAACTCATTCCAGTGGACATACCATGGCGAAGAAAATCCTACGGGTAGGATATTATTGGTCCACCATGCAAGCCGATTGTTATCAGCACTCTTGGACCTATCATAAGTGCCAAATCTATGCTGATAAGGTGCATGTACCTCTGGTTCCCCTGAATGTTTTGACAGCTCCATGGCCCTTTGTAATGTGGGGCATCGACATGATCGGTGAAATCAGACCTACTGCATCTAACGGGCATCGTTTCATTCTGGTAGCCATTGATTGCTTTATGAAGTGGGTTGAGGAAGCTTCCTTTACTACAATAACCAAGAACTTCATGGCGTGGTTCATCTGACATAATTTGATCTGCCGATGCGGTGTCCCCGAGAGGATCATTACTGACAATGGTACAAATCTCAATAACGCAATGATCACCGAGCTCTGCAAACAGTTCAAGATATAGAATCATAACTCTTTTCCCTACCGACCGAAGATGAATAGGGCTGTTGAAGCAGCTAATAAGAACATCAAGAAGATTCTGCAGAAGATGACGGTGACATACAAAGACTGGCACAAGATATTACCATTTGCTCTTCATGGGTACCGTACCTCATCACGGACGTCAATAGGGGCAACACCCTACTCTCTGGTATATGGCATGGAGGCAGTCCTACCCATGAAGGTCTAGATACCCTCTCTCAGGATTATGAAGGATGCGGGTTTGAACGAAGACGACTGGATCCAAACCCGACTTGATCAGCTGAATCTAATTGATGAAAAGAGACTTACTGCTATTTGTCATGGTGAGACGTATCAAAAGCGAATGATCAAGGCTTTTAACAAGAAAGTCAGACATCAGGAATATCAAATCGGGGATTTAGTGATCAAATGCATCGTACTACCGTAAGGTGATCCCAGGGGAAAATGGGCCCCTACATACGAAGGGCCATTTGTGGTTAAGAACATTTTTTCGGGAGGAGATATGATTCTAACCACCATGGATGGTGATGACCTTCCTCACCCCGTCAATTCAGACATAATGAAAAGATACTACGCATAATCAAAGACCCGCTAGGTTGACTGGCCTAGGAAAAAATAAGGGCTTCCCGGCAAACCAGAAGGGTTCGAGCAAAAGTAAGGGATGAAAACAAAAAAAATTTGTACACCTGGCAAGTCGAAAACCTGAAAAGGAGACTTGGGTAAAAAGGGGTATCCCGGTGGACTGAAAACCCGGAAGGGCGGTCCAGGAAAAAATTAGGGATCAAAGCGTAACACTATGTCTCATTGGATCATCTTGCAACCAGACTTCGGTATCGACTATCAAGCTCGGACGGCGCCAATCAATCTGATCAACCTTCGACCAAGCACCAAAGTGATGAGACGCTTGAAATATAAAGGCAATAGCAGAGTTGAAACCCGATGGGATCGTTCCACATAGCTGTTTTTCTTTCTTTAACACAAATTGTAATTTCTATCTTTCGGCGGCGTTCTCTTACTAGAGCTCCAGGCTCTTTGTACAAAAAAAAAGCCTATTACAGGTTAACTTCAAAATCAATACAAGTCATTTTCATAAAGCTTTGATTTGTTTTTCTTTTTTCATGTTTTGTTTTGCTAGAACTTCCAATGGTTCATTTTTGATATATGCATTTGACAATAATTGTTGCTCATAAATATTTACACGAAAAACAAAAGACGATTACTCGTAATTCCGGAAACAGGAAAAACAAGAAGTGTCCAAACCTTACAGTTACTTTGACCATCAGGTACCAAGGTAGAGTCAGCTTGAGAACATTAGTAGTGGTACATACACTCCCCACAGAGTAAAATGTATCCAAGAATGGTGATGTTCGTTTTCCAAAACAGGACATGACTCTCCCGTTGAGGTTCACAATCGCGGCCGAATCAGCAAACTTTTTCCCCAAGCAGAGGTTATTTCCCTTGCAAACAGAAAATTCAATCTCCAACAGAATTCATTGTCACCAGCAACTGAAATTCATCCCCATCTGATTTTATTTCTCCAAATGAGCGATCCATCAACATAGTATCTTTTCCCGAACAGAGTTATTCCCCGCAGAGTTATCCTCAGACAGAGTCTCATCCGACATAATATTTACCAGCCAAGGGGTGAATCCCCAGCCTAGTCATTATTGTTCACCATCCCTAACAGAAGTAGTAGTCAAGATTACTATTTCTCATACTCTCCAAACAGCAATCAGGGATTTGTTTTCCCAGATTCAGATTATTACGTCAGCATTTCATGTTCATACATCATGACATATGCATACATTACATATAACATAATCTCTGTTTTCTTGAGAACCTCATCACAATGCATCTCATGCATCGCACATAACTAACCCTGTATTTTTTTCAGGAAAGACAGTTATTATCAACAATCTCTAGCAGGTCCATGATCAACACTCAAAGCTAAACAGAGTAATCATCAGCGACAAATGCAACCTTATGCAGGTTCCTTCTCACAGCCCTACTATCCAGGATTTCATATCGAAGTAACCCTACTATCCAGGTTCCTTCTCACAGTCCTACTATCAAGGCTTTCATATCAAAGTAACCCTACTATCCAGGTCCCTTCTCATAGCCCTACTATCCAAGCTTTCATACCAAAGTAACCCTACTATCCAGGTTCCTTCTCACAACCCTACTATCCAGGCTTTCATATCAAAGTAACCCTACCATCCAGGTTCCTTCTCACAACCCTACTATCCAAGCTTTCATATCGAAGTAACCCTACTATCCAGGTTCCTTCTCACATCCCTATTATCTAGGCTTTCATATCGAAGTAACCCTACTATCCAGGTTCCTTCTCACAACCCTACTATCCAGGCTTTCATATCTAAGAAAACTCACTATCCAGGTTCCTTCTCACAACCCTACTATCCAGGCTTTCATATCGAAGTAACCCTACTATCCAGGTTCATTCTCAAGCCCTACTATCCAGGCTTTCATATCAAAGTAACCCTACTATCCAGGTTCCTTCTCGTAGCCCTACCACCCAGGATTTCATATCGAAGTAACCCTACCATCTAGGTTCCTTCTCACAGCCCTACTATCCAGGCTTTCATGTCGAAGTGCTATCCAGGTTCCTTCTCACAGCCCTACTACCACGACTTTCATCTTGAAGCAACCCTACTATCCATGTTCCTTCTCCTAACCTCACTATCCAGGTTCGGCCTCCCTTATCCCCATACAACAGTCCACAATGTTGTAAGACCGGGACCCAATCAAACACAATCGATTTCACATTTGCCCAGAAAGTCGCAGCGTAGCATATACCCCGACCAAACACATAGTTCACTTCCTCTTTCTAAAACCGGAATTATTCCCCAGTAGAGTAACGGACAACTGAAGCTCCTAAACTCTATTTCTCCAAAGACAGAGACCAGCATTCCCCCAGCGAAGTTCTCCTCAATAACAGGTATACGGGTTCTCGCAAAGGAATATCTTATGCGATCGACACTTCTTTGGATGACATCTTTAAGCCCATCTATGACAATTCTCTAGCAACTACCAAATGGCATCTATAAGCCCATTCCCGATATCACAAATCAAGTGCCACTTCATGCGAGTGTAAATTTCTAGGCACTCTAGTGTTCAATCATCTTCCACCTTCAGATCACGAAAGACAAACAAGCCAATCTACATCCTCAAATTTAAAAAGATTGAACAGGGGAAGCTGTTGTACCCCAAAATTTTCCCTCCCATATTTCTCAATACTTGTCAAGTGAGGTCCCCAATTTGTTCAAGGAAAGTCAAGAGTTGACTTGACAAACTCTCTCCTAAGGCAGTCTACCTCAAATTAGGGTTTCATTTTCCATCAGGATATATGAAACACAAATGACTCAAATTCTCACCATTGTCCTAATGTGTTCTCAAGATCATTCATGTCAAGTTTCAAGCCTTGCAGAAGAAGTTTGCTCAGTCAATTGCTCAAATGCCTAAAAATCAATTGTGCTAGGTCAAAAGTCAAATGTGGCCCACATACAGTCAAACTTCAATATTTTTGGTCAACATCCTCATTTTGAAGTATCATTCATCATTTTATCAAGGGTTTATCATGATTCATCAAGGATTGCTCACAATTCATCAAAACCCAAAACTTGCTAAATTAGGGTTTTGTAGGAAAAGTCAACTCAACTTTGACCAAGCATAACTTTCTCATACTTTATTAGAAATGACCCATCCAAGTTTAAAATATGCACTCACAAAAAGATATGAATTTTAACATTATAGGTTATTTTGAAAAGTCAACAAAAACACCTTTTGGGTCAAAGCTTCACACATGAACATGGAAGACTCAAATGAGGTGAGACCAAAAGGGTTGCTTAGAGGACATCCTAAGCTTTCTAAAAAGTCCAAGAACACCCTCCTAGGGTCAAAATTGAGAGAGATATGCATTGTCAAAGTTAACCTT
This sequence comes from Vicia faba, assembly GCA_948472305.1. Classification (NCBI taxonomy): domain Eukaryota; kingdom Viridiplantae; phylum Streptophyta; class Magnoliopsida; order Fabales; family Fabaceae; genus Vicia; species Vicia faba. Next base: position 1,260,558,667 of record OX451739.1, on the reverse strand, counting down.
TTTTGCAAAATTACCAAAAAGTCAAATGTGCTCAAATTTGCATCTTTTGCTAAATGGGCCCAACTTTTTATGCTTGCATCTCATTCGTAACATAGTCCACGACCTACGGGACCCTCCATGCTTTATCTACTCATTTATTTAATTTATTTTGATTTTTATTCATATAAAATTCAAATAAAATCAAATAAATCCTAATAAATCATATATTGTAGTTAGGGATGATCTTTTGCATTGAAAGAAGATATTATATGCTGTCAATTGAAGATCAAATCGTGCAAAGGTCAATTTTGTTGAAAAATATTGAACTTGAGCAAATTTGTAAAGAATCATATGCCATTAAGAGTCCAAACCAAATCCTCATAATGGGAAAGATTGAATCCTTTTTTGTTAACCTAATATGTTGTATTACATATACAGAGGCAAGCGAAGGCGTGAAGAGGGTTAGGAGCAGTCGTGCAGAGAAGAAAACCAAAACTCAAAAAATTGCAAGAAAAGTAGTGATTCAATTTCCACATTAGAGGCCAATTCATACCATTCTCACGACATTAACAGCTTCTTGGACATCTCCAGAAGGAATTCCAACCATTTGCAAGCACTCTCACGCCTGGAATTGCAAGATATAGGTATCACGACTTGCTTCCAAATTCAAATTCGTTTTCATTGATTCACTCATCCATTGCATATTTTAATGATATAATCGTGTTTTTCATTGAGTTTGTAAACTTTTAGTTTCATTTAATTGTATTTCTAACGCCTGTACATGAAGTTGCCATAGCTAGGGTTTTGTGTTCATGATTGGGGCTTTGCAGGATAGACAAAATTGGGTGTTGATTCTGGTACCATGAGACTCGTGAGGATGAAACGAGTTGATTGGTACCAGCCATGGCCATTTATATTGCTTGTGGACAATTTTTGAAATGCACAAGTTTGTAGCTACAACGCCATGTCTATAGGTAAAAGTTCAGAACTTTAAACGACGGTTCCAGGGAAGAAAACGATAGAGTGTCACAACCTTATTGGCTGGTTTAAATTCTGGCGCATTTATTCAGACCAGAAACTTATCTTTCTGATATATTTTTTATTTTTTATTATATTAACAAGTTAACATCCAGCGCAGCCGGTCAGAAGAAGGAAGTCAGAAACTCATGATTCTGGGTTCGATCCCAGGCGTGATATTTTGGCATTTTCCCCTTTGTTTTCACCAGGTCCAGCGCCTGCACTTTCTGAGGTTCAGCATGTTCTGGTTCCATCAGCCAGAACCAGATTAAGCGTTCTCTTGTCATCTTCTGGATCCATCAGCCATGACCAGATCAAGCATCCTCTGGGAATTATCTTCTGGATCCATCAGTCAGAGTCAGATCCAGTGCACCTCACCTTCTGAAGGTCATCATCTGTTAGATCCAACGGTCAGAATCAGATCCGACGCATACCATCTTCTGAGTGTCATCTTCTGGATCCATCAGTCAAAACTAGAGTTGCTGATCACATGCCCATTATTCCTTCCTTTTCTTTTTCTTTTTTCGATTTTATTTAAATATTTTCTTTAATTCATAAACTAATTATTTGTTTCAAAAAAAACCCATAAAATCAATAATTCACAAAATTAGGATTAGTAATTTTTGTTTCATCAAAATTAATTTAATCTAGCTTAAAAATAGGGATATTATAATTTGTTTTCATAAATAAAATCAAATAGAAATTAGGGTAAACTTTTGATTTAATTTTATTTTGCTCTTTTTTCTCAAATAAATGAAAATACAAAAAAAAAGGTTTTTTAGAATAAATTAATTTATTTTCCTTAATTTTAAAATTAATTAGAATTAGGATTTTTATTTTTTAATTTAATTTAATGATTTCTTTATTTCCTTAAACAACAAAACATGACAAAATCATTTTTATAAACAGATGCAAATAGGTCTAGTCAAGGGTCAAAACCCTAGTTCTCTCGTATTCGATTCATCGCGCGCGTGTTATTTATTTTTACGATATTGTGTAACTGTTCATGGTTTGTAATAGCTTAACCTAGGGCTTTTATTTACCGCTTTCTTTTCCCGCGATTCTTTTTTGGCTATGTAAATTAACCCCTCTCCCCGAAGCCTTGTAATAGCGTAGATTTACTTTCTCGCATTTTAATTCTCGTAAATATTTGACTGTTTAGATGTATGTTAATAGGATTGTGTGACAAGAATGCATGACAAATTTAATACAGTTAGAAAACCCTAATGTTCAAAGATTAAATAATTGAAAACAGATCGCTCTCACATATCACTCTTAGGGTATACTCACACTTTGGTTGCCTTCGGTAAATGGTCATTAAGTATAGGGTGTCTTAGTGGTGGCCCTCCTGTCTAAAAAGATCAAATGTTGCCTCGGAAATGTTGCCTCGGAAATGTTGTCTCGAATATGATGTTAAGACTCTAGGGTTATTACTAAGGTGTCCAAACATTGCTTTAGTGATCGTACGTCCCTTTCGAATTGAACCTTATAACTCCAAGGACGGCGCTACCTATTTCTTAATAGTAGGATAGCGCTGTCTAAAGGATACAAGAATAGAAATAATCTTTTTTCGAGTAGGTAGATGCTAGTAGGTACTTGCTCAAATCAAAGCTTTTTACACTTACACATTTCAAAACAACTTTCAAAAACAACTTCGTCACACCTTTGAGGACTGATACAAGGGTTATCACAAAGCCAAACTTTTTCAAAACAAAGCACATACACAAGCAATTTTAAAAGATGAGCAAGTACCTAAGAGCCCATGGAAAATCATGGATAGAAAGGGTGCTAACACCTTTCCTTTCTATAATCTACCCCTCGTACTCAAAATATCTTGAAAAAGGATTTTTTCTGTACTTTTTTCCTTTCCGGTTGGATCAAATAAAAGTCGGTGGCGAGTCTTGCTTACCGGGACATTTTGCAAACACAAAACGCAAAACACAAACTAGCATTTTCAAACAGTCGATTCTGCCACCCTATCACACCTCGGACTTCATGCAGCAATGTATCTCTTATTCTGCGACACAAATCATTGCCTCAGACTTCATGCAGCAATGTATTCCAAACTCCAGACCATCGTCTCAGGCTTCATGCAACGATGTTTGAAATCAAATTTAACTTGTCACATCAGACTTCATGCAGTGATTTGCAAACCTAAACCATCGCCTCAGACTTCATGCAACGATGTCCGAAAACCAAATCTAGCTTATCGTGTCATACTTCACGCAGAAGTTTGCAAAATTATAACCTATTGCATCGGACTTCATGCAGTAATACATCCCTTTATTCCATAAACACCGATCATCTCCTCATACGTCATGCTGTGATGCTCAGATAAAAACCAGTTTAACCTAGTTACTCCATAAACACCGATCATCGCCCCAGACTTCATGTTGCGATGCTCAAAAGAAAACAAAACTCAATGCATTGCTTTTAAGCCGCAATGTATTTGCAAACTCAACACATTTCCTCTAAGCCACAATGCATTCTCAGAACTCAGAACATTGCCTCTAAGCCGCAATGTATCCTCAAAACTCAGCACATTGCCTATAAGCCGCAATGTATTATCCAAACTCAACATATTGCCTTTAAGCTGCAATGTATTATCCAAACCAAAACATTGCCTCTAAGCCGCAATATGTTCTTCGAACTCAGTATGTTGCCTCTAAGCCGCAATATATTATCCAACTCAAAACACATTGCCTCTAAGCCGCAATGTATTATCCGGATCCACACGTTGCCTCTAAGCCGCAACACATTACCAAAACCCATCAACATGTTGCCTCCAAGCCGCAATATATCCTCAAAAATCAACATGTTGCTTCTAAGCCGCAACACAGTACCCAAACTCGAACCATCATCTCAGACTTTATGCAGCGATGTTCGAAACCAAGGTTTAGCATATCACATCAAACGTCATGCAGCGATTCACGAACACAATCCATGGCCTCAGTCTTCAAGAAGCCATGCATCATCAATCTAGTGTTGCTCATCCTCCAAATGGGTGAATAAGCCAAGACATATATAATTTCGCTATCTGCCTTGTTATCAAACCCGACTAAGCGATATATCATCAGCTTTGCCTACTTCCTTGAGACTTATAAGGGTATGCTATGTTAGTATAACCTTATGTTTGTCGGACAAATTTTGGGATACTTCAAGTATTCAATAAACTTTCAATCAAAATGCACGAGACTCAAGTTTTCTCATGCTACTCGATTGAAAGATAATTGAATATGGGCAGCTGTCGTACCCCAAATTTATCCTACCGTGACGATTATATTTTTTGAGATTGAAATAGAGAAAATACTTAAGACGGTACAGCAATGTCTGATGGTCCGTCTTTATCTGGCTAGGGGGTGTATTTTTAATTCAGGAAAACGGGGCTTTCTAAATCATAAAGACTCGCGTGTCCGTGAATCCATTTGCGAGGCATGTTGGCCATTGGCCTATGCGATTCGTAAATGGAAATTAATGGAGTAATTGTAAAATTCTAGATTATTAAATAGTCGTTAGTAAAAGGGAGGTTGAAGTTAAATTAGGCCCACTCAAGTTTAAATTGTATAAGTTTAGGTAGGCTAAGTTAATTTTAATAAAAATATGGGTGAAGTTACAAATAACAGGCCCAATAAGGTTTTTCAAGTTTGCCCATTGGTTTTGTTGGGATTTTTGTTGTCTCATTTGCAAAAAAGAAACATTATCCATAAAATTGCTTGTTGTTATTGTCTTAATTAAAAAAATTATATAATTATATAAACCTTTAAGAAAGTGTGGTGTATTCTTGCTATTGTTGTTGGACTTTGCATAACCATTAATTTTGTTTATTGGGAAAATGTTATGCTGGGAAAAGTCTCGCTGGACCAAAGTTAGGCCCAGTTTATATGAAAAAACGCATGGCATATTAAAACAAAAAAGACAAAATCGGGCCAATTGATGTCAAAAAGTGTAGTTTGCAGTCCATACTGGGCTAAAATAATTAACTAACTTAAGGCCCAGAAACTATTATTGTACCAATCATGCCTATTTTCATTCCACAAACAGCTAATGTTCAAATTCAATTTGCAAAACTAAATCTACAGCAAATCACAAATTGCCAGAGTCAATCTAAACACTACGGCTATCAATCTCAGAATCAAATCGCATATAACATAAAATCTGGAAAGTCTTTACAAAATCTATAATTTACAGCAGAAAAATCAATGAATCAAATCTCAGGATATATATGTTGCAATTACAACGAATCAATAGGGATCGATTACAGAAATCTCTTAAATACTTAATTCCTAAACTTTTGCCTAAACTCTAACGAATTGTAACAACAAACCTAAAATTTTAAACTATAAATAAACAGAAATATACAGAAGACAGAGGGTGGGACTGTTTACAGAAAACATAGGGGGTTGAGATGAAAATTGGAGACGAAGAAGAGAATTTTGAGACGGAAATCCTGATGCAAACCCTTGTCGTTGGAGATCCAGAAGAGTAGGCGGTTAGATCTTCTAGATTGGAAACCCTAATCGTGCGTATCAACCGCCTTCTCCATCGCCTTCAAAACCCCGATCGTTACCTGTAAACGAGAAGGGACAAATGGATTAGTACCCAAATCAGGAAAAAGGCTCAAGAATCGGAACAATAAGTAAAAGGGGTAAAATTATCTTAGATTTCTCTATTGTTTGTTTTTGTATTTGGGGGTTTGGGTAGGAGAAGAAGCACAGTTACGCTTCCGTGAGGTTGGGGGAGCGCTAGGTTTTGGAAAAGATGAAGATGAAAGGGGTGTATTGAGAGAGAAAGAAAGAGACAAACTGTAAAACAAGGATGAAATGTAAAAATGATAAAAACAATTTTTATTATTTCGTTAGTATCCCATGCACCACTCCCACAGTAATAATCATGCTACCGCGTTTATCATCCACGTGATTTTGATCAAACGGTTGTTAGACCAAGTTTCATGATAACTCTCGTACTCCCTCGCACACTCAATTGCTCCGGGTTCAAAAAAACTATGTGTGGGCCAAGCCCAGACATTATCCACACCCCCCTTCACCCCTGTTTACTAAATTGTGAAGCAATTTGCACCCCCTCCTTGGTTGAACTATCTTGGGCCTAAACCTAGATTACTAAACAACACCCCTTGTTTTTGCTTCATAATTAAAAATGCACCCCCCCCCCTTGAAATTACTTATTTTTATATTTTTTTTTATATAATTCTATTTTCTTATTTATTTACTTATGATATGAATATTTATTATTATTAGTAGTAGTATTAAATTTCATTAATATTTTATATATTCTTATTAGTCATTAATTTTTTATATTATTATTATTATCATATGTTTTCTATTTATTATATTAGCATATAAACTATTTTCTCGAAAACTCATGTACATATATTATTTTCTCATATATTGCATTAAATCTTTTTTATCATGCATTAATCAAGATTTTCGCAATTAATACAGTTAAAAAGCACAAACCAAGCATCAAACTATTTTCGCGAACAAAGTAAGCTAATCAACTGTCTTTTTGCAAATGGGTTTCAAGCTAGTTTTGGCTTAATGCGTTCTCAATCAAAATCTCTATAATCACTACTCTCGACCGAGTGCGAAGTGATTCAAAATATACTTGCAAACTGCTAAAAGACACCAACCTATACGAACTATGAATTGAGACTCTGATTCCTCATAAAAGGATACGTAGGCACACTATCTAAAATCGTGGGGAGTCTTGCTAATTAAAACTTAAAACCCTGTTTATCCCAAACCTAAACCTAGAGTTTAATATCCTTGTGAACAAGGTAGATGAAAGGTGTCTAACACCTTCCTTTCGTCTAATTGAATCCATAACCTAGAATCTATGTCTGCAAATTAGGGTTTTCTGTTAGATTCCCTTCCCTAGGATAAAAACTAATAGTGGCGACTCTGATTAAAAACCAGTCGCAACAACTTTCAATGCACAAGGCCGAGACCCTTTCAACTGGCCTTCGATTCACAGAGCAATGACCTCCTCATGCTAACATCCACAAGGCATTGGCTTCCTTTGTGCTAGCTTTGACTGGGCAATGGTTACCTTTGAAACTGCTTGCATCAACTCTATCTCTGAACCTTTCATCATATTATTGCCACATTATGAGCCCACAATGGTGAACCACTCGAGGAATGCATCAGGCATACATGCACGTTATTCGAAAGACACACAAAAGGGTCATTTGAAGGATGTACAGGTGTTCCATTCAAAGGATGTACATGTGTTCCATACGAAGGAAGTAACAAAAGGTACATTAGAAGAAGCATTCAGAAGGTCCATTCGAAAGGTACATAAGAGATCCATTCGAAGGAGGCAACTTAAGGCCAATAAAAGAGCAAGGATTGAAGGCATTCGAAGGAGCCAAAGTGTCCAGGTTCATGCAACCTACGAAAATTGTAAGAATGTAACATAAATGGATGATTTTCAAATTCTTTAAGACCATGTTAAAGACTTGATTCTTACCATATTTATCAAGATTCGACCAAAGGTATCCCAGGCTTTCGATTCCCATCAAGTTGGAGGCCCAAAACAACTCAGAGCAAGCTGGCAGAAATGCATGATTGGATCAAATATGGAAAGTTTTCATGAAAAAATCAAATCAAATCTCTCCCTCGTGATGACCAAAGATTTGGTACACAAATGTTGACCTAAATCTTTGCCTATATAAACCCAACAATTCCAGACGCAAAGGGACAGCCTCATACACGCATATACATTGCCTAGAAAGCTACAGAAAATTACCAAAAATCTAGCGAAGTAGTGAAATTTGAAGAGCCAATTCCAACCACATTTAGTCTGTTCCAGGCGTCCCATCATCACCTTGAGGATCCTAGGAGTTCCTACCAGCCCTCCTTGACGTTTAAAACCTCTTAAGTCAAGCAGATTCCGTTGCTCCGGTAGGGTAAAATTCTCACGCTCTAATCTCTCAGTTCATGCAATTTAAATAAATTCGAGGCACAAATCCATACTCATGTTGTTGTTTAGATTTATTTTGACATAACACATGCCAGGTTAAGGAAGGAATCCAGAAACCCCATTTTTAGGTTAGCCTGCAATGTTTTAGTCGTATCTCCCTGTGCAAACACCTTCAGTCCAAATCAGTGCCATGGTTTTAAAACCTCAGTATTTTACGATATTTTAAAATATATTGTTTTCTTGTTTTTTGTCTTAATGATTGAAGAAGGATGTGTGTTTAAGCTAGGAAAGCTTGGGGTTCGACACCAGGTCTAGGTCGAAAATTACCTCCTGTCATGGATCGAAAGAGACAACTCATATCCTAGATCGAAGGAGACAACTCCTATCATATATCTACGGAGAAAGCTCATACCCTGGATTGAAGGAGACCACTCATACCCCAGATCAAAGTGGACAGTTCCTTCCCGAGATCGAAGGATCTCTATTCATTGTCTTATTTTTTATTTTGTTTATTTCTTTTGTTTCTTGTTTTTTTATTAACGTTAAAACAAAATCACCAAAAATTAGGAATAGTTTGTTTTTTTAATTAAAATTATTACCTAATTAATTTAATTACTTTAACATCTTTCTTAAAATAAAAATGATAGACTTAGATTTATTTCATTCAAACATTTCTTAACAAAAAAATGCAAAAATATTAGAATTAGGTTTAATTTCATTTGATATTTATTTTCTTAATTAAATTTAGATTTGAGTATTTTCTTAATAAGCACAAAAACAACAAAAAAAATTGTTTTTATGTTTTACTTAGCAATTTCTTAGGGTCTTTAGACGTTCGTCTCTATTTCGCGCGCATTATCTTGTTCTCGCATTTTTCATAATAATGTATCTGCTGAAAGTATGTAATAGATTAAACTAGGTCTTTATCGCTTTTCTTTATTTTCTTTCCCCATTTGGATATGTAAATACCCTTTCCCCGAAGCACTGTAATAGCGTAGATTTAAATTCCCCCACTTTTAATTTCTGCAAGAATATTAACTGCTAGGAATTATGCTTGTATGTAAAGATTGAAATCAAACGTTAGTGAACCTAATAACAAAGATAAATAAACTGAATTGAATCACTAGCACATATAAACCTCTAGGGAATCCCACCTCGTTTACCTTCGGAAAACGGTCACAATTCTCGAAACGTGAGAAGTATTAGTGATTATCCTCTAGTTTGAAAGATCACAAGACCCTCAATGACCCTCTCAATGTTGTCTCGGTAAAAAATGATCTTAGAACTTTAGGACAGTTACTAAAAGTCCTTGCCAAGTTACCTTTGTGACCGTAACGTCCCTCAAACAATCCTACGACTATGGCTACCTACTCACTAATAGTAGGATAGCACTGTTTAAAGGATAAGAGGAAAAGAACAAACCTTTTTGAGTATAAGTAAATAGTTCATAGATGCTTGCTCAAAGACAAAACTTTCACACTTACACAAGACATTTCAAAAACACTTTCAAAAAACTCTTTATCAACACTCTTGAGGACTGATAGAAGAGTTATCATAAAACGAATCATCGCACTATGGAATTTTAAAAATAATTTTCAAAACACAAAGCACAAGGTACTTTTAAAATGAGCTAAGCATCTAAGAGCACGTATATAAGTACGGATGGAAAGTGTGCAAACACCTTCCCTTTCCATAATCTACCCCCCTTACTCAGAAAATTCACGAAAAGGTATTTTTCTGTTCTTTTCACCCTTTCCTTAATTTGGATAAAAGAAAAGTCGGTGGAGACTCTTGCTTACCGCAATATTTAAAAACACAAACACAAAACTAGTATTATCAGTCGGTTCTGCAACCGGGTCACAGAACTGGCGACTCTGCTGGGGACAATATGAATAAAAAGTGGGGTTACCTTAAGAGTTAGTTCATTTTAAAAATGTTGTAATTTCTTGTTTTGTATGCTTTATCCTTGGAGGGTTGTTTGGGTTGTTACTATAGATCCTACACCCGGATCTGGGGGCATCTTTTTAAGTAAACAACAATAGATCGTGGAGACTATATGACGTAGACCGATATAGTTGAAGCGATAGTTGTGTTGGTGTGACACTTTGGTTGGTATCGGTATCCCTTGTGTTGAATCGAGGAGAATACAGGGCCGCCGCATGGTATCGTGAAGCACTAATTGACCTTAGAACCTTAGTTGGAAAAACTTGGCCGTTAGAAAGTAGTGAGATAGCCGGCCTCGGTGTAAAGCTGGGGATTGGTTGATACTCAATGCTACACTCATTAAGATCGAGCTTTCGAGATGTTTCGGCCGCAAGAAAAGATTTCTAAGCTGAAACAATGCGTGATAAAGAAAGATAAGTGATATTGAGACTCCTTAGAACCCAGTTACTTTTCTAAGACAGGTTGAACAAACTAAATTTCAAGAGGGTACTTACCTACAAACCTCATACCAACACAATGACGTCCCATACCTCCTACCATACAATGCTTCAAATGGTGTCATTCCGATACTCAAATAGAAACTATTATTATAAGTAAACTCATATAAAGGCGAGTAGCTATCCCAAGAACCTCATTTTTTTCACCACACAAGCTCTCAAAAGATCCTCAAGTGAATGAATCGTCTTTTCAATTTGACTATCTATTTGCGGATGATAAGTAGAACTCAACCGCAACTTCGTACCCAAAGCATTTTGCAAACTCTCCAAAATTTTATAAGTAAATCATGGATCTCTATTTGACATAATACTAGATAGAATATTGTGCAAACTGACAATCCTCTTAATGTACATCTTTTCTAACTTCTCCAATGGACAATCCATTCTCATTGGAATAAAGTGAGTAGATTTCGTCAATCTATCCACAATAACCTAAATAGCTTCACAATTACTTGGTGTTCGGGGTAAACCGAACACAAAATCCATTGATATACTATCCCATTTACACTCAGGAATAGATAATGGTTGCATCAAACCCGATAGTTTTTTATGTTCAATCTCCAATTTCTGACAAGTCAAACAAGAACACACAAACTCTGCAATTTCCTTCTTCATACTGGGCCACCAAAATATTTTCCTCAAATCTTGATACATCTTCGTACCACCCGGATGAATACTTAATCCACTACGATGCCCTTCTTCAAGGATACTCTTTTTCATCTCAACTATATCCGAAACACAAACTCTATCATGACATTTCAAGATACCATTTTCATTAATTCGAAAGTTACCACCTCAACCCTGTTTGTTCAAAGTCAACCAATCCACCAAACTGAAATCAGATTTTTGACCTTCCCAAATCTCCTTAAGAGTGCCACTAACAAGCTTCAACATACCGAGCTTAACTCTAGAAGAAGTCTCTTCACAAATCAAACTCATATCTCGAAATTGTTCAATCATTTCTAACTCTCGCACCATTAGCATCAACATATGCAAATATTTCCTACTCAATGCATCAGCTACTATGTTTGCTTTACCCGGATGGTAATTCAAACCAAAATTGTAATCATTAATAAAATTCTAATCATCTCCTCTTCGTCATATTCAACTCTTTATAATCAAGGAGATATTTCAAACTCTTATGATCATTAAACACTTCGAATCTTGATCCAAAAAAATAATGACTACAAAGTTTTAATACAAACACTACTGCATCCAACTCTAAGTCATGTGTCAGATAATTCCTCTCATTCACTTTAAGTTTCCTTGAAGAATAAGCTACAACTTGCTAATTTTTCATTAATACTCCTCCCAATCCCATCAATGAAGCATCATAAATCAAGACAAACGGTTTTGTCAAATAAAGCAAAATCAAAACAGGAGTGGTTGCCAACATCCTCTTAATTTCTTGAAAACCCTCTTCACATTTTACATCCAAAATTAAAGCTTGACCCTTCCTAGTCAATTGTGTCAACTACAAAGCTAACTTGGAAAATCCTTCAATAAATTTCAGATAATAACCTGCTAAACCAAGAAAACTTCTAATCTCAGCAACAGATTTCAGAGCTTCCCACTGAGACACAACTTCAATCTTCGACGGATCAACCACAATACCTCCACTCAAAATCACATGTCCAAGGAAACTCACTTCCTTCAACCAAAACTCACACTTAGAATGTTTAGCATAAAACAACTTCTCTTTCAACACCGTTAACATAACCTTCAGATGCTCAGTGTGATCTTCTTCACTCTTCAAATAAATCAAAATATCATCAATAAAAACAACCACAAATTTTTCCAAATACAGATGGAAAATCATATTCATCTACTCCGTGAATACACCTGATGCATTGCTCACACCAAACGGCATCACCGATTACTCATAGTGACTATACCTCATTCTAAAAGCAGTTTTCTGAATATCTTCAACCTTCACATGAATCTGATGATACCCTGATCTCAAATATATCTTTTTGAAAAAAATTGCACCAACTAATTGATTCATCAAATCATTAATCCTCATAAGTTGATACTTATCCTTGATAGTCACTTGCTCAGTTGTCTATAGTACACACAAAGCTTCATAGTACATTCTTTCTTCTTAACCAATAAGACTGGTGCACCCCATGGTGACACACTCGGAAGAATAAATATTTTCTCAAGCATATATTCAAGTTGATTCTTCAAATCTTTCAATTCTGATGCTGACATACGATACGAAGCCATCGATACCGGACTAGTTCCAGGAATTAAGTTGATCGTAAACTCCACTTCACATTTCGGCGGTAAATCACTTATCGCTTTAGGAAATACCTCTGTAAAATCATGAAAATTTTGTAAACCACTAGTTTCTCCTTTTCCACTAATATCCAAAGTTGTCATCACATAAACATCACAACATCATCTTTCACTGACTCATTCACTTGTTTAGTAGACATAAATAAGTCTCCTTCAACGTCAAGTTCAAGAAAGATAAATGTTTTAGCAAAACAGTTGATATAAAAATGGTTGGCTTCTAACCAGTTCATCCCAAGGATAACATCAAGTTGAACTAACAGAAGACACACTAAGTCAATTCCAAAGTCCCTACCATAAATACTCAACGAACAATTCAAACACACATATAAAGTAGTCACCAAACTCATAGCTGACGTATCAATAACCATACATCCATTCATATTAGATAACTCGAGATTTAATCTCTTAACATAATCCAAAGAAATAAAAGAATGTGTCGCTCCAGTATCAATTATATCAATCAAAGTTGTACCATTAATGAAGCACATACCTCTGATTAACCTCTCTTCAGCAATAGTCTCAAAACATGATATATAAAACACCTTCCCTCTAGATTTTTCCTTCTTTGGTTTATCACACTTGGTACTAATGTTCCCTTGCTCACCATATTTGTAGCAAGTTACCTTTGCACCACTCTTACACTCAAAAGCCATGTGACCTGGCTGGCCACACTTGAAACATTTCAGTTTAACACTTGTGAAATTTGGAGCATAATGTCCTTCAACACCACACTTATAGCACTTAACTGGAGCAGGAGCTCCTCCCCCACTCGACTTCTTGTCATAACCATATTTCTATTTCCCCTTATTAGTAGGAGTCATATAGGACTTTCCTCTGAATTGACCTTTTCCCTTTTCTCATTCAAACTCTTATAGTGAGTAGAAGGAGCTCTACTATCTACATTATAGATCATACTCTTGTTAACCAACTTAAAAAATCGTGCAATCTGCTAGTAACCCTTGGCTTGCTTGATCTCAGCCTCAAACCATTCACAAACTTAAGAAATTTGGATCTCTCAGCATTAGGAGTATTATAATGAGGACAAAACTTAATCAACTCTTCAAACCTTGCAACATACTCTTCTACTAGTTGAATTACCCTGCTTCAGCTCAAGGAACTCAATTTCCTTCTTCCCACGCACGTCTTCTGAAAAATACTTCTCCAAAAAATGATTCTCTGAAAACAACCCAAGTAACCTCAATTTCCTCTTCTTTAAACCTATGACTAGTGTTACCCCACCAGTCCTCAACTTCCTTCTCAAGCATATGGGTGCCAAACTGCACCTTCTGCGCATCTGGACAGTTCATGACTTAAAAGATCTTCTCTATCGCTTTCAGCCATACCCGTTCCTTATCAGGTTTATGAGCTCCTTCAAAAATTGGCGAATTATTCCTCTGAAAATTCCTGAAAGCACAAAACTCATCATCATTGTTGTTATTCCCATCGTTGCCTTGCTGATTCTGCCCAATTGCTCCAGCTAACATTGCTAAAGCTTTAGCAATAGCACCATCATTCCTGCCTCCCACCATTGTTCTGAGTGTTTCCAACAACAAATCCTCATTAGAACAAACAGTATCGATAATGTCACATACACATATCGAGTATGTAAGGGAATAAACACATTAATAACTTGGTCAACTAACCGACTATGCTCTGATACCCCTAATGTAACACCATTCTAAAACCCCGCGCAATAGTATATCATAAATCGAAGTAATATAACATGCATATCACTTAAGGGTGTAACACATACTCCATACATAACAAACTCATGTCATGCTCAATAACACTAAATTAAAATTCATGCTTTTCATATCACTTTCACATAAGCATGTAGCCGTAGAATCACTTTCATTCAAATGAATATAATATTTAAATCTCCAAAAAATTCATTTATTTAATTAACTTAAGCGTAAAAGCCATTTCACTACATAATTCAAATAACGATAATAAAATAATATAGAGTATACAATGTATCTCTATAAACATGAATCTAAACGTCTCCCTAGTGTTACATGACCAGAGTACGACTCAACCCAAAATAAATACGGAAATAAAATAAATATTGCTCCTTCAGCTTCACTCTTGCCAAAGTAACTCTAATCTTCAGTTCCTGAGCAATGTCATATAAAATATCATTCCAACAGATGGTTGAGAATTCACATAATTATCAAAATCATATAATAATACATAATTCATAACATACATGCATAAAGATAAATATTCTGACACTCCATATGCTTTGTAAAACAAAACATCGCCCAATTAATCAAGTTATTCTCAATTACACGTCCACAAATTCTCAATCTCATCAATGTGTCATTTCCACATAATTCACACAATTTCATATCCCAAACATAAACACAATATAACTCAATGCAACTCAAATGCAATACTCATGCATGTGGTACCAATCACTGTTATTTTTATTCGGTTTTTACTTTAATCCGGGTCTATCCTTTAGACCAATAACACACGAAAAGCTCATGCTCTAAGCTTTCAAACCCCTCTCTAGGTTTGGGACAAGTCACTAGCGCCCTCGCAACTAACAAGAATGCCTCTTGACAACAAATTATGCATGCGCAATTACAACAATCATATGCAATTAAGATCATTCTCTAATCTTAACATTCATGCATACCTTCAATAATTCATCACACTTTAATTACCACACATTTGAACATACATACACATACTCATGAATTATTCACATATAATTCATATTCATGGTATCATTTCTCCAAACATCATAATAACACATAGAAAAAAATGTACAACAATGTCATTATGATTCAATATCCAATCACAAACATACATACCACACGTAAACAAAGTTTTCATGTTTGATCAAATATGCAGTCAAAACCATCCAACATGTAACTTTAAATTATCAAAAATTAAGTACAGATTACCATAAAATACAAGCATACATAATCCCAAATCAATTTAAGAAAATAAAAATATTTCGACTCCCAAGTGACCGCGCTAATCGAACTTCTAGGCGCTAAGAGCCAAACTCACTAACATGACCATACTAAGCACGCTAAATGGCACTAAGCGCCCTCTGCGATTTGCAGAAAAACTCCTATGATGACATCACATAACCCATATTATTTCTTGACCCAAAATCACATTTTAACATCCAAAATATTACAGTTTAAGACACTATATCATTTATCTAACATGTATTTAACAACCAAGACATCACAACCTAATCAATAATCACATCCAAGAATTTATCATCGAAACCTAACAATTTCAAAACCTGAAAAAATTATAGAAATTGATCCTAACACATGTTACTACCCATCATACATTATCATACAATTCCAATAACCAAGTAAAAACCCACCCTTACCTCGTTCTAGGTTGATTCTACTTACTCTTGCATTCTTGCCCTTTTCTCCTCTTTCTCGCTCTTCTCCTCTTTTCAAGTGTAATAGCTCTAACCCTTTCTTTCTATTCCTCTTACTAATTATATTTATTTTTGTTAAACCACTAAAAAAATAATGATAACCCAACAACTAATGGCCTCACCACCACACCCCCATTATTCTTCATACTCTCACATATTAGGTCCAATTAAAATTTCTCTACGATTCTCACTAACCCGTCACATATAATATACATCAATTAATTTAAATGAATCAATTACTCACAAAATAATATAAATAATTAATTAATCAACTATAAAACTAATAAATAAAATTGGGTTTTTACACCAGGCAAAGTAATCCTTATAGTTTTTCAACAATGGAATCACTTCGCCTCTAAGTCCTTTGTCGAGATTTAAACTGATGTATGTTGGTCTTTTATTAATTGCATCTCTTAAGTCTAACTCTTTGAGTGGATGCTGCACCATCATATTTACATTTGGCGTTGTTGGATCATTCTCAAATCCCAAAGGTTCTTCGTCATAAATAGTTCCAAGCCTCTTGTGTGTTGCTTTGATTTGTTGTATTTTGCCCAGAGGTTCTGGCTCAAAATCTATTACAGCTTCCTCTAAATTCACTTCAACTTCATTGGCTTTGACATACATGTATTTATCTTCGGCCTCCATGGCTGTTTTTAATCTGTTTTGTCCACATAAGTCGAAATCTTTCTCAATGCTATGGATTCAGACATAATGGTTGTCTTCTTCACCCCAACCAGTTGGTCGGAGCCCACAAAACCCCTCGACATCTTTGTCTTCTCCCATGATCTCTCGATCCCAACATAATCCATGGGTGGGGTGCAAATACAAAGAATAATATGCCTGGTCGGAAAGCATATAAGCAAACCCCACTAGGGAACAAGGCGCTATGTTTGCCAAGCTTCTGTCCAAGTGTCTCTTATCCACATAGTTTATTTATGCCATGTAATAACTCCGATCCTCTTTAACATTCTCCATTATTCCATCTTCTCTCCATATAGAAATTCTTTGGTGCAACAAAGATGGTACTGCACCAACACCATTTCTCAATTCTCTCCCCAATAGAAAGTTGTAGTTCGCCTTCAAGGATATCACCATGAACACAATTGGCCTAGTGATAGACCCAACTGTTAAATCTAAAGGTGCGAGAAACACAAGAAAGGGGGTTTGAATTTTTTTGCACCAAATATAATCTTTTCACAACTCAAACACAAAGACAACAAGTTAATAAATAAAGGATGGACATAATTATTTTTATCTCGATTCACTGTTAACTAAGTTACTCCAGTCCATCCCACAAGGTGATTTTCCTTATACACAAGAACTTAATCCACTATAATAAACCTGATTACAGAAAACCACAATAAGTCTGATCAACCTTATTGGAACCCCCAATACGTCCATTAATCCTTATTTCAAATCCACTATGAACACAACCAAAGTCTTCTTGAGAATCCAGACTACACAGAGTCTCTCAAGGAACCTATCAACAACGGTTGATTACAAAGATGTGTATACAAAGATGCTTCTAAATAAGCAGATTACACACTGTTTAAATACAACAACACAAAAGTTTTGATAGCAAGGTACGAACAAGAGCTCCTTGCTTATTTACAAAACTATACAAATAATTACTCTACAGATTTGTGCAACAATTTGGTGTAGTTTTGTAGAACTAATTCGTTGATTTCAAATTCTTCCAAGTACTCCTTTTATAGCTGAAAAATATATCCTTTAGAGGGTAGAGTAGGAAACACAAATACTGATGTTTTGTCCCCAACGATCATGGTGAGGCTGTTAGACAATAGTACAAAAAGGTTTGTCCTTACATAACTCTAGAGAGTAGAGGTCACGGTGTACTTTTGTAATTTTATACTCACTATTACAAGAAATCCCTTTGTCTTGATCTTTTTCTTCTATGTCTTCACAGGCTTCTGATTTGTTTGTTGATGAAGCATGTTATAGAAGGATCAGAACTATGTATCTTAGGAACCTAAGTCTTTGAGTCTTTCATGGCTTGTTCAAAGAACCCTTGCCTTCAGAGTCTTCAATACTTCATCTTCAGGATGTCTTTATATCTTCAGAGAGCGTTCAATAGAACCTTGCCTTCAGCATCTTCATAACTTGGAACAATAGAAGTAAAGCTTTAGAAGGCCTCTAACGCTTCCTTGCCTAAGTCAAAATCAGAAGCTCTTTTACTAACGATCTTTAGAATCGTTGCATAAGAAGAATTCCAAAATCTTGACTTATCTTGTAACACACTAAAGGTATTCTTCTAGAGTGTTTAGTTGAGAACCTGATGACGTCACGCACCTTCTTACCAGAGTCAGAACTTGTTTAGCAAAAGCTACACACTAGACAGAAACCGTTAGAGTACACAATTGTTCTCTAAGATAACATGTAAAGATATCATCAAAACATAAGGTCATATGTAGAACCAATCTTATTCTTACAAAATCATAGTTAGAGATGACCATGTTATGGGGCCTCAAATCAGTGTCGAACTTTCCATTCTTCTTCAGTAAAGAATATGGCATTAGGTTGACAATTCCCCCCCCCCCCCCCCCATCTACCAGTGCTTTCAATTTTTTCCTCTGATGAACAAAGGTTTAAGGTGACTCCTCATCCCTTCTTATGGTCTTTCAAAGAATCCATTTTACTATTCGACATAACTGTTATTCATTACATAGTAATATATTGGCCTATGTTTGGCCATTTCCTCCTTGACGATCTCAGTTTCTTCAACTTTGGTAACTTGGTCATATTTTAAAGGTAGAAATGACACCATATTGCAGTTTATGTTGAGTGAGGAGTCTGAACTTGAATCAAAGTCACCCATTATCATGTCATCATCAACCATTGGCCGCTTCATTAGTTCATCCTTTGGTTCTTATTTTTTTTGGCACAAACTATTTTCTTCCAACTAGCTTCTTCTCTTCAATTCTAGCCCTAGTATGGGGCTAGTTACTACTTGATTCAGTTGCCCCTTTCTCAATAGCGTCGCACTCAGCTTTCTTCCATTTTTTGCTGATGCATCCATTGTGATCTGGATAAAGGATTATTCCCCTTATAATTTTCAAATCCATAAGTTTGATGTTTGGACACTTGAAATTCTCTTCGATAAACATTTGAGGAACCTCTTCCAAACTCGAAATTGTGCCATTTCCCGTGGCCTTTCTCTCTTTTCTCCACAAGCCTACTCCACCTATCTGTTAGAGCATTTGCAGTAGGCTTAAAAGTAGCTGGCATGTTCACCCTGAGATCTTTGGGCATCTATTGTTTCCTGTGGGGGATACCCCTTTTATCGAATTTGAATTTCCCCCTTAAAACCTTTTAGTTTCTTCTTCGACTGACCATCCAAGTCATTTTAATGTTTTATGCAGCCTTCTCATCATACACAGAGTTGTACCTGTGACACAACCTATTTTCAGAATTTTTTTCTCTAGCAGTGGTGCAGAAACTCCCCTAGATTCTCATCACTCTAGGGTAGGACACTCTTACTTGGTCATTAGTCTATCGAGAGATCCTTTCCTCTTAATCCTTCATGTCGACCTCTTTTCTTACCTCGACCACGTTAAACCAATCTTGTTCTTACAATCTCTCCCTTTTTGATGATGAAAAAACCATGTATTTTGATATAACAATTCATACAGGGTAATCACCATGGAACGCAAATTCAATAAAGCTAACAAGATCCCCTTTATATCTATTAATACTCAAAATGTCATTTATGTTTGTTCAGAGTCTTTCCCTGAGCCCAAGACTCACAAAATGAATTTTGCAGTATACAAGGTAACATAGAGAAGGAATACTTCTCCATTGACGTCTCATCAGAGTTTGACTAGAAATGTCTGGTATTCATCTTAGAACCTGGATTACTATTAGAACACCATGAAGTAATATAACATGGTTATCCGCTATCTTGATGACTCGTATCAAACATTAAAACTAATTCATTGGTTCTTCAAAAAACTAGAATCATGCCACTAGAAGGTGCACAAAATCATTTCATCAGAAGGTTCAGCACCTGAACCATTTCCTGACTGGCCATATCATTTGAAAATGTCTTATGGCCACGTCTTAGACCATGTCTTCTGAACATGTCTTTATAACATGTCTTAGATCATGTTTTCAGAACATGTCTTAGACCATGTCTTAGATCATGTCTTAGACTTTGTCTTCCAAACATGTCTTAGAATATGACTTAGACCATGTCTTCTGATCATGTATTAGAACATGTCTTGGACCATGTCTTCCGACCATGTCTCTTGACTATGTCTTCCAAACATGTATTTAGATCATGTCATTTAACCAAGTCTCTTGACCATGTCTTCAGAAGGTTCATAACCTCTGAACAATGCCTTGTTGACAACAGAATTAGTATACTTCTAGAAAGTTCACAACTTCTGAAGTATCAGAGTCTAGCATAATATAACCTGGTTACAAAACTTTCAGACAATTTACAACTTCTGAACAGTCTCGTGGTAACGGGTTAAACCTTTCAAAAGCACGTGTTGACATTGTTTCTGATATTACACAACTTATGAAATGAATGCTAAGTAACATATCAACTTTGTTAAGCTTCCAGATAGTTCACAACTTCTGCAGCGACAGAGTCTGATCATCGTATTTTCAAAAAGTCCACAACTGGTGTTGTCAACAGATGATTATCTTACTTTTAAAAAGTTCACAAATTCTAAACAGTGTGGTGTATCAAATCTTGATTTAACCATATTTTCATAAAGTTCACAACTTCTGAAACATAAGTTGTATCAAATCCCGTTTCAATCATTAACTTAGTCAGAAACCGCTAACTAGAACATAGTATCAGGACAGGATTTTTTTATACAGTTCACAACTTCTAACAAATACATGTTCTCAGATGCTTAGCTCATCAGAGCATAATTTACGCATCTCGATCTTGTCTTCTGATTGGGAGATGATAATCTTATGATAGCCAATTAACCTGTCTAGTAAAATCAGTGAACTTTTACAAAATTCCTAAATCAAACATGAAACAAATTGTTAGCAGTGAAAGCATTCTATCATGTTTGAGTTTGAGGTCTTGGGATTAAATACTATCAAAATCATATACTCTTTCTCCCCCTTTGTTAGAAATCAAAAATATTTAAAAGACAAAATAAATTTTTCATTAAAAACATAGGGATAAAGATACAATTGTTTTAGAAACAAAAGAAAAACCATTATTAAGTTCTAAGACAAAGGGCTACGGTTTTAATCATCATCTTTCTTGTCAAATTTTGCCTTGAACTTCTTCAGCATATTTTACAGTTGCTCGAATGATGCCTCCTGAGTAGCAATCCTTTCATCCTGCTTATCCAAGCGTTGATGGATGAAATGATTATCTTCCCACTGTTTATCCAAAATAGCCTTCGGCCTAGCTGCTGGTATTTAGCTTCCATAACTTGCTTCCCATTTGAACTAGAAGGCTTACCATCAACCAGCGACATCTCAGACCAATAAGTAGTAGCAATAACTTCTGAAGTACCGACAAAGACAACACTTTGTTGCTTTGGTTCAGAAAGTAGAACCTCGGGAGTAGGAAAACACAAAGGAATTTTTGAAAAGATCTTGAGTCATTCCTTATACTTCCTCTCATTTTATTGATGATAGATGATTTTCATGATATCAGAGTTAATCTCCATCCATAATCTGAAGGAAATTCATATTGCACCTGTTTTCTCAAGATTCATGCACGGAGAAGATCTTTCCAAGGTATGTTGGAGAGTGAGAAAAGCATTTTGTTTAAATCGTTCCATAAGATCAAGTAATGTTGGTTGACTAACATAAGTTCGATGAAAAGTGGGATGGACAGAGGTATTTGGGATGTTATAGAAGGTGTCAAAGTGAATCTTTAGGTAAGTGGTTTCTAGTGAGAGAACATAAGGACTTGCTTCTGAAACCGGTGAATTTTCTTGAGGAGAAACTGTTCCAAGTGTGGAATCAAGTGGGAGAGTTGAGGTGGTAGGTTTGGATGAGCTTTCGGAGAAGATTTTGGGTAAAATAGTAACAGGGGCATTAGGACCAACTTCCTTGATTCCAAAGGACTATTCTCTTGAATTGGATTTCTTAGATTTCTTCTTACGCTTGGAAGAGTCATCACGAAACTCTTTCTTGGATCATTTCCTAATCTTTTTCTTTATATCAGGAGAAGTCACCGGAGAAACTGTATTCTGATTGATCGTAGAAGGATAAGCTTCAATAGCCCTTTCAGGGAAAAAAATGCAAGAGAATCTTCAGTAGGAAATTTTCTACGAGAAATTTCCATCCGGACCAAGATTTCCGAAAATTTGACTACCTTTGAAATTAAAGACATTTCTAACAAGTCTTCCCCATTGATGGGTTTGCCCATCACATTTTCTGGTGAAACTTGTGGATTCAAGTTCTCTACAAACTTGCTTTCAATTAGGATAGTAGAGATCAACCTTCTATAAGGAATCTAATTCCTTTGACTTTTGGATGTCTTTTTGGAGATACAAATTGCACTATGAAGATTTATGGTGAGACGAGCTGGTAAATTAATACTTTCACCAATGGCCAAGTAGTACAACATAAACTTATGATACATATCAAGACAATTGAGAGAGTTGGTTCCACTTGAGCCATCATTTTTTACAAGTTTGGCAATATCTTCTTTACGAATGTAGATATCTATACCAAAGAGTTTGGAGCAGATTAAACTTTGATTTGAGATGAAGGCGTTACACCAAAACTCTTTGACCAAAGCAAAAAAGGTAGGACCTTTGGGAATATTGAAGTAGTTTTCCCAACCATGAGTCTTCAACAAAACAGAGAAGTTATAACCATGAGCAGCAAGGTTTTCAAAGTCTACGATCATTTCAAAGATAATATATAGTTGATAAAATGGAATTTCCAATATTGTGATAGGGTCATTATTTTCTTGCAGTTGTTGTTGTTATATGAGATATTGTTGATCACTTGACATGGATGAAGCCATAATTGGTGAAACATTCTCGGCTTTCAAACGTTTCGACAAGTTATCTCAAAATAATTTGAATTCTAAGATAGTTGTCATTCGAAGCAATCATGGACGTGAATTTGGAAACCACTTCTTTGAAGAATATTATGATAAATTTGGTATTGGACATAACTTTTCAGCTCCTAGAACTCCACAACAAAATGGTGTTATGAAACGCAAAAATCATGTTTTAATGGAGTTGGCAAGAACAACGCTCAACGATTATGGTCTACCAATTTTTTTTTGAGTCGATGCTATTAGCACGACATGTTATATCTTGAATATGATACTTATTCATAATATACATGAAAAAACACCTTATGAACTTTTAAAAGGTAGAAACCAAATTTATCGCATCTTCATGTCTTTGGATGTAAATGTTTTGTTTTAAATAATGGAAAAGATAATCTTGGAAAATTATATGCGAAAGTCGATGAAGGTTTCTTTCTTGGATGCTCACAATCAAGTAAAGCGTATAGAGTTTATAATAAAATATTACTTATTGTTGAAGAGTCGGTTCATGTTACTTTTGATGAAACTTGCCCAAATAGTGTTGGGAAAGGTATTTATTTTCGTGGTGTAGGTGCATCTACGGTGGAAATTGAGAAGGAGGAAGATGAAAACCAAGAAAAGAAGAATGATGAAACTCAAAAAGAAGATGATGGTCTTCCATTGGAGTGGAGAACCTCCAAAGATCATCCAATTGACAACATTATTGGTGATATCACTAAAGGGGTAACAACGCGCTATAAGATAAGTAATTTTTGTTATCACCATGTGTATGTATCACAAGTTGAACCTAAAAATACTAAGGATGACTTACTTTAGGAGCATTGGCTTATGGCTATGTAAGAAAAATTGAATCAATTTGATAGAAATTGCGTTCGGGACCTTGTCCCTCATCCACAAAATCTTCAAGTTATAGGCACTCGATGTGTATTTAGGAATAAACTTAACGAACATGGTGTGATAATGTTAAATAAATCTCATCTTATGGCTCAAGGGTATAACCAATAGGAAGGCATTAATTATGAGGAGACTTATGCTCCGGTTACCCGACTCGAGGCTATACGCCTTTTATTAGCATATGCATGCTCTAAGAATTTCAAGTTACATTAAATGGGCGTTAAAAGTACATTCCTTAACGGATACATAAATGAAGATGTGTATGTTTCACAACCTCTCGATTTTGAAAATTATGAGTTTCTAAATCATGTTTTTAAGCTAAAGCGTGCTTTGTATGGTCTTAAACAAGCCCCAAGGGCATGGTATGACCGACTTAGCAAGTTCTTGCTTGACCAAGGATACTCTAAAGGGAAGGTAGACACTACCCTCTTTATTAAATGTCAAGGAAAACGAATTTTACTCATTCAAATTTATGTTGATGATATCATTTTTGGATCGACTAACATGCATCTTGTCAAGGAGTTCTCTAAGCTTATGCAGGGAGAGTTTGAAATGAGTCTGATTGGGGATTTGAACTACATTCTCGGACTACAAATTAATCAACTCTATGGAGGAACTTTTGTATGTCAAACCAATTATTGTCTTGAATTACTTAAAAGATTTGGCATGGACGGTGCAAAAGAAATTGACACACCAATGGCAACAAATGGCAATTTTTATAGAGATGAAAAGGGTAAGGATGTTGAGGTCAAAAAGTATATAGGTATGTGTGTACGACATATCTTTTCTATATCTTACCACATCTAGACCCGATATTATGTTTAGCGTTTGTATGTATGCACGACATCAATCGCTCCCAAGGAATCACACTTAAAATCGGTTAAGCATATTCTTTGATACCTTATAGGTACCTCTAAGTTTGGGCTTTGGTATTCCAAGGGAAACAATTCTAGCTTGGTTGGTTACAGACTGGAAAAATAGTAAGTGTAATATTTTCACCGATGTAGTAATAATGGGTTTTACCCCAAGTATTGATCATGAGGATTGCGTAGCAAGAACTAAATGTAATTATTAATTCAAATGAACAAAAACAATTATTTTGGTTAGGTTGGATAAATCCTTGCACATATGTAAAAGAACAGAAAATAAATATATGACTTTTGACTTTTTAATTAAAATATGATAGGGGTGAATGTATGATTTGCCATGAAATAACGTTTACTCTTTGATCTTTTCCACAAGTTCATCAACCTCAATTATCGATTCTTAAGATTATCTTTACTTAAGTCCTTAGTGAAAAACCTTTAACCTTCTACCCTAATTTCAATGTCCATTCAAATTAGTTTTGAGGTTAAGCATTCAATAATCAAGAATTATTCTGGTAATTATAGGATTGCCCTAGCCCTATGTGAAATCATCTAAAATATCATTATTTAGAAAACCTTAACACGGCCGTCCAGTTCTAATGTGTTAATAATAGTGAAACCATATGGTTTCATAGGGTAAAACTATAAATTCTTTTAACCAATCAAATTGATGCATAAAAACTGTTATGTTGAATGAAACAAAGAGATCAATATTCTTAACATTGCAAATCAGGGACATCCCCTAGCATTGGGGGGTTTAGCCTCTCATAGAATTCAAAAGTAAAATAACACATATATTAGATGTATACATTACAATAAGTTTGGACTCTTTGATCTTCAATTGCTATCGCGCATGATGAGTTCCCCGTTCTCAAAGCTCCTCTTGATCTTTAGTCTTCTATCGTGAAATTATTCAGTTGTTCAAAAGTCCTTTTTCCTTCTTCAAATTAGGGTTTAATTAGTCTGGTCCTTCCTAGGTGATGCAAAAAGTCCAAAGTAGCCTCCACGTTTCAAAAACCTTAGAAATTCCCAAAATTAAGAATTATCAGCAACTGAGCTGACACGAGCCGTGTCACTGGACACAGCCACATGTGTCGGCATCTGTGATCCTTCCTTCCAAAAATTTATGCTTCAGCTGACTTAACAAGGGATTTGTCGTGTGACACGGGCACCCGTGTCCCCTTCTGTCTTCAGCTTCTTTTCCTTCTTCTCCTGACACGGCCCATGTCAGGTGACACGGGTGACCGTGTCAGAGCCCCTGCACTTCATGTTTTGCTTTGCCTTTGCATGAATCCTCAAGATATTTTTACCTGCACCTGAGATTACCGACATTTACCAAACTGAACCATCAAAAGCATCTAAAAGAGATGGAATTCAAATAAAAGCAACACAAAGATACATTTGCGAAAAGTAACATAACTTAAACAAAGCGATTAAAAGACAAACCAAAGGGTTACAAATTTGATGAACTTATACTGATTAAGTGACGGAAACAAAGTAGAAATGGTGACCGATCACAACCCAAAACTTAGCTCATTGCTTGTCCTCAAGTAATGTAGATGACAACAACAAAGTCACCTTGGAATTCCTTCTTACCACAATACAACCGATATTCTTCACAACTTGCTTTCCACCTTGCAGGTAAAGATTCTTGGTCACCGATCCAAACTTTCTGCTACACTTCCACATCAGAATACTTTTTCACCTGCAAGCTTTTTGAAAATTCTCACCAAGTATCTTCGGGTTAAAGTGTTTTGCATTCAAAATTCAATGTCTGCATTATCAACTCTTAACTTTGAATGAACTCTACCTTCACTACACAAACAGATTTCACACAATTTTAGAGGTATTTGGGTTGTAATGGGGCTTGGGTATGGTGGGATAAACAAAGAAAATGTATAAACAAAGGGTTTTTGGCTCGCCATCTGTGTTGTTTTTCTTTTCTTTATGCTCAACTTATTACGATGGGATTTTACTCAACCTCAACTCCTTTGCTATTTGCTTCACTCAGTTTTTGCTTTGAGTGTTTCACGGGTACCTGAGCTTTTTGTCGAAGCAAGTATTTCTTAATGAGTTATCTTCCTTTTTTACCTAGAGACATTCATGTGTCTCCATTCTTTTTCTCATTTTTTTTCATAATTGCCCGCTTTTGTACAGATGATCACCCCAAACTTAGAACTTCGCACAATTTCAAAATTCACAACACTTATGCCGAGCAAGGGTAGGAAGTGTTTGACCTTGGATTAACATATATGGTTATCACAAACAAATAAATAAGGCTCAAATATGGTTAACAAAGGATAAACATAACAATAAAGGATGGCTAGAAAGGCTCCGGGTTAAAACAAACATCGTGCCTCAATGTGTGTTATCATGTTGTGTTGTTCGAGTAGAGTATACGCAAAATCAGAGTGATAAAGTCATACATGAATGAACTCTCATGATGATATTCTTGTGTTTGGCTTTATGTATGCTCAACATGTTATATAAGCTTACAAGTTTCAAAGAACTCCTTATGTGATGTGGCTTATTTTCCGGCTCGGGTATACCATACTACCATCTTAGTCCAATGTCACCAAATTGCATCCAACAATTACAAGTTCTTCAGCAGTATCAACTTCCCGGGGTGTCTGAGGAGCAAGTGTGAGTTGCATATTTCATCCACTTAGCTACTCGTCAGTCCTTCATTAGGAAAAAATACAATCAATCTGTAACACGTCTGTGACAAAATAAACATACCCACCAGAGCCTGTGATATCCCCCCAAAATCAACTTGCTCTAAATGTTTCTGGAACAGCTCTAGGTCCATAAATGGGTAGTCGTAGGATCCCACCCAATTCCTCCACCGTCAACTGAAGGCCATCATTGTATAACCTGAATGTCATGGTATCTATATGAACTATGATTGTCCCTTCCCACATCAGCTTCAACTTAAAATCAACATAGCTAATAAATTCCAGTGTTATATGCTCAAAAGTTGACGCTTCGAACTGCATAAATTATAACACTCCTAATACGTGCAACATTCTATTGATTTCTTCAGATAAACCCAGAGAAGATAGAGTTTCGGAACACATATACCTCGTTGGTGTTATCTTACACCGAATATGGCGCGAGTAACACACTTCGTGTGCCAGGTTTTCGAAAATAATTCCATGGACATTAGGTTGGGCAGCAGCAGTGACATTTCTCCTTGGTCTTGACCTTGACGGTTCGCCTGCTGGTTGCTTTCCTCTCACAGTATACTTGGATGGAATTTTGGGTACCTGAAAAATCACAAGAAATTGAACATAGGAATTAGTGGAAAAAGCTATCGTAGGGAGGTAGAGGATGGAAAATAGAACACTTTATGTCAAGGCAGTTTGGTGAACGGAGTGGTGTGGTGGTGAACAGAGGGAGCTTTTTAAGAGGGTGGTTATGGAGTTTTTAGAGGAAGGATGGGGAAGAAGAAGAATTAGGTTACAAGTGAGAGAAAAAGAAAAGTAATAGATAAAAAGATACTATAATCCCATAAATCTGCGCGGGCCCCACAGGTTTTGTAAAAAAAATGTGGCCCAGTTGATCGAACACGGGTCGTGTCCGGTGCTTCACTTCTCTTTTCACAAAAACAACTCTAGGTTTTCTGACAAGGGCTGTGTCCCGTGACACGGGCGACTGTGTCATCTTTTGGAAAATGTGAATCTTCTTTGAAATTTTTTATGCTTCAGTGCTACTGACACGGGTTGTGTCCCGTGACACGGGTGGCCGTGTCAGCTTTTGCTTTTTCTGAAAAATCACATTTTTTTCATTGATTCTGAGTCAAAAAATTTCCTCCTCGTTGAGTAAGACATTAGTGAGCCTACACTGAAAAAATTAAACCTACAACATAATAATAAAAACTAGTTAGAATTAAAATGCGTGGGTTTCCTCCCACGAAGCTCTTTATTTAACATCGCATGGCTCGACGATCGTCTGTCTTACCCAATAAGACAAACATTATCAATGAGACCTCTCTCTTGTTCAGTGTAATAAGGTTTCAACATTTGTCCATTCACCTTAAATATATGCCTATTGGCTTGATTTTTTAATTCGATCGTTCCATGGGGAAATACTTTATGAACAACAAATGGTCCTGACCATCTCGACTTCAGCTTTCCAACGAACAATCTCAATCTGGAATTAAACAGGAGAAATAACTGACCTTCCCAAAATTCCTTTTTCGGGATCTTCTGATCGTGCCATTTCTTTGTTTTTTCTTTATAGATTTTGGCATTCTCATAAGCTTGATTCCTAAACTCTTATAACCCGTAAAGTTGAAGAATTCAGGATTCACCAGCTTTCATCGAGCGGCAGATGACAAGCTTTACCATAGACTAACTGATAAGGAGACATACCTATTGGAGTTTTAAACGCTATTTTGTATGCCCATAATGCATCCTCCCGTTTCACTGGCCAGTCTTTACGCGATGCACTGACAGTCTTCTCAAGAATCTGCTTTATCTGTCAGTTTGATACTTCAACCTGACCACTCGTCTGAGGATGATACGGAGTGGTGACTTTGTGTTTCACATTATATTTCTTCAGCAGATTCTCCACTAGTTTGTTCAAGAAATGGGCACCTTCATCACTAATTAGAGTTCTAGGAACCCCAAACCTCAAGAAAATAGTATTCTTCAGGAAATTGATTACAGCCTTGGCATTGTTAGTGGGTGATGCTACTGCTTCAACTCACTTTGAGACATAGTCAACCGCCACTAAGATGTAATTTTTCCCAAATGAGGGTGGGAATGGTCCCATGAAGTCTATTTCCCAAACATCAAATAATTCTACCTCCAACAAAGAATTATGAGGCATTTGGTTCCTCTTTTAGATGTTCCCTCTCCTCTGAAACTTGTTGCACTATCTCCACTGAAATGTCCTCCATATTCTGAGTCATGGCATGCTCTCAAGATATCTCTATGTTATTCTTCTGGGACACATCTTCATATCAGTCTGTTGATTCCTTTCTTATACAGGAATGGTTTGTCCCATAAGTAAAACCTGAAAACATGTAAAAACTTTTTCCTCTTGTTAGAATCAAAATTATCAGGTATTACTCCACCTACCATATAGTATGTGTAGTCTGCAAACCATGGTATGCCAATCACATCTAGGATTCGTTTGTCAACAAACTCATCCTTGATTGGGTGGTTCTCCTCATTTTATTCTATCAAGGACATCCTGGATAAGTGATCACCAACAGTGTTCTCGCATCCTTTTTTGTCCCGGATTTCCAGATCAAACTCTTGCAAGAGTAAGATCCACCTCTGCAGCCTTGGTTTTGATTCATGTTTAGACAAAAGATACTTCAAAACTGGTCAATATAAAAAATTACCTTTGAACCCAACAAGTATCATTTGAACTTGTCAGAAGCGTACACCACTACTAACAATTATTTTTCAGTTGTAGCATATTTCATTTGGGCTGGATTCAAAACATGACTTGCATAATAGATCAAATGCAAGAGCTTTTCTCTTCTCTATCCCAACACTGCTCCTACTGCCATATCACTTTCATCACACATGATCTCAAAAGGAAGATACCAAACTGGAGAGATCGCAATCGGAGCAGACACTAGCTTTCTCTTTAAAGTTTCAAAAGCTTCACTGCACTTTTTATCAAAAAGAAATGGCGCATCCTTCACAAGCGTACTAGTTAAAGGATTCACAATCTTGGAGAAATCTTTTATGAACCTACTGTAGAATCCTGCATGTCCTAAGAAGATTCTTATCTCTTTCTCATTCACTAGTGGGGGTAACTTTGCAATTACCTCCACTTTGGCTTTATCCACTTCAATTCCCTTATGGAAAATTTTGTGACCCAACACTATACCTTCATGCACCATAAAATGACACTTCTCCCAATTCAAAACCAAATTTGTCTACTGGCATCTTTCTAACACCACAGATTAGTTTTTCAAGCAATTTTCAAAAGACGATCTGAAAACCGAAAAGTCTTCCAACTTTGTTACCGAGTCCCGTCAGAACTGACGGTCCTCACATACCGGATTTAAAACAATTTAGCCGGACATAATTAAAGAAATAAACATGAAATTATAATTATTATCTATGAACATATGCATATTTAGATTTGTAATGATAAAACAATATTATAAGAACAAGAAACTAAAATAGTTGCAAATAAGTAAACCTGGAAGTAAAGCTGACAAAATAAACTTGAATAAAACTTTGAGCGAAACAAATCTTTGAACAGCGCTTCCATGCACAAAACTTTGATGCCTTGTAAAATGAATGCTAGGTCCCTTATATAGTGAGAAATGGTGGAAGTTACTTCCAAATTCATGTGAGAAATAGTGGAGATAATGAGAAGTTGGAGAAAGTGGGAAGTTGGAGAAAGTGGAGATAATAGGAAGTTGGAGAAAGTTGAGATAATGGGAAGTTGGAGAAAATGGGAGAAACCTCCAAAATGGTGTTGTTAGTGGATGATTATTTTTCTAACTGCGACATCATGGTGACCACCACCAAGCCATGGAAAATGTCATGGCCTTAAAATGTGGATAACGTGGCTTTTGAGTCCATGGCGAATTCCATAGGCCTATGGTGAATGCCATGCACCAGAAACTTAGTTTTTGTTGCAT
Organism: Vicia faba; assembly: GCA_948472305.1. Taxonomy (NCBI): domain Eukaryota; kingdom Viridiplantae; phylum Streptophyta; class Magnoliopsida; order Fabales; family Fabaceae; genus Vicia; species Vicia faba. The sequence goes on along the minus strand of OX451739.1, from coordinate 1,260,527,193 downwards.
TTTTCTTCCTTTCTCGTTCCTTTTCTAGTTTCTTCGCACAGTTTCTCCATAATTGATTTATACCTGAAATAGAAAAAAAAGAAAACTTAAAAGCGTTAAAACATAACAAAATGACATCAAATAACATGTTAAACGGGTCTAAAATCATGATACATTTTAGCACGATCAAACTCCCCCACGCGTAAACCATTGCTTGTCCTCAAGCAATCAACTAACACAATAAGGATTAAGATGCAGGTTTGAAACATACGCACAATAGCAACTCTAATCATACTTGGTTTCTAGGCTATTATCAAATAGATAGGTACTAAACGTTAATACCAAGGATACCATAATGATACAAGTCAAAAACTTATATCCTATGCAAACCAATCAGAATCGTGCTATTATAACTCGACTTATATTTTTCTTCTCTTTTTATCCACTTTCATTCTAGAGAAATCACATTAAGCTTGTTATCCATACACGCTCTTAGTAGGGGAATTGGTTAGTGACTATGATATTTCTTAAGTTTGGGGTTCTGGTACTAAGCGATGCAGCCCCATTTTTCCCAATTACTGATTGCATGAGATCAAACCGTAGTCCACCCTACCAAGTCCGGTACTAGTTGTAGTGGTGAAAATAGGAGATCAAGCTATTAATTAACTTGACTCGCAAATAAACAAGATTCACCACGACGCTTTATTATTTCCAAGGGAAAAGAGCGAAATAAAACCCTTAAATATGCAATGTAAAGTAATACTTATAAGTAATGAAAATACAATGCATTTTTGAAAGAGATCTAGAGTTCGGGGGTTGGTTATATAAAGGGAAGGTACTAGCACCCTATGTATCTATAATATCCTATAGGAACCTTTTGAAATATCTGTTTTTGGTTAAAATTGGTTTGCTTGCCAAATGAGTGTGGGGATGAGATTTTGAAAATGCGACGACCTAATGTCGAAGTTTTTGGCTTAAAAGAGGTACTACTTTTTTAAAAAATTAGCGTTTAGAAGTGATATTTTTTTAGATTAATAAAACTAAAAAAATATACAAAGGGGTTTTCGCACAATCGTATTAAATATATTCGATGATATGAAGTCAATGAATTCGATTTTTCCTTTGGAGTTTAAACAAACAAATAATAAAGTGAGTTATAAAAAATAAAAGTGAAGTAAATTAAAAATACCACAAAATATACTAACATATAAAAGGAAAATCATAAAGAAATATAAACAAAAATTAATGACAAGTGGGTAATAACAAATACGAAATGATGGAGAAAAAGTTAAGCATAAAGAGATATAACAAAAATTAACTCTAAGCTACAATTGAAATTTCTAAGGTTGTTAAATCTAAATTAAAATTCTAAAATTCACTAACTAAACATTAATGAAAAATATAATATTACTAACTAAGCTAAATCAAATATTCTAAAGTTATTAACTAAATTAAACATTCTAAAGTTATTAACTACTAAATAAAATTCTAAAGTTACTAATTAAGCTTAATAAAACATTCTAAACTTATTTACTAATTCTAAAGAAAAATATGAAGTTGATTCTAAACTAAACTAATTGACTAAGGTTTATCTAAAAATATGATAAAAACTACTATTAACTAACTAACAATAAGAAATAAATAACAAAGGTGGCGTGAGAATTAGAAATAGCAAAATGGAGGGTGTATAGAAAGAATCTCGCTAGGCTTATAATTGGTAAGCTAAATCCCAGATGGTTGTATAGTTTTCTGAAATAAAACAACTAAACAAATAATTTAGAGGAACCCTAAATGGGTCTTAGAGACTCGGCCCGATAACTAAACTGATCCAGACAAAGAATAACCCTAATTATCTAAAGAGGTCGCTCCACGTTAACAAAAGTGCGTCCTCTATTTTATGTTTTTTACGCCATAATTCTTTCAATTCCAAAAAAAAACAAAGTACACTAACTTACTTCTTCTTTTGTCCGGTTCTTTCTCCCATCATTGTGCCAATCGATTCCTTTCCTCTACCTCATTTGTCAAGATCCCATGTGGTACTACTATTGTTTCTCACTCTCGGTTTAATCAACAATCATAGATCAAGCCTTCGATTCACAAAATAACAAAACAAATTAGCGGCTAACCCTCTATTGGAGGAAAGAAACTCAACACCATTGGAGGAAAATCAACTCCGTTGGGAAAAAAAAGACTCAACTCTACTGGGGTAAATCCCAAAGAGGAGATAAAGTATCATCAACTCAACAAATGAGGAAAAATAAATGGGTAACAACAACCGATAGATAACTCTAAACTACCCACTCATAGGGGATATAGCAAAAAGAGAGTAAGACAGACTCATAAGGTATCGGAAACTACCAACGTGAAGGATGCAAATAGAAACTATAAGATAATATCGGCTCAGATATAAAGATAAACATCAACCTCGAGACTAGTAAAATAATGATTGGCATCAGTACTTATGACTCAAAATAGATGATTAACATCAGCATTTTTGACTGAAACAGATGATTAACATTAGCGTTTATGAATGGAAACAAAAGGTTGACATCAACACTTATGGCTGGGAACAAAGGATTACATCACAACTTATGGCTAGGAACAAAGGTTGACATCAACACTTATGATTTGGAACAAAGGTTGACATCAACACTTATGGCTGGGAACAATGGTTGACATCAATACTTATGGTTGGGAACAAAGGTTGACATCAGCACTTATGGCTGGGAACAAAAGATTGACATCAATGCTTATGGTTGGGAACAAAAGTTTGACATCAACACTTATGACTGGGAACAAAGGTTTGAAATCAGCACTTATGTTTGGGAACATAATTTTGACATAAGTACTTATGGCTGGGAACAAGGGTTTGACATCAGCACTTATGGCTGGGAGCAAAGGTTTGACATCAGCACTTATAGTTGGGAATAAAGGTTGACATCAACACTTATGGCTTAGAACAAGGGTTTGACATCATAATTTATGGCTGGGAACAAAATTTTGACATCAACACTTATGGTTGGTGTTGTACCCTAAAATGTTCCCTCCCGTCTCTTCAATACATTCTCCTAGGGTTTTCAAATACTCGAGGTTGCTCAAGAAATGATCAGACAAGTTATCCTCCTAAGCAATGGACTTATAACTAGGGTTTCATTTTATCAAGGAAGATTGGGTTTCTAAGGTCTCAATTGGATTTCTTTGGTTCTTACATGTCTCCAAGAATGCTCATACCAAGTTTCATGCCTTGCATCACAAGTTTTCTCAGTCAATGACTCAGATGGCTGAAAATCAACTATATTGGACAAAAAGTCAATTGTGGTCAACATACATTCAAACCTCAATATTTGTGATCAACATAAAGATTTTGAAGTCAAATTCATCATTTGATCAAGGTTTGATCATGATTCTTCAAGAAAACTCTAAAATCATCAAAAGTCAAAAGTTGCCAAATTAGGGTTTTCTTAAGGAGAAGTCAACTGAACTTTGACCAAGCATATTTTGAAGAAAATTCAATTCTCTACAACTTGGTCTCTCTAAGCTCAAGTCCAAAAAATGCTTCATTTGAGATATATGGGCCAATACATTATAGGTCACTCCAAAAGTAAAAAAAAAAAGACACTTTTTGTCAAAGCAACTTACATCAAGATAAATTCTTCAAATGCGAAAATGACAAAAAGAGAAATTATAGAAGACATATTAAGCTTTCTAAAACGTCATAGATCACCTTCAAATGACTAAAATTGATAGAGTTATGACTAGTGCAACTTGGGAAAGTTTGAGCAAATGCATGAAGTTCAAAGTGATCAAACTTGGAATTTTGGGCTATTGGGCTTGTGATTCAAGGTCCAAACGTGTTGTGAAACTTATAATAACCCTCATATATTACTCATGCATCCCTTGTCCTTTTTATTTTATTTATTTTGATTTTTATTAATTTAAAATCAAAATCAAATGAAATAAGACAAGGCCTTTCTTACATGGTCCAAGTCCACAACATTTGACCTAATCTCATCCTTATATATTCTCTTCATTCATACAAACCCTGACACATGAAATCCCTTGCAAAAGAATCTTGTCCAAAAATCACAAAAAAGTCATAACTAGGGCAACCTTAGAACCCTAGTTGCAGTCGTTTCCAATGCAAACAAACTTGTTCATTCACTTCCAGCAACGTTAAGTGTAAGCTTGGATCAAACTTGATGATTCAAAGCCCCCAGAACCTGCATGCATATACCTTTGTTTCTTGTTTTTTTTTTGTTTGAAAAATTCATATCTTTGTTTCCTTCATGTTTCATTTCATATTAACCATATTAACGTGTTCATAAGGTATTAATATGCAGGAAAAGTCAATCGCAGGACCTCCATGCTCCTGGAATCGAGCATCACCATAACCATACTGTTCCGTGACATTTTTTATATATCTTCTAAACCAGCGTGATTCAGCCCAAACTAACTGTTCCATTGAATTCACAGGCCTTGATTTAGGGGGTATGGCCCCTCTAGATCTCTAATATGTGTTTTTCTTGCAGAAATGAGAAAAGATCCATCAGAGAAGACGACCAGAGCTAGGGCTCAGGCGCCTCTCTGATCCAGCCAATTAATTTTGTAATATAATTATTTCGTTTTAGTTTAATCATCAGATGTATCACCATCCTAGTGGTAGCGCGCTTGCCTCTAAGTCATTCATATACAAGGTCACGGTTCGATGCCTGCCTCTTGTATTTTTCTTCATATTTTCTGTTTTTGGCAGATCCAGTGTAGCGCGTTCCACGCACCTCCTCAATCATCACCGTCCGATCATGCTCATATCCAAATCCAATGGTCCAGATCTGATTTCCACTAGCACCCTCAAGGGCCTCCCATATTGGATCAAGCGTTGGGGCTTATTGGACCTAACAGATTTCTTTCAGCACCCCCTCATGTTTGTTATTTCAGGCCCAACTTTCTTTCTTTTTTCATTTCTTATTACTCTTTTTTTTATTACAACATAATTAGTTTTTTTTAGTTTTATTAATTAAAATTAATTTAGACTCTTAGTATTTTCTAATCAATTTTTTTAATTAATTTAACTAATCAACCCTTTTTAATAATTAAATTAATTGACTTATTTATTAAAATTAATTAGGTTTTTTTAGGTCTTTTTAATTAATTAATTACAAATCTCTTTTTTACAAAAAAATAACAAAACATAGGTTATTATTCTCGCATTCTTCATGATTATTGTAATTGTTTCCTAAGATGTAATAGTAATTAGAGTTTACTTTCCGCATTTCTATTGTAATAGTCTAGGGTTTACATTTCCACCTTTATTTTCTACACTTTACCGCTTTTTGTTATTTTTATGCTTACTGCTTAGTAACTAGGCTTACATGGTAATACTAAAAGCAAACAATAGCTAGCCCTAATTTCAAAGATAACCATAACTGCTTTCAGCGTGCTTCTTTCAAATCTTTGTTTCAGCTAGCTTTATCAGAGTTGTTTAAGATTACTTTTTATCAGAGTTTGCCTTGGAGTGCTTCCTTCAGAGTTTGCTTCAGACATGCATAGAATGATGTTTCACTTTTGAGAATGCTTGAGTCGGAACATCATCTAAATTAGAAAACATACACATAAGAATATAAAATATATTATACAAAATTTATTTCATTGTTATCATCAAAACTCTAAGATATGATTAGAACCAAACTTTGTTCTAACACAATATAAACATTCAAAGAAACATATATACATATCTTGATGTTAGGTAAAAGTGAATCCACCTAAAAAAATGTTCAAGATACACTACTCATGGTGCATGGAGATCCCTCAAGAGCAAACTTAAATATAGGATGAAGTAGAAAGGGAGAACCAACCCTAATATGTGATCTTGATGTATTGATGTGATACGGTGGGAGAACTGACTTGGGATTTTGCGTTTCTTTTCGCACTTGTTCGGTTTAGCAAGAGTCGCCACCGACTTTTTATTTTATCCTAAGGAAAGGTCAAAAAGCACAGGAAAGACCTTTGAGATGTTTTCTTGGGTTCGGGGGGTAGGTTATGAAAAGGGAAGGTGCTAGCACCCTTTTCATCCATGGTTATCCATGGGCTCTTATTTACTTGTTTTAGATCACTTGCCTTTGCTTTTCACTTGTTTGAAAAGGTGCTTGGTGTGTGTGGTTTTGAAAATGTTTTAAAAAAAGATGCCTTGTCTAGGCAACCTTTGTAATGATTCTTTTTTTGAATATATACAAAGGTGTGTGTCTTTTTGAAAAGATAATTCAATGTTTTGAAAGTTCATTTGAGATTGCTTTGAAGTTGTGTTGTGAAGTGTGTTTGAAAAATGGCAAGGATGTTTTGCAAGATTTTTGATCAAGTAACTAAGAGTTGTATACCCTATTTTACTCAAATATCTTTCTTATGTTTTTAATCCTTTTAACAGTGTTGTTTCACCATTGTGTTTGATGAACAACCTTGTGTTAGGATGTTTAGCGGGACAGGCGTGGGTAATCGTATACAATCTTTGAAGGCAACTTGTGAGACGCTCTAGCAATTTTGTAAGGGACGAGATCATTTTATCGAAGGCAACATCGAGGGTCATCGAGGGACTACGATCTTTGTTTATCGAAGGGACATTTGCTAGAGTGTCTCATACTAGAGGGACGTGATTGCATTTTCCGAAGCAGCAAGCGAGGTTACCCTAGAGGTGCAACTGTGAATGGTGTATTGATTTTCATGCATTTATCTTGTATTAGGTTATCTAGCGGTTGATTTTGAATCTTTGCATACAAACCCTAATTACTATACAGTATATGGAAAGCGATAAATTGCAGGAATTTAAAGTCTAAGTTAGTACAAATGAGTATCCGGGGGTGGGGGTACAAATGTTTACAAATGGGGATGAGTCTCATCGGAATAGTAATGTCCAAGTATTATGTTACAACCAAATTGAACTTGTCGCTTTCTCAATGTAAAATTGTAACAAGACATAAAAAATAAAGAGAATCAAAAGTATTGTGAGATGCATATGGTTATTTACAAATGATCAAATAAAATATTAACCTAATGAAAATTAAGTGTTTATTATTATTTTTGTGTTTTTGTTAGTTATATATAAACAAAGGGTTTTAAAGAAAAGAAAAATTATTTAAGTTGAAGTTTTATTGTTTATGTATTTTTTGTATTTAATTAAATATATAAATATCAAAAAAAAACTTTAATTAATTATTTCTCTTTATTATTAACAAAACAAAAATAAAATAATAAAAAGAAAGAAAACATTGGTGTAAAGAAATTTAATTAGAAAAGTTTGACTATTTAAAATTTGAAAAGGGAGAGGTGATGGGCTTATGGATTACGGTCCAAGAAAAATATCAAAAATAAGAAAGAAAGGGGGGTGTGGCGCCAGTTCGCGTATGGGCTTTGGTTTGGTTCATGAGGCAAAGGCCCAATTGCATTGTTTAACAAATTTTTAGGGTCCGTGTTTTGGTCACTCATAACCTAGGGTTTACAGTTTGTAAACGGCGCCGCTCCTTCTCTCGTCTTCTTCCTCTTCGTTTCTCAGCCATGAGCTTCTGACTAATCCTTCAACCCTCCAGCTGCCAGAGTGCTACCTCCATCCATCTCCTCTCCATGAAGGCACGAGACAGTGGTTGGAAAAGGTATTGTTTTCGTCTTGTCCTAAACGCGTTTTCTTTTATAGTTTCTTGTGCATTTATTTCTTGCATGTTTTCTATCTTATGGCTTCTTTTTTATGTTTACGCGTAGTATGAGTTTGAAGGACATACCTTGGGCATTTTGCTCTGTAGGGCGATGGAGAGGGAGAGGGCTTTGGAACGGCGGCGCTCTAGGTGGCCAGAGGAGGAGGACTGTGATGATAATGCTTATCTGGTACTTTGTATCTTTTAAACGTTTGATGATGAATTTGTATTCTGAAAACCCTATATCATTCGCTTCTGAATCTTCCCTTCTTCTTCTCTGAGTATTGGCTTTTGATGATGATTGATATATTCTGAAAAAGGTTATTTTGGTGTTTACTGATTGTTAATGATGAACGTTATTTCTAAGACTTGCTTGTAGTTGACTTCCCTTCTGACTTTTTCCTCTTCTTTGAGTACTGACTTTCGATGATGAACTTCGTTATGAGATGCTTGTTGTTCTCTTCACTTCTGACTTCTTCCTCTTCTTTGAGTGTTGACTTTCGATGATGAGCTTCATTATGAGATGTTGCTATTGTTGTTGATTTAGCTTATGATTTTTTGTTTTGGTGTTTGGATCTTTTGTAATGATGAACTTGTACTGAAAAAGGGCTATTTGTTGTTCTTGATTTGGATGTTGTAACAAAACTAGCTTGATGGTTTTGTTTTGAGATCGTGTTTGTTAGTTTAGGCAATATTGAATGGTTTCTGAGTTTTTTGCAGGTTTTGAAACAGGCTTGAATGGTTTGAGTTTTTGCAGGTTTGAAAGCAAGCTTGCTTCTGCAGGTTTGCTATTTTGTGAGGCCTGTTTTGGTAAGGCAGGCTTGAATGTTTTGAAATCGTTTGGCTTGCAGTTTAAACAGGTTGGTGTTTTTGGTGAGCAGGCTTGAAGGCTTTTGGCAGGCTTGAAGGCTTGTTTGGTAAGGCAGGCCTGGATGTTGGACTTTTGAATAGGTTGGAGGTTTTGAGGCCTTTGCTTCTGGTGTTTGGAGGCAGGTTTTTTGTGTTTGGAGTTTGATAGCAGCTCTGAGTTTTATTTGTTTGGTACAGGCAGGTTTCTGAGCTTTGGTATACAGGCTTATGCTTGTTGTTTCAGCTTGCAGTTTGTGGCCTTTTTAACAGGCTTGAACTCAGTTGCAGTCTTGTGGCTTGAGCTGTAGTTATTGTGCAGGTTTTGGACTTGCATTTTTTGGTTCTATCCTCCTCCTCCTTGAAAATATTAGACTGTTATCTTCTCTTATATCTTTTAAGCCTGCCAAAACTGCAAACCTTTTTCTGATTCTCTGTTTCTCTCTCCATAAAAAGCATTTTTAATTGCTTAATGTACTTTTTCTAAAAAGATTGTTGGCCAGAATATGATGATGTGTTTTGACAAGCCTGCTTGCTTGTATTTTGGTTCTTCTCCTGCATTCTGTACTATCTTCCAGATTTCCTGCATTATTCTTTTTGATAGCTTGTGTACTTTGTTTGACAGTTTTGCAACTTAGTTTGCTTTTCTGTTTTGACAGTGAGTTTGCATTTTGAAACTCAGTTTGGAAATTCAGTTTGACATTGTGCAGCCTTGTGCCTTCTTTGTGTGCAGCCTTGTGCCTTGTATATTTGCATTTAATTGATTGTCTGCTTTGCAAATTATTTTACTTTCCTCTTTGTGAACCAAGAAGAGAAATCTTCTTGTGATTTGCAAAGAGGACGAGTAAAGCATGATGAAACCAAAAACAATCTGATTCCGGCCAACAAGCTTTAATGATGACTTTATATTTATCTGCTTGAAAAGCTTTTCAATTTAACTGCACTGATTTCTTTTTCTGTCTTTGCAGGTAAATACCAGTTGGATAATGGAAGAAGCAATAGAAGATAGAAGATTTCAAGAGACTTAGACTTTAGATTTATTTTCTTTTCATTTATTGTAATAAATATTATTGTAAACACTGTAAATAAATTTACAATATTCGAATAACATTTGTAACAACATTTGAAATAAATAAAAAGTCTTTGTCAGATAAAACAACTGGAAATGCATCCCCATAACTTTAACTCAGATAAAATAAATAATCAACAAACTTTGTCATCTCGCAACCTTGCATTAACCACAATACACCTGGTATTCCAATTAATCATACGCTTTGTACAGTTAAACAAACAAGCATTCCGTACACTTTTCACTTCACTGATCAAACCAATGCTTCAAAGTTTCATTCAAAAGCCTCAGTTCCATTCCCAGATATTTAGATTTTGAGAAATAACCGGTAATCTGGAACAAGCGTAAAAATAATGTAACAGTCAATTGAATTATTGTGGATTCAATTTCTTCTGAGAAATGCTTGCGCAAACCCTAATCCAGGATTACTGTCAAAGAAACGTCTGCTTGATCAATTCCTGAGCCAATCTCAACAAAAATCAGTGGGCACCCTAATTCTGGATTTACTGTCAAAGATAAGTCTGTTTGACCGATTCTTGGGCCAATCTTGAAAGATCAGGGAAAACCCTGAAGTTGTGATTTCTTGTGAAAAAAGGGAGGGCAAATTTTGGGGTACAACAGTTTCCCCTGTTCAATCTTCTTGAACCTGAAGAGTTAGATTGGAAACTTTGTCGTTCGCGACTCGAAGGTAAAAGATGATTGGACACTAGAGTGCCCAAAAAATTTGCACTCGTCAAAGCATAGTTGAGGGAATGGGCTTAAAGATGCCATTTGGAGATGTGACATAATCTTGTCGGAGATGGGCTTAAAGATGCCATCTGGAGATGTGACAGAATCTTGTCAGTGATGGGCTTAAAGATGCCATCCAAGAATGTTTGTTGAACTGTATATCGTAGGTGAGTGGGTGAGTATCAGAAAGGTGTCCATGTTTGGAACATCTCTGAGCTAGGGGTCTGAATAAGCGATAGATTGACATTTATGTTGGGAAGCATCCGTAAACTGTTTTCAAAAATTGAATCTGAACAAGCGATAGATTAACATCCGTGTTTGGAGAATCCATAGAAGTTGAGTCTAAACAAGCGATAGATTAACATCCGTGTTTGGAGAATCCGTAAACTGTTTTCAGAAGTCTTGAAGTTGAATAAGCAATAGATTAACATCCGTGTTTGGAGAATCCGTAAACTGTTTTCAGAAGTTGAGAAGTATGAGTAACAGAATGACTTCTGTGTCTGGAGTATATCTGAGACTATAACCGGATTTGAGATTTGTATGAGCAGCAGAATGACTTTCGTGTTTGGAGTGTATCTGAGACTGTAACTATATTGGAATTTTGAATGAATATCAGAATGACTGTTGTGTCTGGAGTGTATCTGTATTGTATCTGAATTTGAGATCCGTATGAGTAGCAAAATTACTTCCGTGTTTGGAGTGTATCTGAACTTGTAGTTGATAGTTGAATCTGAATGAGAGGTAGAATGGTTGTCGTGTCTGGCGCGTATCTAGTCTGTATCTGATTGCTGAAGTTTGAATGAGTAGTAGAATAACCGCTGTGGCTGGGGTGTATCCATACTGTATCCGAATAATTGTTAATGACAGCCTTTTAATCTTATCCTGAAAAGGGTAAAATGTTAGCTAAAACACGAGGTTATATTGCATGATGTGTATGATGCAATGAACTGCACTTCATCAATGTTTATGATATGGATGTAATGGATGCGCGTGTAAGCTGAGTAGCTGTCTTACTGAGGAAAATAAATCCTGGATAATGAAATCTTTGACTGCTGTCGGGGAAAGTATATCCTTGACTGCTGCTGGGGATTGAAAATCCTTTGATCATTGAAAATGAGAAGTCCTAGGACCACTGTTGGGGAAATCAGGAGTTTGGGTTGTATGCCAATCTACTGGGGATTCCTGTTTTGAGGAGATCTTCTCTGGGGAATACATGAAAACTCTGTGAGGATTTGAGAATGAGAGTCTTCACTCTGCTTGGGGAATTAGAACCTTGTGGGGAACAGCCATACTGTTGCGGAGTGGTTATCCTATTGGAGAGTAAAAACTCAGGACTCTGGGAAAAGCTTATTCCTGTCTGGAAGAAGTTCAGGTTTAGGTTGTATGTCGCTTTATGAATGAGAAACTTCATTCTGTCGGGAATATCAGGGAGTTGAATTGTATGTTATAGGTGAAAGGATGAGAAGTAGGAAGGTATCTGTGTCTGGAGCATCTCTGGGCTGAGGATAAATTCTGAATGAGTGATAGAATGGCAACCGTGTCTGGAGCATATCTGGACTGTATCTGAAGTTGAGATATGTATGAGTAGCAGGATGTCTTTCGTGTCTGGAGTGTATCTGAAACTGTAACTGGGATCTGAATAAGTGACAGAATGGCAACCGTGTCTGGAGCGTATCTGGACTGTATCTGAAGTTGAGATCTGTATGAGTAGCAGAATAACTTCTGTGTCTGGAGTGTATATGAAACTGTAACTGGGATCTGAATAAGTGACAGAATGGCAACCGTGTCTGGAGCGTATCTGGACTGTATCTGAAGTTGAGATCTGTATGAGTAGCAGAATAACTTATGTGTCTAGAGTGTATCTGAAACTGTAACTGGGATCTGAATAAGTGACAGAATGGCAACCGTGGTGATTGTACTGGGGAGAATCAAGCTGTTGGTGTAAGTTCGGGAGTTTATACGCCACCTCGAGAATGAGAATCTTTATTCTTGGGAGAAACATATTTTTAGGAGCTTCAGCTGTCTGTTATTCTGTAGGTGGCTGTAACTTCCCACAGGTGATAAAGGAATTTTTGATGACGACCGTAACTTCCAGTAGGTGATGAAGGAAATTTTTAACGATCGATCGATTTGAAATGTACTTTTGTTGTGGAGAATAAATCCTTGATAAATGTTGGGGAAATAAACCCATGACCGCTGGTCTGCTTAGAGAGGTGATAAACCTCTTGAGGGCGCTTGAACTTCTTTTCAGAAAGATTTCGTAGAGGTTCATCACTGCCCCTAGTATCAGATGCTTGTGGCACTGCCAGGAAACTTGGACTGTTCGTAACCTTTTGATGAGATTGACGTTTAAATGCCCCAAATGATGGCGACGGAGATTTGCCCCTAGGTTAACCTGCAATTGAGAGATTTCTTGAAATCTTGACTGGACTGCCCCAGGTTTAATGGTCTTTGAAAGATTTGTTGAAATCTTGACTGGATTGCCCCAGGTTTACTGGAAAATACCAAACCAAGTCCTCCTTTGTTAATGGGGGATTTTTGCCATGGGAGTGTCATCCCACTTGAGGTGATTTTATTCACCGAGAGAGTTTTCGTTCCTCCGAACATTCACTGTTGTGAATTTCTTTGTTGTCAAACAAATAAACATGTGAAAACAACGATATTCAAATAATGCAAAGTTTATGCTTGTCTCGAAGTTTTGAAAAATGCGTTTTTTAGCAGAAAACTTTTTATAAGACAAATTCAACACAAGATTTAGGGCAAAGCCTTACAGGAGTCAGGATACCTTTTGTAATAGTATGCTTTCGAACTAACCCATGCTTCAATTAGGACTTTTGAAGGGTTGTAACGTGGCTTGGTTCACGGTTTAAGAAACAAAGGATAAAGGCTCAAAGTATATTGGTACCCACCCGCTCTTCGTGATGTTCTTCAATCCTAAACTCAGTTAATTGTGCGTCGAACTCTATTCGAGTTTGGAACGACATTTTGGGTGATGGTTCACACCAGTTGAATTTCATGGGAAGGCAGTCATTTATGCAACATTTTTCATGTTGTTAAGGATTTGTAATGACCTCTTTCTTTTGATTTGTTATCCCTGATTTTTGCCTGACTGTTCTGGTTTTTGAGATTACAGTCAGCGGGATGCCCTAGCTTTCTTAAGCCTCCTTCGTAGGTTTTGGCTCAGTGGGCTTTTCTCTTTTGAGAGATTGACTGCCTATGAGATAAGGAACCATCACTGTCTTTTGGTTCCAAATGAAATGTTTTTGATGTCATTCATTGTATTACGAACTGAGATTTTGCGACTTCAATGCACATTCTTTTGAATTAACTGAGAGACTACCCTGCCCCGGGTTTTAATCAAAAGGTTTCAATTTGTGTTTAAAACATAAAACTCCTACTTCTTTGGCTCGAAGGGGTTGACTAGGGATTATCTTCCTTATAACTCCAGTGTTTAGGGTTTGAAAGAAACGCCTGTACATCGTCAGCAAGGTCTGTTCAAAAGCATATTGTATGAGATTATGGCATTGTTTCGTCATCCTCCCTCTAAAGGCTTGTAGCTTTTTATCAAGAGTTAAATATCATAAAGAAAGTAGGAAGCATAATTCAAGAATAGTGAAAACGAATGGATGAATTCAAGACAAACATATGCAATGCATTAATGAAATAGAGTTTGACATCAACAGATAATTGTTTGAATAACAAAAGAAATTATAACTTGAAAATTCAAATGGAACAAAAGTCTCTGAGTTAGAACTTTGTCATTTCAGGTGGAGAACCCTTAGCGGAAGATTTTCATCTCGCCATCCGGCATGAATTCCAACACTCCTTCGTCAATCAAGTCTTGGATCTTGTTTTTCAAAGCCCAATAGTCGTCGGTGTCATGTCCAGGACTATGGGAGTGGTATACACAAAATGCGTCGGAGTGATAACTAGGAGTAGAGGTATTGGGCTTCCGAATAGGATCCTTTAAAGCAATCAGATTGACCTCCAACAAGCGTTTCAGTATTAGAGATGATGGTATGTCAGTCTCAGAGAAATGTCTTCCAGTCGTATTTTTCTTACGTCGATTACCTCGTTAACGCTGGCGAGGTTGTTGTTGGGCTTGTGACGCTGAAGCAAGTTGGGGAGCATTTCCCTTGTCTTCTTGTCTCAAAGGAGGTTGAATGATGACTTGATCTTCAACCCTAGTTGTTTGTCCCACTTGGTTATCTCGAAGCAGTTTGTTGACGAGAACCCTGAGCTCCTCTTGTCTTTGAGCCAAGTCTTGAATGAGAGCTATCTGGCCCACCAGTTATCCCATCATCTGGATCTTCATTATTGCCAGCTCAATCTGCAGCTCTTCCAACTGATCATTCCTGACACTGCCTGAATTCCCTAGGACCATTCCCCTTGTGAGGAGAGCTTTCACTTATTCTTTCCCCTGGGACAGGTTCAAGAACATTTCTTGAAGTGTAGCATTTTGATCCTGGATATCTTTGACAGTCCTCTCTAGAGCCATCTCTACTGAAATAAACAGTAGGAGAATAAGGAAACCTGAAAAGGAAAACCTGTTATGATACAATGCATGATATGTGGATGCATGTTTTCAAGAATCTCTCACGGTAAACACAAGAGAAATGTTAGAGATTGAACTTTGATCAACATCTTTGATTGGAGAGCTTTGTATCGGTGGATGTCTTTCCACTAGAATCAAGCTCACCATGTCAAGTGGGTCATAGCCCCTGATTCAAGTTGTTGTACTTAATCTTTGACGGTGTTTGCTTAGAGGAAAACCCTCTCGTCCTTTGGTAGACGTCTGGTTTAACGTGACCCTGCCTCACAAAACCCTCGAGATCCTTGAAATGGTTATTGAAAATGCTATGGTCTGGTGTTATGATGTTATGTACATGTATGAAAAAGTAAGTAAGTGTATATACAGGTAATCATATTCACACAGAGCAATCAAGTCCTTAGGTTTAGGCTTGCATGGGGTTGGTAGGTAAGTACCCTCTCGAAGTTAGTTGGCTCAAACTTGTCCTAAAATAGAAACCGGGTTCTAAGGAGCTCAATATCACTGGATTATTTTCTATGTTCAATGTTTTGGTTTAGCCACTTAACTGGCGACCAAAATATTCCAAGAAAACAACCCTCAATGAGTGTAGTATCGAGTATCTACCAACTTCGGACTGCACCAAAGTCGGTCATCTCACTACCCCTAATAAGGCCAAGATGGTCAAGTAAGGTTCTAAGAGTTCGTTAGTGCTTCATGACATCACTCAGCGGCCCCGTATTCTCTTTGATTAACTCAAAGGCTACTGATACCCACAAATATGTCACACTAACGTAGCTACTGCTTCAACCATGTCGGTATACCCCGCACAGTTCCCTCACAGTTTATTGCTACTTACCTAAAAGGTGCCCCCAAATCCGGGTGTAGGATTTAAAACAAACCCAAACAAGGAACCCAAAAAGTAAAGCATACAAGTCAAATAAGATAAGCATGTAAAGGTGATCTAAAACCCTAAGGTAACCCCACTTTTTTTATATTTCCCCAGCAGAGTCGCCAGTTCTGTGATACGGTGGGAGAACTGACTTGGGATTTTGCGTTTGTTTTAGCACTTTTTCAGTTTAGCAAGAGTCGCCACCGACTTTTTATTTTATCCAAAGGAAAGGTCAAAAGGCACAGGAAAGACCTTTGAGATGTTTTCTTGGGTTCGGGGGGTAGGTTATGAAATGGGAAGGTGCTAGCACCCTTTTCATCCATGGTTATCCATGGGCTCTTAGTTACTTGTTTTAGATCACTTGCCTTTTCTTTTCACTTGTTTGAAATGGTGCTTGGTGTGTGTGGTTTTGAAAATGTTTTGAAAAAAGATGCCTTGTCTAGGCAACCTTTGTAATGATTCTTTGTTTGAATATATACAAAGGTGTGTGTCTTTTTGAAAAGATAATTCAATGTTTTGAAAGTTGTTTTGAGATTGCTTTGAAGTTGTGTTGTGAAGTGTGTTTGAAAAATGGGAAGGATGTTTTGCAAGATTTTTTATCAAGTAACTAAGAGTTGTCTACCCTATTTTACTCAAATATCTTTCTTATGTTTTTAATCCTTTTAACAGTGTTATTTCACCATTGTGTTTGATGAACAACCTTGCGTTAGGATGTTTAGCGGGACAGGCGCGGGTAATCGTATACAATCTTTGAAGGCAACTTGTGAGACGCTCTAGCAATTTTGTAAGGGACGAGATCGTTTTATCGAAGGCAACATCGAGGAATTTAAAGTCTAAGTTATTACAAATGAGTATCCAGGAGTGGGGGTACAAATGTTTACAAATGGGGATGAGTCTCATCGGAATAGTAATGTCCAAGTATTATATTACAACCAAATTGAACTTGTCGCTTTCTCAATGTAAAATTGTAACAAGACATAAAAAATAAAGAGAATCAAAAGTATTGTGAGATGCATATGGTTATTTACAAATGATCAAATAAAATATTAACCTAATGAAAATTAAGTGTTTATTATTATTTTTGTGTTTTTGTTAGTTATATGTAAACAAAGGGTTTTAAAGAAAAGAAAAATTATTTAAGTTGAAGTTTTATTGTTTATGTATTTTTTGTATTTAATTAAATATATAAATATCAAAAAAAACTTTAATTCATTATTTCTCTTTATTATTAACAAAACAAAAATAAAATAATAAAAAGAAAGAAAACATTGGTGTAAAGAAATTTAATTAGAAAAGTTTGACTATTTAAAATTTGAAAAGGGAGAGGTGATGGGCTTATGGATTATGGTCCAAGAAAAATATCAGAAATAAGAAAGAAAGGGGGGTGTGGCGCCAGTTCGCGTATGGGCTTTGGTTCGGTTCATGAGGCAAAGGCCCAATTGCATTGTTTAACAAATTTTTAGGGTCCGTGTTTTGGTCACTCATAACCTAGGGTTTACAGTTTGTAAACGGCGCCGCTCCTTCTCTCGTCTTCTTCCTCTTCGTTTCTCAGCCATGAGCTTCTGACTAATCCTTTAACCCTCCAGCCGCCAGAGTGCTACCTCCATCCATCTCCTCTCCACGACGGCACGAGACAGTGGTTGGAAAAGGTATTGTTTTCATCTTGTCCTAAACGCGTTTTCTTTTACAGTTTCTTGTGCATTTCTTTCTTGCATGGTTTCAATCTTATGGCTTCTTTTTTATGTTTACACGTAGTATGAGTTTGAAGGACATACCTTGGGCGTTTTGCTCTGTAGGGCGATGGAGAGGGAGAGGGCTTTGGAACGGCGGCGCTCTAGGTGGCCAGAGGAGGAGGATTGTGACGATAATGCTTATCTGGTACTTTGTATCTTTTTAACGTTTGATGATGAATTTTTATTCTGAAAACCCTATATCATTCACTTCTGAATCTTCTCTTCTTCTTTTCTGAGTATTGGCTTTTGATGATGATTGATATATTCTGAAAAAGGTTATTTTGGTGTTTACTGATTGTTAATGATGAACGTTATTTCTGAGACTTGCTTGTAGTTGACTTCCCTTCTGACTTCTTCCTCTTCTTTGAGTACTGACTTTCGATGATGAACTTCGTTCTGAGATGCTTGTTGTTCTCTTCACTTCTGACTTCTTCCTCTTCTTTGAGGGTTGACTTTCGATGATGAGCTTCGTTCTGAGATGTTTCTATTGTTGTTGATTTGGCTTATGATTTTTTGTTTTGGTGTTTGGATCTTTTGTGATGATGAACTTGGACTGAAAAAGGGCTATTTGTTGTTCTTGATTTGGATGTTGTAATAAAACTAGCTTGATGGTTTTGTTTTGAGATCGTGTTTGTTAGTTTAGGCAGTATTGAATGGTTTCTGAGTTTTTTGCAGGTTTTGAAACAGGCTTGAATGGTTTGAGTTTTTGCAGGTTTGGAAGCAAGCTTGCTTCTGCAGGTTTGCTATTTTGTGAGGCCTGTTTTGGTAAGGCAGACTTGAATGTTTTGAAAGCTTTTGGCTTGCAGCTTAAATAGGTTGGTGTTTTTGGTGAGCAGGCTTGAAGGCTTTTGGCAGGCTTGAAGGCTTGTTTGATAAGGCAGACCTGGATGTTGGACTTTTGAATAGGTTGGAGGTTTGGAGGCCTTTGCTTATGGTGTTTGGAGGCAGGTTTTTTGTGTTTGGAGTTTGATAGCAGCTCTGAGTTTTATTTGTTTGGTACAGGCAGGTTTCTGAGCCTTGGTATACAGGCTTATGCTTGTTGTTTCAGCTTGCAGTTTGTGGCCTTTTTAACAGGCTTGAACTCAGTTGCAGTCTTGTGGCTTGAGCTGTAGTTATTGTGCAGGTTTTGGACTTGCATTTTTTTGGTTCTATACTCCTCCTCCTTGAAAATATTAGACTGTTATCTTCTCTTATATCTTTTAAGCCTGCCAAAACTGCAAACCTTTTTCTGATTCTCTCTTTCTCTCTCCATAAAAAGCATTTTTAATTGCTTAATGTACTTTTTCTGAAAAGATTGTTGGCCAGAATATGATGATGTGTTTTGACAAGCCTGCTTGCTTGTATTTTGGTTCTTCTCCTGCATTCTGTACTTTCTTCCAGATTTCTTGCATTGTTCTTTTTGATAGCTTGTGTACTTTGTTTGACAGTTTTGCGACTAGTTTGCTTTTCTGCTTTGACAATGAGTTTGCATTTTGAAACTCAGTTTGGAAATTCAGT
Organism: Vicia faba; assembly: GCA_948472305.1. Classification (NCBI taxonomy): domain Eukaryota; kingdom Viridiplantae; phylum Streptophyta; class Magnoliopsida; order Fabales; family Fabaceae; genus Vicia; species Vicia faba. The sequence goes on along the minus strand of OX451739.1, from coordinate 1,260,508,244 downwards.
TTGACATTGTGCAGCCTTGTGCCTTCTTTGTGTGCAGCCTTGTGCCTTGTATCTTTGCATTTAATTGATTGTATGCTTTGCAAATTATTTTACTTTCCTCTTTGTGAACCAAGAAGAGAAATCTTCTTGTGATTTGCTAAGAGGACGAATAAAACATGATGAAACCAAAAACAATCTGATTCCGGCCAACAAGCTTTAATGATGACTTTATATTTATCTGCTCGAAAATGCTTTTCAATTTAACTGCACTGATTTCTTTTTCTGTCTTTGCAGGTAAATACCAGTTGGATAATGGAAGAAGCAATATAAGATAGAAGATTTCAAGAGACTTAGACTTTAATTTATTTTCTTTTCATTTATTGTAATAAATATTATTGTAAACACTGTAAATAAATTTACAATATTCGAATAACATTTGTAACAACATTTGAAATAAATAAAAAGTCTTTTTCAGATATTTCCTTATTTCTTCTGCACTGTTTATTTATTTATTTAAATATCTTAAATTAAAACAACTGGAAATGCATCCCCATAACTTTAACTCAGATAAAATAAATAATCAACAAACTTTGTCGTCTCGCAACCTTGCATTAACCACAATACGCCCGGTATTCCAATTAATCATACGCGTTGTACAGTTAAACAAACAAGCGTAAAAATAATGTAACAGTCAATTGAATTATTGTGGATTCAATTTCTTCTGAGGGTGGTTGAACATGTCAATATGTTCCCAATCAGTCAAGGGTGGTTGAACCCTACTGGCGAGGTCTCTCCATTTTTGCGCATATTCCTTAAATCCTTCATTCTTTCCCATGGTCATATCTTGCAACTGAACCCTTGTTGGTGCCAAGTCGGCATTGTACTGATACTGATGGTAGAAGGCAGTAGCTAAATCATCCCAAGTATTGATACGAGAACCATCTAACTGATAAAACCATTCAAGTTGCATTCCAGCTAAGCTCTCTTGGATAAAGTGAACCCATAGCTTCTTATCAGCAGTGTGCGGCTGTATCTTGCGTACATACGATTTCAAATAGAGTTTTGGACAAGAAACCCCATCGTACTTTGCAAAGATTGGTATTTTGAATTTTTGGGGGATGACTACCCCAGAGATCAAACCCAAATCAATAAAATCTAAATCGGGGATGGCTTGGATTTCAACAACTTTTAATTTGTCTTCTAACTGCTTGTATTTGATATCGGCAGGTGGATATTGCTTGTTGAAATATTCATCATCAGATACTTGATCATTAGCACAGTCAGCCTGAGTACTCTTGACCTCACCGATCTGGTTCTCGTCCTCTTCAGATGAGTCTCCTCCTACTGGGATTTGACGGACTGTCTCCTTGAACCTTCTACCCATTTCGAGGAGATAACCTTTGAACACTTCCCAAGAGAGGAGAATCAGTTGGCGGACGTGCTGGCTACGATGTCTTCTATGTTCAAAGTCAAATGGGACAACGAGGCTCCCCGAATCATTATTTGGAAATTGGATGAACCTGCACATTGTTGTGATCTTGAGACCGAAGAGGTAACAGAAAAGCCTTGGTATCATGAAGTGAAGAAGTACCTTGAAGCTCAAGAATACCCCGAGGGTGCATCCGTTAATGACAAGAAGTTTCTGAGAAGGTTCGCAGCGAAGTTCTTCCTCAGCAATAACATTCTTTACAAACGAAACCATGATTCAACCTTACTGCGTTGTGTGGATAAGATCGAAGCAAAAAGGATCATGGCAGAGCTGCATGAAGGTACCTTCGGAACTCATTCCAGTGGACATACCATGGAAAAGAAAATCCTCCGGGCAGGATATTACTGGTCCACAATGGAAGCCGACTGTTATCAGCATTCTCGGACATGTCACAAATGTCAGGTTTATGCTGATAAGGTGCACATTCCTCCAGTTCCTTCTAACGTCTTGACAGCACCTTGGCCTTTTGCAATGTGGGGCATTGATATGATCGGCGAGATCAGACCTACGGCATCCAACGGGCATCGCTTCATCCTGGTGGCAATTGATTACTTTACGAAGTGGGTTGAAGTAGCTTCCTTTGCCACCGTAACCAAGAATGTCGTGGCACGGTTCATTCGGCATAACCTGATCTGTCGATACGGTGTACCTGAGAGGATCATTAAGGATAATGGTATCAATCTTAACAACAAGATGATCACTGAGCTCTACGAGCAATTCAAGATACAGCACCACAACTCTTCTCCCTACCGGCCGAAGATGAATGGCGTTGTAGAGGCGGCTAATAAGAACATCAAGAAGATTGTGCAGAAGATGACAGTGACCTACAAAGATTGGCACGAGATGTTACTATTTTCTCTTCATGGGTACCGTACTTCAGCACGGACGTCAACAGGGGCAACACCCTATTCTTTGGTCTATGGTATGGAGGCAGTCCTGCCCATTAAAGTTCAGATACCCTCCGAATCATGAAGGATGCAGGTTTAAGCGAAGATGACTGGATCCAGACTCGGCTTGATCAATTAAACCTAATCGACGAAAAGAGACTCACTGCTATTTGTCATGGTCAGACGTACCAAAAACGGATGATCAAGGCATTTAACAAGAAAGTCAGACGACAAGAGTATCAAGTCGGGGACCTGGTAATCAAGCGCATCATTTTACCTCAAGGTGATCCCAGGGGAAAATGGACCCCTACGTACGAAGGGCCATTTGTGGTTAAGAATATCTTCTCAGGAGGTGCGATGATTCTAACCACCATGGATGGTGACAACCTTCCTCACCCCGCCACTGCAGACATAGTAAAAAGATACTACGCATGATTAAAGACCCGCTAGGTCGACTGGCCTAGGCAAAAATAAGGGCTTCCCGGCGAACCAAAAGGGTTCGGGCAAAAATAAGGGATGAAAATAAAAAAATCTTTACACCCGACAAGTCGAAAACCTGAAAAGGCTGCTTGGGAAAAAATGGGTATCCCGGTGGACTGAAAACCCGAAAGGGCGGTCCAGGCAAAAGTTAGGGAGAAGCGTAACACTATGTCTCATTGGATCACCCTGTATCCAGACTTCAGTATCGACCATCAGGCTCGGACGGAACCAATCAATCAGATTCCTCTTTAACTAAGCAGCAAAGTGATGAGATGCTTGAAGACATAAAGGCGATAGCAGAGTTGGAACCCAGTGGGATTTTTTTCACATAGCTGTTCTGTTTCTTTTTTACAAATTGTATAAACTCTATTTTGTTCGGCGGAATTCTCTTACTAGGACGTCAGCCTCTTGTACAAAACGCCTATTTATAGGCAAATTTCAAAATCAATACAAGCTCACTTTTCAGACAAATTGCAAATTATTTTTCCTTTATCTGTTTTAATTTGCAAAGAACGTCCAATGTTCATTTTTGATATATTCATTTGACATTAATTGCTGATCACAAATATTAGCATGCGAAACAAAGGACTAATTACGGGTTACATAGGAAGTAGAGGCAATAAGAATTGTCTAAGCGATCTAGTTGCTCTGTCCACCAAGGTACCCAGGTAGGTTCGGTTGAAGAATATGACCAAGATACCTCCACTCCCCAAGAGTAAGACAATAATGGTAGCTCTCCCCACTGAGACTTGCAACTACGGATGAATCAGCAATACTCTCCCCAAGCAGAGTTGGTCTACCATCAGCCCTAAAGAAGTTGGGTATCCCCAGTAGATCTTAATATTCCCTAACGGAGTACAGATATTCCTTAGCAAGCATCCACGGTGTTCTTAATATTCTTCAACAGAGTATAAGAATGTTCCCCGGCGGAATACAAGATACCCCCAGTGGAGCTATTTTCCCAGCACAGTCTGAAAAAGGCTTCCCCACCAGAGTTGAATCATCTCCCCAGTAGATTCTGGAAGCTTGTCCCCTGTAGAGTACAAAGGTTATCCCCCACCAGAGTCTAACTGGGTTATCCTCAGCAAGTTACAACTGAAAGATTCTCCCCAGCGAAGTTCCTTCTATCCCCCAGCGGAGTTCATCATCAAAATCCCCAACAGAGCTTATCAACGGAATCCCCAGCAGAGTTATCGTTAAAATCTCAGCGAAGCATATCTTCCCCACAGAGTAATTCCCCGCAGAGTAATCTCTTCACCAGGTTTATCCCCCAACGGAGTCATCTTCTCCTACCGGTTTATTCTTGCAATCATCTTCATTCATCATCCCCAGCGGAAACGAAGAACTCGACTCTCCAATATCAGCCCAGGATTTAACAAACTCCCCGGCATTCGTCAAGGATTTATTTTCCCGGACGAAAATACATTCATAAACATTTCACATCTCATACCTCCTATTTACATACATGATAAAGTGAATATGACACGACCTCATTTATTCTTGAGAACATCATGACATCATGCATTTCATACATCATGACATTGCATACAACTAATGTTTTGCCTTTTCAGGAAAAGGTCAATCCAAAGATGATTACCATCAACCTTTCAAGTTCCAGATCATCACCTGTAACTAGCCAGGAAATATCTGTGGACGATTGATTGTATATCTATACCTGTAACTAGCCAGGAAAGTTATCTACATGAAGAGACTGAAGATAAATACCTGTAACAAGCCAGGAAGACTATCTTTCTTTCTCCGGTCAGAGATTAATACCTGAAACCAGCCAGGACAACTATCTCCTCGACCACCCTTTCTTAAGTTCCAGATCAACACCTGTAACTAGCCAGGAAATATCTGTGTACGACTGATTATAGGTTAACACCAAAAAACCAGACAGGAAAACCACCTAAATGAAGAGATTGAAGATTAACACCTGTAACAGGCCAGGAAACCATCTTTCTTTCTCAGGTCAGAGATTAATACCTGAAACCAGCCAGGACAACTATCTCATCGGCCAATCTTTTTCAAGTTCTAGATCAATACCTATAACAAGTCAGGAAAAATCTGTGGATGACGGATTGTAGATTAATACATGAACCCAGACAGGACAACTATCTACTTGACCATCATGAAGCAACCCTACACCGGTTCCTTCTCTTCCAAGATGCAGTTTTACACGGACTCATCATCAGGCAACCCTACACAGGTTCCTTCTCTCAACCTACCAGGTTACGACTCAACACACAATCTCCAGATGGCATCTATAAGCCCATCCCCGACAAGATTCTGTCACATTTCCAGATGGCATCTATAAGCCCATCCTCCTATCCATCATCTTTCCAAATGGCATCTGTAAGCCCATTTCTAACATCACATTACTGATATTGCACCATGCGAGTGTAATTTTCTGGGCACTTTAGTGTTCAATCATCTTCCACTTTCGGATCACGAAAGGCACACAAGCCAATCTACATCCTCAGGTCTAAGAAGATTGAACAGGGGCAACTGTTGTACCACAAATTTTTCCCTCCCATATTCCTCAAGATTTGTCAAGAATGATCTTCAAATTGTTCAAGATTTCTCAAGAGTTGTACAGTTCAAACCACCTCCTAAGCCAGCTGAAATTAGGGTTTTGGTTCTTTCAAAGAATTTGAGTTTTCAAGGGTTCAATCAAGTCTCATAGGCCTATATACATCCTCAAGAACCTACGTGCCAAGTTTCAAGACTCACAGTGTCAATTTGCACAGTCAAAAGCTCCATTTGACCTACAGTCAACTGCAAGGGCAAAATAGTCATTTTGCAGTCAAAAGTCAGAATTTTTGGTCAACATCTTATTTTGAGTACACAATCATCATTTGATCAAGTCTTGATCATGATTCCACAAGAATAACTCAAAAATCATCAAGGTGCAAGAAGTTACTATTTTTGGACAGCAAAAAAGTCAACTGTATCTTGACCAGAGCATAACTTTTTCATGGTTTGTCAGAAAAATCCCATCCAATGCTCATTTTGAAGGGTATGCCATTTAATACAATCCATCTTCACACTCCAAGTTCAAGAAATGCTCTCATAAAAAGTTATCAATTTCTACATTATAGGTCAATTTCAAAAGTCAACAAAAGTGCAGTTTAAGTCAAAGGGCATAATTTGAGATTGGTAAATCCAAATGACATGGGACCAAAGACATTGGTTAGAGGACTTCAAGACATTTCCAAAATGTCCAAGAACATGTTCATATGATCAAAATTGAGCAAGATGTGCATTGGGGAAGTTGGGAAATATTTATGAATTTGCAAAAGTCAACTTTGCTCAAAACACCTCATTTTTGCTAATGGGCCTCAAATCTCTTCTTGAAACTTCATCCATGGCCTATGCACGACCCATCAAGCTTAATTGAATTTATTTTCTTATTTTTATTGATTAATTGGATTTTTAATTAATATTAATTCATTTAATTAATTTAAATTGTAGGAAAATAGAAGATTTGGTTTTTAAATCTTTTTGTGAAGCAAATAGGACCTAATCATGCTGGCAAATTTGTGCACAAGTCAAAGATATCAAAAAATCCATAATTGGCAACATTATTCAATCATGAAAAATCAAAAAGATTTGATTTCCAATCAAAGATTTGAACATCAATGCAATGGATGTTGGCCCAAGTTTTTGACCTAATTTCATTCTCTTATACATATGCAAGCAAACCCTGATGAGGAGAACGTGAAAAAGCTGCAGAAACAGACCATAGCATATTCAAGAATTTCAAAGAAAAGTCAAAACTGATTTTTGCATTCTAGGCTAATTCAAGTTGTTTTGACCTTTCTAATACATTGCAGGAAGTGTCAGGAACGTTTTGCAATTGAATTCACGCACCAAAGCTCAAAGAATCGTCCTTTACAGAACCACGGTTTGCTTTTTCTATTCCAAATCGTAACTCTTAAATCATGCATATTTAACGTGTTTTCTTGATTGATTTGTGTTGCTAGGAACCATATGAAGCTAATGGTATCATTTAATTGAATTATAATGCACTTAATCAAAAGATGCCATAGCTGAATTTTTAGGGTTCGTGAGCTTTGAATTGGGGCTTTGCAATCCAGGAAAAATTAGGACTAGTGATACATATGGTTGAACTCGTGTGGCCAAGAGGAACACAAATCACCCTTCGCGAAATATTTATATACCCTGTGGTGCTAATCGCTATTTTTCGTGTAAGCATATAGTGGGGGTTAAAAACCCCTGCTATCTGATATTACTTTTGCAGGTACAAACGAAGAAGACGAGGACATGTTGGCATCTCATTGGTGTGTTTGAAAACGCGCGCGTATATTTTTGTGTTACAGCATATGCATTAATTTCTTAATATAATAATTACTTGTTATTCTAATAACGATTGAAGCATGATGATGGAGTGGTTAGCATATTGGCCTATGAGCGCTGGGACATGGGTTCGAATCACAGGTCCCCCAAAATTCTTGTTATTATTTTCTTGTACATATTCACATGCAGATCTCCAAAAGTAGTCCACCATGCATCTCAAACATCAACGCGCCATGTGGCTACAGGCATAGATCCAGTGGATATGAGTGAGAGATCACCATACTCCCCAGTCAATGAGCATGCAGGGAATCCTAGAAAGTCAAACAGGCTTGAGATTAATGGGCCTGAAAATTGCCAAAGATACCTCCTAACTTGGGCCAACACCCCCCTGGGTTATTCTTTTTTCTCTTTTTATATTTTCCATTTAACTATTTATATTATTAATTATCATTATTATTATTTAATTAACCAAATTAATTTTTTCATAATAAATCCAGAAAACATAAAAAATAATAATATTTTATTTATTAAATTTAATTAGTTATTTTTGTAAATAAATATAATTAACTAACTTAGTTTTAATTAGGTTAATTCTAATTTTTTTTGCAATAATTTAAAATCAACATAGAATTAGGGTTCTTGACAATTTTAATCCTTTTGTTTTTATTTCCTTAAAACATTAAAAAACCAAAAATATTTATTTTTATTAATTAATTAGTTTTAGGATTAATTTAATTAAATGCAAAATAACAAAAAAACTTCTTTCTTTCTCAAAAAAGGGGTCAAAACCCTAGGAAATTCTCCGATTCAATTTTTTTCTCGCGCGTGATTATTTTTTATTCGTATTATTTTGATCCATATTTATGTAATTGTTCCGAGGATGTAATAGCGTTAATTAGGACTTTTTATCGCTTTTATTTAATTTTTCGCAATTTACTTTTCAAGGGTTTGCTTTTGGCGATGTAAATACCCGACGCCTTGTAATAGCGTAGATTTATTTTCCGCAACTATTAACTGTTAGATGTATGCTAATTAGGCTATGCATGACAAGACTTATCTCTGAAAATTAAAATCAACCCGTAGCTCACCATAACATGTACAAAGATAACATAACTGAAACTTGACACACTCGCACATGCCACTCTTAGGGTACGGCTCACTTGGTTGCCTCGACGTGGTCATTGAGTATAGGGTGTTTTAGAGGTCGCCCTCCTGTATAAAGATCAAAGTTGCCTCGAAACGGTTGCCTCGATAAAAAATGATCTAAGACATTAGGGTTACCGCTAAGGTGTCCTACTATTGCTTTGGTGACCACATGTCCCTATAATCGAATTGACCCAAAAACTCCAACGACGGTGCTACCTACTTCTCAATAGTGGGATAGTACTGTCTAAATGACATTTACACAGCTTAATTTCTTTTGAGTAGGTAGAGGTTCTCAGGTACTTGCTCTTTCAAAACAAAAATACTTTTCGCACCTACACTTTTCTGACAAAAGTTTTCAAACAACACTTCATACACTCTTGAAGACAGATACAAGAGTTAAATTGAAGTTTTCAAAACAAACTTTTTCAAAACCCACAAACACAAGAAAAGCAAAATCTTTTGAAAACATAGTGAGCAAGTACCTAAGAGCCCGTGGATAACCACAGATAGAAAGGGTGCTAACACCTCCCCTTTCTATAATCTACCTTCCGAACCGAGAAACATCTCGAAAAGGAATTTTGCTGTGCTTTTGTCCTTTTCTTGTTGGAGAAAATAAAAGACGGTGGCGACTCTTGCTTACCGCGATATTTCGCGAACCAGCATTTCAAAACAGTCAGTTTTATTTCCACCGATCACAGAACTGGCGACTCTGCTGAGGAGTCCTAAATAAGTGAGGTGTACCTTAGGATTAGATCACTTGTGTTTTCAATTGTATGCTTTGTATGCTTTAAATTTTGTGGGTTTGTATCGGAGTTCTATAGATCCTAACCTGGATCTGGGGATACCCTTTAGAAGTAGCAACAAACTGTGAGGGAACTGTGCGGGGTATACCGACATGGTTGAAGCAGTAGCTACGTTGATGTGGCACTTTGGTGAGTACCGGTAACCCTTGAGTCAAGTCAAGGAGAGTACGGGGCCGCCGCGTGGTGTCGTGAAGCATCAATTGACCTTAGAACCTTACTTGACCATCTTGGCCTTTTTAGGAGTAGTGAGATGACCGACTTTGGTGCAGTCCGAAGTTGGTAGATACTCGATACTACACTCATTGAGGGTTGTTTTCTTGGAATATTTTGGTCGCCAGTTAAGTGGCTAAATCAAAACAATGAACATAGAAAACAATCCAATGATATTGAGCTCCTTAGAACCCGGTTACTATTCATAGGACAGGTTTTGAGCCAACCAACTTCAAGAGGGTACTTACCTACGAACCCCATGCAACCCTAAACCTAAGGACTTGTTTGATTTGTGTGAATATGACTGTCTGTATATACACTTGCTTACTTTTGCATCCATGTACATAATATCATAAAGCATCATATGCATCTGCTAACCATTTCAAGGGTTCGGATCTTCATCTTTGTTCTTGTTTTTTAGGACATGGAGTCTCTCCGCAGGAAAACAATTCAGGTTAACCTTGTAACGATCCCTCCTCAACTCAAGGAGCTTACATCCAGGATTCCTGAGAACTCTCTTTTCAGTGAAAGACATGGTAGACTACTCAGCTTGGTCAACACCAACATTGAAGAAGATATGATAAAAGTTCTCTTCCAGTTCTTTGACCCCCTGCACCACTGTTTTACATTCCCTGATTATCAATTGGTGCATACTTTAGAAGAATTTTCTCAACTTCTGAAAATTCCTATTCTTAGTCAATTACCCTACAATGGTACGGAAAAGGAACCAAAACTTGAAGATGTTTCTCAAGCATTACGTCTGCAACCATATGACATCAAGGGGCATTGGGAAATCAGAAGTGGTATCAAAGGATTCTTGGTAAAGTTCCTATTTGAGAAGGCCTAAGAATGTTGGAATTCTCTTGATCTACAAGCCTTTGAAGAGATTGTGGCACTCCTTGTCTATGGGTTGGTGTTGTTCCCAAATCCTGATCAACTTATAGATGTGAATGCTGTCAAGATTTTTATGTCCAGGAATCCCATACCTACATTGCTTGGGGACATCCTCCACTCATTTTACACTCGAACAATGAGAAAAAGAGGTGTTCTCATGTGATGTACTCCTCTCCTGGCAAGGTGGTTTATTTCTCACCTTCCGCAATCAGTTTTGAAGAACGAGCAGGGTTTAAGGTGGTCACAACGATTGATGACCCTTACACATTCTGATATACATTGGTGTTCTCGGTCTAGAGAAAATGTCACTATCATTGATCGTTGCGGAGAATTTCCTAATGTTCCTTTACTTGGAATTAGAGGAGGCATTACCTACAACCCCTGTTTGGCTTTGAGACAATTTGGATATGCTCGGAGGGATGGCCCTCATGACATGCTGATTCCTGACATAGTTTTTAACTTCGACAACAATGCGCAAGGACTTCGACAAAGGTTCATCAGAGCTTGGAGGATGCCTAACAAGGTAGATAGTAAGACATTGGGGCACAAGAATTCCATCCCCCTTGAGCCTTACCTCAAGTGGGTACGAACCCGCTCCCAGAAGCTTATGATGCCATATCCTCACATTCTCCCCGTGATCAAAGAGCCTGTTATGGAAGGAGAGGTTCCATACACCATTCTACATCCTGACATGCCAACATCATGGGAAGAAATGCAAAAGAGCTGGATCCAACTCAAGGAAGAACGGAATGCTTTTGAAGCCAGCTTACATGCCAGTGAGAAGAAGGTCTTGGAGCTCATCCGCCTACTTCACGAGGAAAAGACCCTCAACACTTACATCGCTCCAAAAAGGATGCGCAATGTCTTTTTACATTAAGTATTTTGTAATATTTCGCCCATGAGGCACTAATGTACTAAACAAATTACTTCTTAATATGACCTGTGTTCCTTTTTGTCTGCAACGAATTTGAATTTTCGAACCCTTGAATGCATTGCATAAATAGCATACCATTCATCATATGCATAACAGGTACCCTTTTTACAAGTCACTTATCTTCTTCGCTGTTTATTTCAGCAATCATCATGTCTACTGAACCTTCCACTGAACAAGCTATCAAGGCCCTCCAGGCCTAGAACGCCCAGTTCCAAGAGTTGGTTATGAGCTTAGCCAAGGGTCAACAGGAGTTGAAGACTCTGATTCTGAAGAAGAAGAAGAAGAAGAGGACCGTCTTGTTCAACACTGGACGCAGATTTTGGAATGGATTACAGAATGAGGTTGAGCTGACTACCTCATCTGTAGGAAAAGACAGCCCACAAGAGAGAAGGGTTCCTAGTCTCGTGGTCTCCGACAATGAGACGGATTATGATGAGGAACAGTACCCTCATGCTGAGGACAGGTACAAACAGTTGGAGGACCGCTTAAGTGCTATGGAGATACAAAATATGCCCGGGTTGGACTTTGGAGACCTAGGCTTATCCTCTGGGGTGGTGATTCCCCATAAGTTCAAGGCACCTACTTTTGCCAAATACGTCGGAGCCTCCTGTCCAAAGCTGCACCTCCGGTCGTATGTAAGGAAGATCCAACCTTACACTGCTGACAAGAATTTGTGGATCCATTTCTTCCAGGATAGTCTTTCAGGGACTCAACTCAAGTGGTTCTATCAGCTGGATGGAGCCAGTATTCGTAACTGGGAGGATTTGGCTACTGCGTTCTATAAGCAGTATCAGTATAATTCTGACCTCGCTCCTACGCGTACCCAACTCTAGGGTATGTCACTAGGGACGGGTGAAGGATTTAAAGAGTATGCTCAAAAGTGGAGAGACCTGGCCGGAAGGGTGCAGCCACCTTTGACTGACCGTGAACTTGTGGATATGTTCTTGGGGACCCTGTCTGGTCCATTCTTCAACCATTTGATTGGAAATTCTTCAGCTGGGTTTACAGACCTGATCTTGACTGGTGAGAGAATAGAATCTGGTATCAAGTCTGGGAAGATACAGAAGGGTGCCTCCTCGAGCACTGAAAAGAAGTCGTTCAAGAAAGAATCCAGTGTTGTCTATGGTTCAAAGAGACAGAATAGACCGGAACGCCGCCAAGCTGTCAACGCGGTGGTTATTTCAAAACCTGTTGCTGCTCCTCAGCTTCATAACCAACAAAGGGGTGAGAGACCCAGAAGGCAGTTTACTCGCCTCAGCATGACCTTGTCCCAGATATTGCCGCAGTTTCTGACAACCAATCTGGTGACCATAAAAGAAGCTCCAAAGGTTGTAAACACCAGATCCCCAAAGTACAATCCTAACGCCCGCTGCGCTTATCACTCTGATAGCCCGGGGCATACTACGGATGATTGTTGGGCTCTGAAGAATAAGGTTCAGGACCTAATTGATGCTAAAGAGATTAAGTTCAAAGCGCCCGAAAGGCCCAATGTTGTGACTGCTCTCATGCCCAAGCATGGAGTGAATGCTGTAGAGGAAGACCTGTTTATAGCCTCTGTGGATGACATTGTTACTCCGTTGTTGACTGTCAAGAGGAACCTATTGCTAGCCGATTTATTTCCGGGATGTAGTAAAGGTTGCCATCTGTGTTTCGTCTCACCTACTGGTTGCCCATCTTTGAAGTCAGGTATCCAAAACCTGATGGATAATAAGGAAATCTTGTTTGAAAAGATTGTTGTTCCTGCTACCCCTACTGAAGAAGTGTCCATTGTTACTATTTTCAACAATTCTCCCAAGGCTCCCTCAAGGAAGCCTGTCAAAATTATGCCTGTTCAGAAGATTGCGCCTATAATCATCACTGTTCTGGGGCCTATCCCCTATACATCCGACAAAGCTGTCCCGTGGCACTATAGGGCAGATGTTTATGTTCTTGGGGTTAAGCAAGAGTTTGATACTAGTACCGGCGTCAACAACATCACCGGGCCTGCCAAAGTCACCTGCAGCGGTAGGCTTTTCTCACCTGATATTGCGCCACCAACTATCCAGAGACCTATTGTCATCACACCTACAAGTGTGCCTACTTCCCTTCCTAACCAAGTTCCTATTTCTACCCCTGCTGCCGAGTTATCTGACGCTCGGGGAAAAGGGATCGCTACTGATATGCCTGCCCAGACGAAGGCACCAAAGACCATCAATGTTGAAGCTTCCAAACAGGAGATGGAAGAAATTCTGAAGATCATCAAGAAGAGTGATTATAATGTAGTTGAGCAGCTGGGGCAAACCCCCTCCAAGATTTCTATGTTATCATTGTTGTTGTGTTCAGAGGCCCATGCCAAGGCTCTGATTACCTTCCTGAAGACGGCCCACGTGCCACAAGAGACTTCAGCTGATCAGTTTACCGATTGTGTGGCCAACTTAACTGCTGATAATGGTTTGGGTTTCTCCGACGCCGATCTGACTGCTAAAGGGAAGAACCATAACGATGCCCTACATGTCTCCATTGAATGCAGAGGCACTACTCTTGCACATGTGTTGGTTGACAATGGGTCCTCATTGAACGTCTTACCCAAGAAAGCTCTAGACAGGTTGGATTGCGAGGGGTTGGAACTAAAGCCAAGTAACATTGTTGTCCGGGCCTTTGATGGGTCTAAAAGGATGGTACATGGTGAGGTTGATATTCCAATCAGGGTTGGTTCTCAGGTCTTCGATTCTACATTCTATGTGATGGACATTCGACCATCCTACTCTTGTTTGTTGGGTCGTCCATGGATCCACAAAGCTGGAGCGGTGACCTCCACACTACATCAAAAGCTGAAATACCCGGTCAGAGGGAAGATTGTGACAGTTCAGGGGGAGGAAGAATACATGGTCAGCCACCTCAACTCGTTCCGGTACATAGAAATGGATGGGGAGTTCATTGAGACCCCATTTCAACACTTTGAAGAGGTTCCTCAAACACTGGCGTCAGCTGAGATTGTGATTGAAGATTCTCCTTTGAAGATGGCTTCCTTAAAAGACGCGCGGGCTGTTATTGAGAAGGGTGAGTGTGCAAACTGGGGCCGACTTCCTGATTTCACTCAGAATACTGATAAGTTTGGTTTGGGTTTCACTACAAAAGCTCAAAGGGATGTTCGGAGTGCAAGGATTGGAAGACCTCCTGTGTTCATCAGCAACTCAGGAGTAAATGCCATTGAAGATGACGTAGAGGAATCTGAATTCAACAGTCGGATCTACCCTACGACCAACGGTGGACCAAAAAACTAGACAGCGAAAGACTTCGTCCCTATTACTTTTGTGACTCAGTAATGAACTCCTTTGTTTTGAATTTGTAACAGACAATATTGTGAAACTTTATGGCCCTGTGTCTTACCCGGGGCACCGTGGCTTCATTTGTGATGGCTTTTGTGTGTCATTTTCATATATCATTAATAAAAGCATTGGACGTTTTTTACGTTTCAAATCTTGCGCTCCTTGTCTATCTTTATTATATATTGCAAAACAACTATTTACACACACTCACATATACAGGTCCTAATCCACTCTGGATCTCACTGGTAACGACTCTGCTACTGCCAGTTATGATTTCGAAAATCCGATCAACTTAGCCGAAGACGAAGGTGAAGATGATTGTGAAGTGCCTGGTGAGCTTGCAATACTGCTACTCCAGGAAGAGAGGGCCATCTAGCCACATGAAGAGCTAGTGGAAACGGTACATCTGGGTACTGAGACAGACAGAAAGGAAGTCAAGATTGGTGCCAATCTGGAGTCTAGTGTGAAACAACGGTTGATTCAGATGCTGCATGACTACATGGAAATCTTTGCCTGGTCTTACGAAGATATGCCTGGGTTGGATACCGACATTGTGGTTCATCACTTGCCTACCAAGGAAGATTGCCCTCCGGTAAAACAGAAGGTTCGCCGTATGCGCCCTGAGATGTCCGAGAAAATCAAGGCTGAGGTTATAAAACAATTTGACGCCGGTTTTCTAGCAGTAACTTCTTACCCTCAGTGGGTCTCCAATGTGGTTCCAGTGCCGAAGAAAGATGGTAAGGTCCGAATGTGTGTCGACTACAGGGATTTGAACAGGGCGAGCCCTAAGGATGACTTCCCTCTGCCTCACATCAACGTTCTGGTTGACAACACTGCTCAGCATAAGGTATTCTCCTACATGGACGGTTTCTCCGGTTATAATCAAATCAAGATGGCTCCTGAAGAGATGGAGAAGACCACTTTTGTTACTCAGTGGGGTACCTTTTGTTACAAGGTCATGCCTTTTAGGTTGAAAAATGCTGGGGCAACGTATCAGCGTGCCATGGTTGCTCTGTTTCATGATATGATCCATCATGAGATTGAAGTATATGTCGACGATATGATTGCAAGGTCCCAAACTTAGGAGGAACACCTTGACCATCTACAAAAGCTGTTTGACCGGTTGAAGTTGTACAAGCTGAGATTAAACCCGAACAAGTGCACCTTCGGGGTGAGATCTGGAAAACTGCTAGGCTTCGTTGTGAGCGACAAAGGTATTCAAGTGGACCCTGCCAAAGTGAAAGCAATACAAGAGATGCCAGTTCCTAAGACAGAGAAAGAAGTCAGAGGCTTTCTAGGACGTCTGAACTACATTGCCCGATTCATCTCACATCTAACTGCTACCTGTGAACCAATCTTCAAGCTACTGAAGAAAGATCAAGTAGTACGTTGGAACGATGAATGTCAGGCCGCTTTCGAAAGAATCAAAGAGTATCTCCAAGAGCCATTCGTTCTTATGCCACCAGTTGAAGGGAGACCACTAATCTTATACTTGACAGTGCTGGACAACTCAATGGGGTGTGTGCTAGGTCAGCATGACGAGTCTGGCCGAAAAGAGCATACTATTTATTACCTTAGCAAAAAGTTTACCGACTGTGAGACCCGATACTCACTGCTCGAGAAGACTTGATGCGCTTTGATATGGGCTGCTCGTCGGCTAAGACAGTATATGTTGACTCACACTACTCTATTAATTTCAAATATGGATCCAATCAAGTACATCTTCGAAAAGCCTGCCTTGTCCGGAAGAATAGCAAGATGGCAGATGATCTTGACTGAATATGACATCCAGTACACGACTCAAAAAGCAATCAAGGGAAGTGTGTTGGCAGACCATTTGGCACATCAGGCAGTGGATGACTACCAATATATGAACTTTGAATTTCCAGACGAGAATATCATGGTAGTGACTGATTGTGAAATACCTGGACCGGATGAAGGACCTGAGGAAGGATCTCGATGGTCTATGCACTTTAACGGAGCCTCAAACGCTTTGGGTAACGGTATTGGCGCTGTGATCATATCGCCCAAAGGCTCTCATACTCCACTTACCGCCCGGCTATGTTTCAACTGCACCAACAACATGGCAGAGTATGAAGCATGCATTATGGGTCTTCGAGCTGCAATTGACTTCTGGATCAAGTTTCTGAGTGTCTTCGGAGATTCTGCTCTCGTGATCAGTCAGATCAAAGGCGAGTGGGATACGAAACACCCAAATCTTATTCCTTACAAGGAGTATATATTGACGTTGATTCCCCATTTCGAGGAGATAACCTTTGAACACTTCCCAAGAGAGGAGAATCAGTTGGCGGACGTGCTGGCTACGATGTCTTCTATGTTCAAAGTCAAATGGGACGACGAGGCTCCCCGGATCATTATTTGGAAATTGGATGAACCTGCACATTGCTGTGATCTTGAGACCGAAGAGGTAACAGAAAAACCTTGGTATCATGAAGTGAAGAAGTACCTTGAAGCTCAAGAATACCCCGAGGGTGCATCCGTTAATGACAAGAAGTTTCTGAGAAGGTTCGTAGCGAAGTTCTTCCTCAGCAATAACATTCTTTACAAACGAAACCATGATTCAACCTTACTGCGTTGTATGGATAAGATCGAAGAAGAAAGGATCATGGCAGAGCTGCATGAAGGTACCTTCAGAACTCATTCCAGTGGACATACCATGGCAAAGAAAATCCTCCGGGCAGGATATTACTGGTCCACAATGGAAGCCGACTGTTATCAGCATTCTCGGACATGTCACAAATGCCAGGTTTATGCTGATAAGGTGCACATTCCTCCAGTTCCTTTGAATGTCTTGACAGCACCTTGGCCTTTTGCAATGTGGGGCATTGATATGATCGGCGAGATCAGACCTACGGCATCCAACGGGCATCGCTTCATCCTGGTAGCAATTGATTACTTTACGAAGTGGGTTGAAGTAGCTTCCTTTGCCACCGTAACCAAGAATGTCGTGGCACGGTTCATTCGGCATAACTTGATCTGTCGATACGGTGTACCTGAGAGGATCATTACAGATAATGGTACCAATCTTAACAACAAGATGATCACTGAGCTCTGCGAGCAATTCAAGATACAACACCACAACTCTTCTCCCTACCGGCCGAAGATAAATGGCGCTGTAGAGGCGGCTAATAAGAACATCAAGAAGATTGTGCAGAAGATGACAGTGACCTACAAAGATTGGCACGAGATGTTACCATTTGCTCTTCATGGGGAAAAAGTCAATTGTGGTCAATTTTCGGTCAAACTTCATAATTTTTTATCCATTTCAATATTGTGAACTCATATATGTCATTTGATCAAGTTTGGACCATAATTCCTCAAGAAATTTAATCAGATCATCAAAAGGGCAAATGGTCAAAATTAGGGTTTTTGACTAAGAATGGGCAATTTCTGATTTTTGACCTAGCAAATGGTTAATTGGTTTGAGACATGTTCTCAAGAGTTAAATTGCATCATTTTGACCTAATGGCATGACTCAAAACATCCCTCAAGATCAATTGATTGATAGTTGATTTTCAGTCAACTGATCAAAAGTCAGCTGTACACTGAAAAGTCAAACTTTGACTTTTTTTGTCAAAATCAAGTGTCAAAGATCACAATTCATCAAAACATGTCAAAATATGAAACTTGTTCATCAATAAATAAATAAAAGTCAAGATTTCATTTTGAAAAGTCAAATTTTCCAAACTTAGAAATTTTTCTAAGTCTTGAAAACTTAATATTTTTTCACAACTTTGAGCCAATTTTTCACCATGATGCAAGATGATTCAAAGAAAACTTTCAACATGAAAGTTGTAGATATCAATGAGATCTAAAACATTTCTTTACACAACTACTCCTAGAAGTGTATGTATTTCAAGTTATGAATTTGTGAATACATGTTCATGAAACTAAACACTTAGTGAAAATTTTGCCCTAGTTTAGGCAGGATTTTGACCTAACTTCATGGAAATTTTTTACATAGTTCCAAGAGGAATTTTCAAAAGTGATTCAAATAGGGGTTGTAGAGCACATTACAAGCTTTATAAAATGTCCAAGAACTCCTTGAGATCATGTTTGAGCAAGGAGAACCGAAGGCATGAAGTTGGCATTTCATTCTTGAATTATAGGTCAATTTCATGATGAGCAAGAATTCAAATTCATGTTTAGGCTGCACAATCTTTGCTTTGCAGGCCTCAAACATGTTTTGCACTCCATAATTAATGCTTGGCACAGCTGTTAGAGGCTTCAACTCAAGCCTTCAATTCATTGCCCATGCTTATTTCCATTTTGGGAAGAAAGTGCACATTGCCATTTTGGAAAAGTATTTTTATGAACAAAAGTTATTCTTGAGCTTTGCACTTGTTCTCTTTTGATCATACACGACCTATAACCCAAAAGAAATTTGTCTCAAGCCTCTAACAAGTCAGCCCATGCTTGTAATTTACCTTGAAACCATGTTTTCACTTTTCTTCAAAATCAAGTAACATAGCCATAACTTGTGCTTGTGTCATTTTGACTCTCTCAAGCCTCGCATCCTTTTCCTTACTTATGTACAAGTCATTTGCATAAAAACACACGCATACACAAGCCCTTAAACTCCCTAGAACTTAGAACTGTAACACAAAACTCCATTCTTGCATAATCTGACCAAAAAATTGAAACTCACATCTCCCTCGTGCGTTTCCAAGCCTTTTGGTTCCTAAAGCTTCTAAACATCAAATACAACTCATCCCTGACCCTATTTCATAACTGTAACACCTCAATCATCAAGTTCCATTTTTAAAAACAGGGGTCTGCAAGTGGACTTCTCCAGAACTCCTCAGCCACTTTCAGCTCAAACCAAGCATCACATCATCTTCTTGGGAACTTGAGGAAGCTAACCCAATCACTAGGACTCATTGAAAGCTGCTCAAAATCAAAACATGATACCCTTTTGCAAGGTGAGTATTCTGACTTTTGAACTCTTCATATAGGAATCATTTGGTTTCCATTTGTGAAGATAAAATGTAGACAGCATAGCCCTGAAACTAACCATGTCCTTAGAATTCATTCAAGTTGCCTGAGTAGTGAGAATTTTAGAGTTGAATTTTCTGAAAAAATTAGGTCAGATTTGGTACCATTTAAAATTCATGCTCATTTTTTATTTATAGCTTTAGTTATTTATATGACTGAACTCGCAATGAAATTTGGAGCAAGTTTCATGTTTATAATTTTGCAAATGGTTGAGAGATGAAGAAGTTACAGGATTTGAATTCATGACTGGTTATGGCGTGAGGAAGATGATGAAGTCATCTTCAAGAACGTGTTTCAAATATATATTTATGGTTTAACATAAGTTAATGGATGTATCACCACCCCAGTGGTTAAAGCGCGCGCTTGTAACCAGAGGGACCTGGGTTCGAGCCCCAGTGGTACCCTTTTGATTCTTTTTTCATATTTTCTCTCATTTTTTTGTTTGAAGGCAGGCGCTGGGCTCCCTTTTGGTGGACCTGGTATTTTGCTTATCTCATACTCCCTGTTTCACTTTCATACATCATGGCCTATTTTCTTTCTTTTATATTTTTATTTTCTTTATTATTATTATTATTATTATTATTATTAATATTATTTTTATTGTTATTAATGAAAATCCAAAAAAATATTTCTATTTTATTATTTATATTTATTTAGTTTATTTTTCTTCATAAAACAAAAGAATAAAAAACATTTCCTTTAATAAATTAATTTCATTTTTTAAATACTTAGATAATTAGTCTTAATTATTATTATATTATTTTCTTGTAAATTAAAATAAATTTAGAACTTAGGAGTTTTATTTAATTAATTTTATTTACTAAATTAATCAAATTCATAAAAAACCCCTAAAAAACTTGTTTTCTTTAATAAATTAATTTCTTTTATTAACTTAGTTTTAATTTTCTTATTCTATTCAATTATTTTATTTTAATTTAATTAGGTCAAAACTTTTAATACAAAAAAATCCATTCCCTTACCTATTCATACTTGTACATTATATTCATTTCATTTCTTGTATATTTATTCAAGTTCAATATGGTTGTAATAGATAATTAGGGTTTTAATTTCTTGCAATTCCTCATTTGTAATTTGTATATCCCCTCCCCTAATGATGTAATAGCTTAGTATTTTCATTTTCCATAATTTAATACTTTATATTCTAATGCTAGTAATTAGGATTTGTATAGAAAGATTAAAACCAACAAATAGCAAACCCTAATCAAGATAAATCAAGCATGTAAACCAATACACTTGCACACATACACCCTTAGGGTAAATCCACTTTGTTGCCTTACCAAAATGGCCATATTATGCATGTGAGGTGTCTTAGAAAAAATAAATCAAAATACAAGATCATAGTCCCTCGATGACGCTATCAAAGTTGCCTTTCAAAAATAATCTTAGTCCCTTAAAGAAAATGCTAAGATATCTTACAGCATTGCTAATCATGGCTATACGATGACCCTTGCCCGTCCCTTTTACATCCAAAGATAAGGTTATTTAACAAATCAATGGTAAGATAACAATGTCAAAGGAAAGAGGAAATAAACATGAAAGACTTTTGAGTAGGTAGAATGTTCCTAGTTGCTTGCTCATTTTCAAACCAAAACATCCTTACTATTTTCAAAACAAACACTAACACTTTCAAAACACCTTTCAAACTTGAAAACATTTTCAAAGGATCAACACTTTTGTATACATTCTTATGAACGAGAATCATTACAAATTTTTCCTAAACGATGGCGCCCTTTTCAAAATACTTTCAAAAAACACACAAAGCACATTTTCAAACAAAAGCAAGTGATCTAGCAAGCAACTAAGAGCCCGTAGATAACTACGGATGAAAAGGGCGCTAATACCTTCCCTTTTCATAATCTACCCCCCGAACTCAAGAAAATATCTCAAAGGTCTTTCCTGTTCTTTTCGGACTTTCCTTTTGGATAAAAGAAAAGTCGGTGGCGACTCTTGCTATCCGCAATAATTGCGATCAAACGCAAAATGACCAAGTCAGTTCTCCCACTGCGTTACAGAATTGGAGACTCTTAATCTTAAAAGTGGGGTTACCTTAGGGCTAGATCACATTTACTTGCTTTCCTTGTTTGACTTGCATGCTTTACATTATGGTTCCTTGTTTGGGCTTACTAAAGATCCTACATCCGGATTTGGGGCACCTTTTTTAGGTAAGTAGCAATAAACTGTGAGGGAAATGTGCGGGGTATACCGACGTGGTTGAAATAGTAGCTACGTTGATGCGATAATTTGGTGTGTACCGGTAGCCCTTGAGTAATCAAGGAGAATACAGGGCCGCTGCATGGTATCATAAAGTGTTATGATACGGTGGGAGAACTTACTTGGTGTTTTGCGTTTCGATCGCATTTGTGCGGATAGCAAGAGTCGCCACCGACTTTTCTTTTATCCAAAAGGAAAGGTAAAAAAGCACAGGAAAGACCTTTCGAGATTATTTCTCGGGTTCGGGGGGTAGATTAAGAAAAGGGAAGGTATTAGCACCCTTTTCATCCATGGTTTTCCATGGGCTCTTAATTACTCGTTTAGATCACTTGCTTTTATTTGACAGTGTGCTTGTGGTGTGAGCTTTGAAAGTGTTTTGAAAAATCTCTTTGTAATGGTTCTCGTTTCTATAAGAACATGTACAAAGTTTTGTTTCGAAAAGTGATTCAAAGATGTGTTTGTGGATTGTGTTTCGGAAAGTGTTTTGAAAAGATGTTTTTCAATGGTTCTCGTCTCTATAAGAACGTATACACAATGTTGTCTTTTAAAAATGTTTTGAAATGAAAGTATAGGTGTAAAAACATTTTTATCGTGAGCAAGCGAGTAACTAGGAGCGAATCTATCTACTCGAAAGGTTTTCAATTTGTTCTTTTCTTCCTCCTTTTAATGTTTCTATCTTACCATTAAATTGGTAAGAAGCCCCATCGTTGGATGTGAAGGGACAAGCGTGGGTCAATTTTACAGTCATCGAAGGCAACTTATGAGACGCTTTAGCAATTTTCGTAAGGGACGAGATCGTTTTATCGAAGGAAGCGTCGAGGGTCATCGAGGGACTATGATCTTTTTATCGAAGGGTCGTTGCTAAGGCGTCCCATATTCGAGGGACATGACTGTATTTCCGAGGCAACGAGCGAGGTTACCCTAGAGGTGCGCGTGTGAAAAAGTGTGTTTATTTCAAGTTATTTTGTTCTTTGATTAGGATATCTAGCGATTGATTTTTTTAAATCTTGCCATACACGCCTAATTACTATACAGTATAATGAAAACACTAAATTGCGGAAATTGAAATTCTACGCTATTACAAAGTGTTCGGGAATGGGGGTACAATTTTTACAAATGGGGATGAGTCAAATGTGATTAAAAGGTCCAAATAGCAAATAATACAACCAAATCGAATTTGAAATAAATACAATAATCTTAGGGCAAATAATTAATAAAATATGGAAATAAAATTCTAAGTATATGGTTTGTAACATTTGGAAATAAAAGAAAATTTTTAAAAAAAAAGAAAATATGTCAATTACATATGTATCTTTTTATTTGATATCTTATGTTTGTGAGAGTATATTAAAAAAGAAACTATTCTATATATCTTTTGAATTTTATTATTGTAATTAATAATTTTTTTTTTTAAAATAATTTGATTAAAAAAATAATCACAAAGCCTAAACCAAAATAAAATGTATGTTTTAAGTTTAATTGAATTATTTTATTAAAACTAAATATAAATCAAAAATTAGAGAAGATAAGGTTGAAAGAATTAAGAAAAAACAAAAATGCCCACAGGAGAAATCAAACTCAGGCCATTTGGGTTATCAAGGATGCACTTTGCCAATTGAACTGCACTACTTATTTATAATTAAAATGGCTTAAATAGTAAATAAAGAGAACGCGATGGCATGATTGGGCCAAAAGGCCCAAGAGGCCATGACCCGGTTTGACAGTGGGAATAGAAAGGTTTTGAAAACCCTAGAAAAGAAAGAGGGGGCGGCGCTTAGTTATGGTCTTTTGGTAATACAGATTAAACAGAATTAGATTAACAAAAAAAACTTTGTATCTCCTAATCGTCTCTCCCAGCTTTTCCCTTTCAGACAGAAAACTCAACTCTTTTTCTTGCTTACGAATAACAAAGATGGTGACTCAGGTGCTTCTTCCGATCTTGCGAACAACACACGAAAGCTTTCAAAGCGAAACATTCATGGAATTTCTTCGCGACTTTGTTAATCGCCAACAAAAGCTTCCTGAGAAACATGCAAATCGGTGATTTCCTCTTTGCTTATCATCTTGACTCATCGGTAACATGTTTGTTCTTGATCGTTCTTGTGTTTTACTCTGTTTTGATTTGATAGTAAGTTCTTAAGGCTTAGGGTTGATCGATTATTGCAAGCTACTGTTCTATTTTGTTATTTGTGTTATGGCTTATTGTATTGCAGTTTATACAAGGTTGACGGAAAAGGAAGGCGACGGGTTTGTTGGCTTTGAACGATGATTATATTTTTCTGGTTTTTTTTTTTTGGATGGTGATTTATTTTGCTGGTTCTCTTTGTGATATTTAGACAAAAAGGGTGGTGGTCGGCTTTGGTTTTGTGACTGGTTTATACTGTTTTTTTCAGATTTGTTGGTTTGTTGGTTTATTCTGTTCTTTTGCTGGTTTATACTGTTTTTTTCAGATTTGTTGGTTTGTTGGTTTGTTCTGTTATATTGCTGGTTTTTTTGATCTGATTATTTAACAAAAAAACAGAAATGTATGCAGATGACAGATTTTATGGTAAATGCAGAGAAGTGATGGAAACTTACCTTGTTGTTGGCTTTTGCTTGAAAGGGAAGTTAGTTTCTATCCTTTTTTTTCTGTACTCTCTTCCTTTCTGAAGGGTGGTATTAAGAAAATGATGATGAGATTCTTTGGGGTTTTGTATGCTTTGTTATATCTCTTCTTACTGCTGGTTCTTTTTTAATAATGAAATTGTTCTCTCCTCCTTCTGTCCCGAAATGCCTCTTGTTATAACAAACTTTTGGGGGGGAAAGGCAATTGGGTTTGAACATATTTGTTATGCTGCTTTTGCTCCTTTTTTGTTATAGTTCTGACTTGGCCTATATATGTGCAATTTTGGGCTTTATGTTTGCAGCTATTTTGACAGATTTTGGCCTCTTATGGACAGCCTATGGGGGGTTGCAATGCAGTCCATTTTGACAGCATTTTGGCCTCTTGTGATTGTTCTTTTTTTATTGTGATGTAAATTATTTTTTGCAGAATTTGAAACCATGATGAACTATTTACTTTGACTTGTATTTCTCCTCATTTTATCCTCTGTGAACCAATTAATAGATTGTGATTTGCAATGGATCAAATACGGACGAAACATTGCCCCCCCCCCCCCCCCCTTATTTCTGATTGTTCTTACCAATCCCTAATGATGAAAATGTAGAGATTTCTTTGAAATTTTCCATTCTTGTTCCAACATGAATTTTTTCTAGTTAATTATCTCCTTTTGTTTACATGTACAAGCAAATTGGACGATAGGGGGAATTTACGAAGAGTGACTTGAAGCACTTGAAGAAAGCTTGATGATGAAGAAGTTCCTTTGTAGTTTTAGTGCATTGTTAGGAATTTGTAGTATTGTGAACTTGTGATTTGAGTTTTAAGATTTAGAAACTTGTAAAGTGTATATCAATTCCCTTGTAATTTTAAACAATGAATTCCAATTCACTTGTAAATTTATACAATGAAATTTTGGTGCAATCTTGCATACATGATTCATCTTGAATTTGTTTCTACAAAGCTTGAATATTCCCTTTTGATACAATTTAAATCATGAGCATAATTTGGATTCTTCTTTTAAAATGCCTCTTGAGAAAAGAACGATACTTGAATCTTTGAAACATGCCTTGAATAATTCTTTGTAATTTCTTGTAGAATTGAATCATGAATTCTTGCAAACTTGAAATGGATGTCTTAAATTTGGAAATGGAATTTGTGCTGCACTTGCAATTGATTTGAAAGAAAGATTGAAGGCTTGAATGAAGATGAAGATGAATGAAGTTTGATGAATTATTTGAATTCAAAATAGTTCACATGAATGAATTCTTTTTCAAGTATATCAAAATTGCGCCATAAGCATACTAATCCTTTTGAATATCCTGTAAGAATTTTGATAAAAATCCTATTTCAATCCAATAATCATTATCGTCCAAACGCAAACGATTTGAAGTACGAATAACAAACTATACATGGACTTTCAAACTCAAACTCTTGTTTTAATGAATTATCTCAACGTAATGATCAACATCTAGAAATAACATTCTACAGTCAAGAAATTCCTATAAAATTTCAATAAATTTCATGGTCTTCCAAGCGCATTTTGACTTTGATCGTTGAAGTAATCTCATAGACAATGCTATTTATGATACTTTGCAAAAAGAATCACTTCATGATATTGAAAATTGAAGAAGTTACAGTCACTTGAACTTGATGTCACAAAAGGTCATCTTTTGGGTTAATGGAGTCATTTTCAGTCGTCTGAACCACTGACTGAGCAAACTCACGATGCGAGGCTTGAAACTTGGCACAAACATCTTTGATAACACATGAAGAACCATAAAGACCGTTTGAAACTTTGAAAACTCATTTTATTTTGAGAAATTCAAAACCCTAATTGTTGATTTTACTGCCTCAGAAGAGAATCTGTCTGATCGATTTCTGAGCCAACTTAAATATCCGAGAAACCCTAGGATTGTATCTTGTATGAAAAATGGGAGGGCAAATTTTGGGGTACAACAAGCGTCAACTGACCTTAGCACCTTAATTGACCAACTTGGCTTTTAGGACATAGTGAGATAGCCGTCTTTGGTGTAAACCCAAAGTCGATTGATACTCGATGCTACACTCATTAAGGTTTGACCCTTGAGTTTTATTTGGTGGCACGTCAATTGTCTATCAGAACGAGATTTGGGGGAAAGACCAGTTGAAACTGCGCGGTCGGAACCTGTCATCTGGATGTTAATGAAACATCAATGAAGTCGCCACCGAACGTATTTTATCCCACCTAGAGGGAAATGTAAACATCGAGAAAACCTGAAAAGGGAGAAATCACGGTCTTTCGATCAAGAGATCGGGTAAGGGAGTCTGTTATGCAAGGGGAAGGTGTTAGCACCCCACACACCTGTAGTACTCTACGGTATCCACTCTTGTTGTCTAATCTAATGGGTGTGGTCAAGTCCTATGTCTATGGCTTAAAACTGAAAAGGGAATGCATGTAAAAGAAAAAGAAAATAATGTAGGGAGAATAAAAGATGTGCTCGATTGGGCCCTACCCCAATGCCTACGTATCCCTTTTAAGGAATCAGAGCAGCCGTAGTTCGGCTTATGTATTTTGGTTGGTTTGTGTTTTTTAGTTAAGACAACAAAAACAGTCAAGACGGCAAAACATCGAATGAAACAACAAACAAATGAGGCAATCAAACATCAATTAAGTAATAACAAAGTAACATGTCAAATATGGCGAGACATCAAATGATAAAACAATCACACCTAACAATGACATTTGAGAGTCAAAGTAGGATAACCAACATGTGCGATGATGAAACATCAGCTTCAAACAAATATGCGATGGTGAAACATCGGCTAAAAGATAATAAAGTCGTGGCAAAGATGGCGAGACATCAATAAAATGGATGACAAAACATCACACCTAACAAATGATATTGAGAATCAAAGTAGGATAACAAACATGTGCGATGGCGAAACATCGGCTTCCAGATAACAAGGCATCATGGCAAAGATGGCTAAACATCAATAAAACGGATGACAAAACATCACACCTAACAATGATATTGAGAATCAAAGTAGGATAACAAACATGTGCGATGGTGAAACATCGGCTTCCAGATAACAAGGCATCATGGCAAAGATGGCGAAACATCAATAAAACGGATGACAAAACATTACACGTAACAATGATATTGAGAATCAAAGTAGGATAACAAACATGTGTGATGGCGAAACATCGGCTTCAAGATAACAAGATATCATGGTAAAGATGGCAAAACATCAATAAAACAGGTGACAAAACATCACACCTAAACAATGATATTGAGAATCAAAGTAGGATAACAAACATGTGCAATGGCGAAACATCGGCTTCAAGATAACACAGACAAAGTAAGATTGGTTTGTATATTTTACTTTGAAGAAGAGTTTGGGTTCATTAAAAATGTCTTATGATTTTCTAAGAAAATAAATTTTTGTTTTAAGATGCAAAAATGCAAAGAAAGAAAAACAACTAAGGGAAACTAGCCAAGCATTATCCCTAGTGTTATCATACAATGGTTGACCCTAAGGTTGAGGATAAAAGTAAAAAACCTATCCTAATTTACAGGTTAAAGGGAACTCAACAAAACTATCCTATAGGGAACATGCAATGAGAGCGAAGTCGTGATCTCAATATCTAAATTGAGTGACTCATCGATCAACAGTTAAAGAAGAAAAGCGATAAACATCCTATAGGGGACATGCAATGAGAGCGAAGTCAAGATCTCAATTTCTAAATTGAGTGACTCATCGATCAACAATTAAAGGATAAAAGCGATAAACATCCTATAGGGAACATGCAATGAGAGCGAAGTCGTGATCTCAATTTCTAAATTGAGTGGCTCATCGATCAACAACACAATACATGCATCAGATAAAAAAATCAGAGGGCCTCCTGACATATATCAGCAAAAGAGATCCCATCATGCAATCAGAGAATTATGCAAAATTAAAATGGGAGAAAGGAAGTAGTACAATACCAAACAGATAACTATTGGTGGCAATCAAGCAAGAATAAAAGAAACCCAGAGAAACTTCAAGCAAGATGGAATCAGTAAACAAATTGAGTTAGGAATCTATCAGATATGAGCAAGTCCCAGGGGCAATGTATGGCATTCACAATCATATGTATATATCCTGCATAAACCATCAAACATGCCAAGCACAAAAAACAATGCCAGTATAATATATTGTGTTTCACAAATAAAGTGAAACACAGAAAAGCCTCAAGCCAAAAGTGGCAACTTGCTCAGAGTATATCGCACATTCAACAACCAAGTTAGTATTCCATATGGTGAAAAAAATGAGAACAACATGGTGGAAATTATCAACATTAGACATGATGGGCAAGAAGAAACAAGCATATGCACATATTAGGTCAAGAGAATCAGAGGAATGTTTCTCCTTTCTATCACCATGTTGAATTGACAATTGAATGTCAATCAAGGATCATTTGAGCTTGAGAATAATATGAACAAAGACCATGAAAGTCAGTAGCAAACACATCCCAACCATGCACAATTGATTCAAACACATCTTCATGAATACAATAGAAGATGAAACCTACATAATGCACTAGGAGGTTCAAAACATTCAAGTATGGGACATTGAGTCAAAATGATTTGATGCTAACATGAACAATCAGAACCAGCATGATCATTAGGTTCCCAATTATAGGCCTCACTCAAGTTCATTGGCCATCAAACAAAATGCAACAAGTCGTGCAAACATAATTGGGTACCTTCACTTCACAATTACATCAAAAATAGAAATAAAGATCCATAATTCAATCCAAAAACAATCTTAACATCTTGGAAGTGTTTAGAAGTCAGAATGAAAGCTCTAAGTTCATGAATGATTGAGGAGGAGATCAAATGGAGTTCAAAGTTCAAGACTAGTTGGCAAAACCACCAAACTAGACAAGTTTTCAAAATTATTTGTGCAAAAATGTCAAACCAAGTCAAATAATTCAAAAAAAAATAGTTTTCAAATCCCCAATACATTCATGAACCATGATCAAGATCTGAAGTCCAATAAAAGTCCAAGGCACAAGGGTTTTGAACATGAAACTTGCACCATAAGCAACAAAACCCTAGATTTTGACTTTTAATCCCAAATATTAATTTAAATAGGATCAAAACTCAAACAAATCAAACCAAGGCCAAACTAATTACCAAGGGACCTCAAATGTCAGCAAATATATATTTTCATATTTTCTTGAATTAGGAAAAGTCAAGAAAGAACTTAGTATTCAAACAATTATGCCATTAACAAATATTCACATATCAAAATAATGTTTAAATCAAAAAGTCAGGAAAATGGCCAACCAAAATTATATTCAAATATTAGAACTAAAAACACACATCCCTGAATTTTTGTGAATTTTTTGGATAAAAGGAAAATATTAAAAACAAAAAAACAAACAATTAATAGTGAAATTATTATTTAAGGGAAAGAAAATGCAAACCATAACCAAAAATCATGAAATGGTCAAAGTAAAAATATATTCAGATTCTATGATTAAAAACAAGATTACATGATTTTTTTGGGAATTTTAGAATTAATAGAAGTATTAAAAATTAAAAAAAAACAAACAAATATTAAAAATAAACTTTTGAAATTAAATTTTTAATCAAAAAAAAAAGAAAAATGATGAACCAAAGTCAGAATCAATTTTCACATTATTTTGAGGTTTTCAAATAATTTTTGTGGATTTTTTAGATTAATAGAACTATTAAAATAAAAATAAACTTTGAACAGTTAATTAATTAAACCTAACAATTTTTTAAACAAATCAAATTATTTTAAAAAAAATCCAAAAAAATGTGACAAATACTAGAAAATAATATTGACCTATGGTAATTTTTTTGTGATTTTTGAATGTGTTTTGATCAGGAAACAAAATTAAACAAAATGTCAAACAAAACAAAAATTCAAATAAACCAAAAATTCAAACAGGCCAATCATGATGTGCCACCACATCATCTTCAACCTCTAGACATTCAAAAAACGTGCGCATATCTCAGGCTTGGGGGTCACTTTCAGATCAACATAACACACTCAATTTTGCATCATTTTTGATGAAATCAAATGCAAATTAAAGCTAGCATGACAAGGAATCCATAACAATTCGAATCAAATCAAATCATCAACCACATTGTCCACAATCAAGTCATGAATATGAACAAAAACATTCTAAATCGCGAGTTTTAGAGCATCCAATCATACATAATTCATCAAATTAAACGCTATAAAGCTTCAGAAACATTCCATTAACATCATTGAACATGAATCCAAGCTCAAACTTCTCAATAAACAAGTGCATCTCAGAAATCAAAGTTTGGAATCATTACCTCAAGGAGAAAAGTGATCTACTATCTCATTCACTCCAGATGCAAACAAATGGTACTAGCTTGATCTACTTGCTTTGCTGAAGCAGAATCCACAAGAATTTTGAAGAAAACACCAAGGAATTGAGAGAATCGAATCAAGTTGCAGAAGAAGAAGAAAAATATCAGATATGGAATTCTTGCAAATGGCGCGTTCTCTTTCTCTATCTTTGCTTGCTTCCTCTTATATAGAGTTTGTAGAGAAGGTTAGAAGTGGAAATCTGACTTTAAAACCGTTAGAGGACAGGATTGGGAATTTTGGCCAAAAATGAGGTGCATACTGAATCAGGTCTTTTGCCTGTGTGTTCTCTTGCTTCTTATGCGTTTTGTGAGCCAAATAACTTCAGAATTACACTCCCAAAATGCCAGCTCATGATCATTTGAAATGAAGAAGTGTTGGTGAATTTACAATTTTGAGCAAATTTGTCATTTTTTCAATCCAACATGTGCAATACCATATGGGGCACGAAATAGTGAGTGTGATGGGCCTCAGCATGTCAAAAATTACCAATGGGTTTGATTACAAGCAATAGGAATGGCTAAAACTTAAGTTTGCAAGAAATGGCCATTTTGCATATTTGCCAAATTTCACTAAAATGCCACAAAATTCCAAAACTCATAACTTGCTCATACTTTTGAATTTTGGCACAAATGAGCACAATTTGGAAATGCATTGAATATATCTACAAACACTTAGTTTATAGTGTTTTCAAATTAATCCATTAAGGTCCTCAAAATTTGGCTTGAATTTCACTAATTTTGAAAAATGACCTATAATTTTGTAACTTCAAAAGACCATAACTCTTGATTCCTTGCCAATTTGGTCATGATACCAAAAGGAGGTGAAAGACAATTCTCTTAGCTTTCCAAGCATATTTAATTTGCATCTTCTTGATCAAGGGTGAATAAAATATGAATTTTTGAAATTAAGTCCTTATTTTCCAAAATTAGTAACTTTTAGGGTTTCTTCAAGAACAAGTTTCAACCCAAACTTCAATCTCTTTGATCCAATGACCAAAATAGACTTGAAATATGGAAATTACTTCCTTTAATTGATGGTTGACCAAAAATTTACTTGGTCAACCTTGACTTTGACTGATTTTGACCAAAATGACCATTTTGCCCTTCTGAATCAATTAGTCCACTTCCCTTCAAAATTGATGATTAAAAATTCAAACATATGATCTTCCAAACATATAAAGGCCATGTGAAAAGTTTCACTTCAAAATTCTCAAGAAATCTTGATGAAATCCCAAACCCTAGTTTTGTTCAACACCTCAAGAGACTGATGAATCATCTTCAAAACTTCAAATCCTCTGGGCATCTTGACCAATTTCTTGTACAAAGACCTTTCAAATATCAAAGAAATGTTGTAGCTCCCTAAATCAAGTCTTGTGCATTGGCCAACAATTTTTCCCAAGCAAACCCTAATTTGGTTGATGAATCCAAAGAGTGATTCCACTTGTGATCAAACACAAGCTCCAATCTTCTGGGGGTCCAAAGAGATGAATAAAGCATCTTGAGATATGAAAAAACTTTTAAGCTTGAAAGGTTCAGAGGTTTAGATGATAAGATTCTTCTTGAGAAACTTGTCCATGTAATCAAACTTCAAAGCTTTGAGGAAAACTTGATAACCAAAGTACTTTGATCCTATCACAATGTATGAATGCAATGCACTATGATGTTCATGATGAAACATAAGCCTAAATCAAGTGGGTAAATTTTGGGGTGCAACAGATGCACCTATTCAAATATCTTCAACATGATAAGTGAGAAAAGTGATAACTTTCGAGCGTTCAGGGTTGACGATGTTTGAATACGAAAGAACCCGAAAATTTACACTCTTGAAAGGAACGGAAACAAAACTCCCAAGACATGCGTCGGAATGAAGCTGCAATGCAGGTTAAGACAGAACGAAAACAAGAGAGGGGTAGGCGCAACTAAACTTCCGGATAAATGTGCCAGGGAAAAACTAGGCTTCAAAAGGAAGGGGTGAGGCAAAACTCAACCAACAGAGTATAGACGAGACTAAGCTCTATAACAGAAAACGTACGCGGGTGAGGTGACGAAACTCCGAGCTCGACCCAAGGCAAAGTGGCTAGAGTGCGTGATTCTAGGAACACTTGCTAATCTTAACTAAGATGGACAGTATGAAGGAACTGAAAGAATATCAGTAATAAGGAACAAAAGCGAGACGAAACTCGACTCAAAAACCAGTTAGACGAAACTAAACCAGATGAGTACCAGGACAAAAATGGATTTCACGAATGGGTAACGAGGTGAAACTCGACCCAAAGCGAAGTGATGAGAGTGCATGTTTCTCAGAGCACCTGCTGGTCTCAGATTAATGGATAAACAGTGACGAAAACTGGTAGGAGAATCCAAGGAACAAAGGAGACTGATTTCCAACCAGGGACGCAACACGAACACTGCACTTGGTAAACGAACACCGTCAAAGAGCCAAGGTAGGAAAGCAAAAACGAGATGAAACTCGACTCAATAACCGGTTAGGCGAAACTAAACTAGATGAGTACCCGGACGAAACTAGGTTTCATGCACAAGGTGAGGAGACGAAACTCTGAGCTCAACCCAAAGCAAGGAGATTAGGGCGTACATCTAAAAACCTGCAAATAGCGAATATCAGGACGAAACTAGTATTCGAAAGGTGCATCAATAGACATTGGAATGAACCGGAGAGGGTAGTAAAGACTAAACCTGAGAAGACCGAGCCAGGATGAAACTGAACTACAGTCAAGGGTGGATACTCGAACAAACAAATGACTGACGTCAAAAGGATATTGGTATAGGGAGGAAACTGAGAACGAAGACCTTGCTGGGGATCAAATCCGAAGTATTAGCAAATCACTGGGGATGACGGAAATAATAATGGCTTATGTTCCGATGCATGTTTGAACTCCTTTTTTATAGCGCACTGCTCCATATAATGGAAATGCAACGTGTTTTGGTAGATGCAATGTAATTATGTATGTTTGAAAAGTTCCACTAGGGAACGGCCAAATGAGAAGCCAATAACCAAGAAGTCTGAATCTGACATGATTTGTAAAAATAAATTGCAAAATCCAAAAGAGAGGAGAAAATGCGGGGAACCGCTAGAGTGGGAACCTCGAAGAGATGGAGCTTCATGGAGAAACAAACGAGCAACCAGCAGAAACGGGCCACAATCATTGAGAGGAGCTGCAAAAATAAATTGTGAATTCCCAAGGAAGATCAGGTCGACACTGCAGCTTCCGGAAAGGGCCGCCCATCTGAAGATTTAGACAATTGAGAGAGAGGATCAAGGTAAGACTGTAACCTCTGGGAAGGACAGCACACGGCCGCGTTGAGGACGACACCAAGACAACAAACCTGTCGTAAAGGGTGAACAAAGCTCTGCTGAAGAGATGGGACTTTACCGGGGAGATAAAACTTTGTTGAAGATTATCTTGCTGGAGAGATATTCTCTTGGAACGCAACCAAAGGACGAATCCTGTAGATAGTCACACAACGACCTTACTGGGGAACAAGAGGAGATCCCTAACAAAGGATGCCCTGGTCAACAGATCGTCTGGGAACTGAGAGGTCAAAGCGAGGGATCCATGTTGGAAAATCTATTGGGGGAGCTGAAACTCCTTCAGAATGTGGGTTCCTACTTAACGACTCCAGTGGGGATAGGCGACATATCCAAACTTGAAGTCTTGGAACGAGGCTTTTTATGAAAGAAAAAAACCTGAAGTAACAAAACTTTTCTGCGGAAAGGAAACTTCACTGGGGAAAGGAAACTTCAAAGGGGAAACAAAACTTCATAGGGGATAAGCAGAGTCCTAATCAAACATGGGCTCTGTCAAAACATAAGAGAGCCGAACATTCCCTTTTTGACCATCATTAAGCTCTTTACAGGTATTCAACGTGTAAACTTTTTTGATATCAAACAGCTGTTTTGCATATAGAAAAATGTTTATTGAGATTGATAGACCTGATGCGATGATTATTTAAACCTTGAAGAACTTAACAAAGTTTCGTATCTCTGTTGTGAATGAATCACTTGCTAGAGTGCAAAAATGTTTTAGAAACTTCTCTTTCCCTTTCTGAAAAACGAGTCAATGCGGGTGATAAGATACCAACACGGCTATGCAACACATATATGGGGAGTTTAGGAAACGTTATCCCGTTGTAGTATGCTTTCGAGTTAAACCCTTGTTTCAGTTAGGACTTTTAGAGGTTGTAACGTGGCCTGGTTCAAGGTTCTTTTGAAAAAAGTTTTCAAGGCTCAAATTATTTGGTGCCCACCCCCTTCGTGATATTCTCCTGTCCTAAAGTCAGTTGATTTATCACAAGCATTCATCTTTCAAAAAGATTTATGATGACTGAGTGGTCGCGACAAATCCTCCAACATGATTGTCGCTTAACTTTTGCTGCTTTTGTTGTTGATATTATTATTCCTCTTTTGATGAAAATTTTATTGAATAATCTTTTTTTTCGGCCTTTTAGGCTCTTCTTTTCCCTAACTTTTGCCTGGACAAAATCTTTTGAATTTCCATTTTGGGAGTCCAGCGGGATGCCCTAACTTTTGCCTAAGCGACTTGTTTTCAAGTTTCGACTTAGCGGGGCTTTTTGTTTCTTTCTTATTCATACTTTCCACTTCGAACAAGTCAATATGACTTTAGGTCTTTGAACTTTTTCTTTCTTTCTCCTCCCTCTTTTTTTTTGAAGAAAACAAATGCCTCATTCCTTGGTCGGCGAGGGATAACCATTATTATATCGATTTGATCTCGACTTCAGGATTTTGTAAGGAAATGAACATCGTGGTTTTGACATTTTCCTGATCTCATGATGCAAAAGATAAAATGTGGTGATCCTCGGATGGGACATTCTTTCTGAAATTTGAATGCTTGGTCAAATCAACTGAACATCTACCCTGCCCCTGGTTTAAAAAAAATGTTTTTTTTTAACGGAAAAGAAACTCCTACTTCGAAGGCTCAAAGGGGTTAACGAGAATCTAACTCCCTTATATCTCTGGTGTTTGGGGATTGAAACAATTCATATACATCGTCAACGGGGTTCTACTCAAAGGCATACCACTACAGTCATCGTTTTTTAGCTAAACTTCCTCCAAACTCTTGGCTAACTAAAAGAATTGGCACAGTTGGTATCAAAATGCCCGAACAATCGATTAAAGAGTGATATTGGATGGATTAAGTAAAATGAAACAATTTCTTCAAGGCAAAAATATTCAACGTATCAAGACTGACATTCGGCTATAAACAAAATCCTATATGCAGACAATGTTAAAACAATCAATCAAGATAACACATGAAAGTGCGGCAAAGAAATGTAATAAAAGCCATTATGGGGGAGAAATGTTCCTAACTAAGCTCGTCGATCTCGCCGACCTGCCGTAACCTTGATATTATCCTGACCTATGACTTTTATCAAACAACACAGAGTGGTGAAACAAATTGGCAAGGCGTCCAACAGTAAAGTGAATGAGGATCCCACCAAATAGAGAACCAAACATGCCCCTTACACAGTAGTAGTTGTGTTTGTTATCCGTATTTCAAGCGATCAACTAACCCTGACTTAAATTGCCATTTCCGTGTAAGGCCCACGAAGTTTATATGCACATGCTTATCAAAAAATATTGGACGTTTTTGCAAACAAAATAGTAAAAAAGGAGAAAAGAAACGTATACGTATACTTGAAAGAAGATATTCTATTGATTTTGAGAAATCTTCCTGTGAAAAAGGCATTTACATCGAGAAACAAGAAATTGCAAAATTAAAACAAACAAGTGTTTACAAATGGCAATGTGAATGTGAATATCCATCAAGTCCCGACTCTGCTATGACTCTGATGACTCTCCTCTTCCTGCCTTCAGACAAATCAATCTTGGATTAGCTTCGAGCTTATGCCAGGTGACAGAACGAAGGAAAGAAACAAAGGATCCCATGTCGAGCATAGTCATTTGCTTTAAGTCCCTAACTTTTTCCTGAATCGCCCTTTCGGTTTTTCGATTCACCAGGACACCCTCTTTTTGCCTAAACCGCCCTTTCGGGTTTTCAGTTTAGCGGGTTTTTATTTTTTATGCAAAGTATTTTTTAACTACGTCAACATTTACAGGGAGAGGGAAGTACTCTCCATCCATAGTCGTGAGCATCATCGCTCCTCCAGAGAAAACTTTTCTGACCACAAAAGGACCTTCATAAGTCGGAACCCACTTGCCCCTGGGATCTCCCTGGGGAAGAATTATCCTCTTGAGCACAAGGTCGCCTGGTTTGTAATACTGAGGTCGTACCCTTTTATCAAAATCTTTTCTCATCCTTTGCTGATATACCTGACCGTGGCAAATGGCCGTCAATCTCTTTTCATTAATAAGTTCCAATTGATCCATCCGATTCTGTTTCCACTCACTTTCATCTAGCTCAACATCTCTCATGACCCTAAGAGAAGGAATCTCGACTTCTACCGGCAATACTGCTTCCATGCTGTAAACCAATGAAAATGGGGTTGCCCCAGTCGAAGCACGCACCGTGGTGCGATAGCCATGCAAAGCGAAAGGCAGCATCTCATGCCAATCTTTATAGGTTACCACCATCTTCTACATAATTTTCTTTATATTTTTATTGGCCGCTTCGACAGCGCCATTCATCTTTGGTCTATATGGGGAAGAATTATGATGCTTGATTTTGAAAGACTCACAAAGCTCCTTCATCATTTTGTTATTCAAGTTAGACCCATTATCGGTAATGATCTTCTTAGGCACTCCATAGCGACAGATAATATTGTGCTTAATGAACCGAGTTACCACCTGCTTGGTGACATTGGCCTAGGATGCAGCTTCGACCCATTTCGTAAAATAATCAATGGCAACCAGAATGAAACGGTCAAGGGGAAGTCAAGACATTCAATGGTACTGGCGGCACATGCACCTTGTCAGAATAGACTTGACATTTGTGGCAAACCCGTGCATGATTGTAACAGTCAGTCTCCATGGTGGACCAATAATAACTTGCGCGCAAAATCTTTTTAGCCATGGTATGCTCGTTGGAATGGGTCCAGAAATCACCTTCATGTATCTCCTCAATGATTCTAGCTGCTTCTTTCTTGTCAACACATCTAAGCAGTAAACTGTCATGATGCCTTCTATACAACACACCACCACTGAGAAAGAACTTGGCTGAAAATCTTCTCAAGAACTTCTTATTTGTGACGGATGCCTCTTCAGGGTACTCTTGTGTTTCCAGATATCGCTTAACGTCATAAAACAAAGGGTTACTATCTGGCTCCAAACTGGCTTCAAAACAGAAAGCTGGCTCACTCAAACTTCTGATAGTAATGGAAGGTGCCTCATTAGCCCACTTAACCTTGAACATGGAGGAAAAAGTTGCCAGTGCATCAGCTAGATTGTTTTCTTCTTTGGGAATATGCTCAAACGTGATCTCCTCGAAGTACGGAATCATCTTCATAACATGCTCACGATAGGGAATTAGGTTCTGATGGCGAGTCTCCCAATCTCCA
Source organism: Vicia faba (assembly GCA_948472305.1). Taxonomy (NCBI): domain Eukaryota; kingdom Viridiplantae; phylum Streptophyta; class Magnoliopsida; order Fabales; family Fabaceae; genus Vicia; species Vicia faba. The sequence continues at coordinate 1,260,470,055 of OX451739.1, read as the reverse complement.
TTAATCTGGCTGATAACAAGATTGGAATCCCCGTAAACTTTCAAGAATTTGATGCGCAGGTCAATCGCCGCTTCAATTCCATAAATGCAAGCTTCATATTCGGCCATGTTGTTAGTATAATTGAAACAAATGCGATTCGTGAAAGGAATATGGTATCCCTTAGGGAAAGTGATAATAGTTCTGATGTTGTTACCCATGGCATTAGAGGCACCATCAAAAACAAGCGTCCAACGTGACCCCGACTCGGGTCTTTCATCTAGGTCTGGTATATTATAATCCCGAATATACACAATTTCCTCGTCTGGAAAATCAAACTTCATCGGTTCATAATCGTTCATGGGCTGATGAGCAAGATGGTCGTCCAGTACACTACCCTTAATTGCTTTTTGAGTAGTGTATTGGATATCATATTCAGTGAGTATCATCTGCCAACGGGCTACCCTGCCTGTAAGAGTTGGCTTCTCAAAAATGTACTTGATTGGATCCATTTTGGATATCAAGTAGGTGGTGTGAGTTAACATGTATTGCCTCAAACGTTTGGCGGCCCAGGCAAGCGCACAACAAGTCTTTTCCAGCAATGAGTACCTTGACTCGCATTCTGTAAACTTCTTACTCAAGTAGTAAATAGCTTGTTCTTTCTTCCCTGTCTCGTCGTGCTGACCGAGGACACAACCCATTGATGTCTCCAACACAGTTAGGTACATGATTAGTAGCCTTCCTTCCACTTGCGGCATGAGTATCGGAGGTTCCTGCAAATACTCTTTTATTTTGTCAAAGGCCTTCTGACAATCCTCATTCCATTTCACTGTCTGACTTTTCTTCAACAACTTGAACAAGGGTTCACAGGTAGTTGTGAGATGGGAAATAAATCTGGAAATATAGTTTAATCTCCCCAAGAAACCACGTACTTCCTTCTCTGTCCTTGGCTCAGGAATTTCCTGTATCGCTTTGACTTTGGCAGGGTCCACCTCGATACCTTTCTCACTTATAATAAAGCCCAATAGTTTGCCGGATCTCACCTCGGAGGTGCACTTATTCAGATCCAACCTTAGCAAGAACGGCCTCAGTCTCTCGAACAATTTTTCCAGATGAACAAGATGTTCCTTTTCCGTGTCAGATTTAGAAATCATATCTTCTACATATACCTCAATCTCTTTGTGAATCAAGTCATGAAAGAGAGTGACCATGGCACGTTGATATGTTGCCCTGGCATTTTTCAAACCAAACGGCATCACTTTATAACAGAAGGTTCCCCAAGGCGTGATGAATGTTGTTTTCTCCATATCCTCCGGAGCCATCTTAATTTGATTGTAACCCGAAAAGCCATCCATGAATGAGAACACCTTGGAATGAGCAGTATTATCGACCAACACATCAATATGAGGAAGAGGGAAATCATCTTTAGGGCTGGCCTTGTTCAAATCCCTATAATCAACGCACATCCTGACTTTACCATCTTTCTTGGGCACAGGCACAATATTTGCAATCCATGGCGAATAATTGACAACCTTTAAGAAATTTGCATCCAACTGCTTCTGGTCCTCCTCCTTGATCTTCTTGGACATCTCAGGATGAGTTCTTCGGAGCTTCTACTTGACAGGAGAACAACCTTCTTTGAGCGGTAGTCGATGCACCACTATGTCTGTATCCAACCCAGGCATATCCTCATAAGACCAAGCGAATATATCAGAATATTCACGGAGTAGCTCAATCAATATGACCTTTATACTTTCTTCGAGATCTGCCCCAATCTTGACCTCTCCTGTTACCTTTTATGTGCCAATATTCACCACCTCAATCGAATCCTGGTTCGGCTGGATAACTTTCTCCTCTTGTTTTAACAATATCGCTAACTCCTCAGGAAGACCACAATCCTCATATGCTTCTTCTTCAGCTTGATAAATAGGAGTATCAAAGTCATAATGAGCCATAGCAGAGTCGTTACAGATAGAATCGGGGGTGGAAGTGCATCTGCATGAATGACATTTTTGCGTTTTTTAGTGACAGTATGTGAAAAGAGAAACATTGCCATTTAAAAATAAAAATAGAAGAAAAATAAGCAAAATTTTGAATGCAAAACGTCCTTTATTTCATGATAAACTTGAAAAATAAACATGGTGGCCCTACACAAATGATTCACTACGCCTTGGGAAGAGCGTAGGAATTATGATATGACAATAAAAGAAACAAGAAAATTACTCCCAGTGCTTGAAACTTGGATAACATTCACAGAAGTCTAATTGTTAAGTGTCTATCCTGGAATACTCAAACGGATCCAATCTTCGATATTGTATCCATCAGCCTTATCGTCGCCAATTGCATTGATGTGTCCTTCTTGAGTAGCACAAGGGCGGGAAAACTTCACGGGAGTAGATAAACTAGATGCTCTGGGAGCTGCACTCTGCTGACCTGGGCTAAAACCAAGACCAAATTTATCAAACTTCCGAGTAACGTCCAGCACCTGACCCCAGCCTTCAGGGTTACCACCTTCCACTATAGCTTTTGCATCTTTGAGAGAATACATAACAGTTTCCGATTTCCTTTTCTGCTCTGGAGGAGGAAATTTGACAGCATGAACTGTCTCAAATGCCTGAAACGGAGTTTCATGTATCTCGCCTTCAACTTCAACATAACGGAATGACGTCAAATGACTCACGATGTACTCTTCCTCACCATATACAGTTATCACCTTTCCCTCTACAGGATACTTGATTTTCTTATGAAGAGTAGAAGTAACTGCTCTTGCTTTATGAATCCACGGCCTCCCTAACAAGCAACAGTATGCTGGTTGTATATCCATTACAAAAAATGTAGCCGTGAAGGTGCGAGGACCAACCTTAATTGGTAACTCCACCTCCCCAAATACTGACCTTCGAGACCCATCAAACGCCTTCACCATCAAATCGCTAGGGTGCAACTCTAGTCCAGAATAATCAATCTTCATCAATGTTGACTTGGGCAATACATTTAAAGACGATCCTGTGTCCACCAAAACCCGGGATAAAGTAGTGCCCCTGCACTCCATTGAAACATGCAACGCTTTTTTATGGTCTGGTCCCTCTGGAGGAAGATCAAAATATGTGAAGCCCAAACCATTCCCGACAGATATGTTAGCACGAACATTCTCAAACTGATTGACTGTTATCTCATGTGGCACGAACGCATTCTTTAACAATTTCATCAAAGCATTTCTGTGAGGTTCTGAATAAATCAACAGAGACAAGATAGACATCTTAGAAGGAGTATGGCTCAGATGATCAATTATGCTATAATCACTCTTTCTGATAATTCTCATCAACTCTTCAACCTCATCAGGAACTGAAGAAGCTTCTGGTATAGGAATTGATTGAGTCACATTGGCTGGCGTAACCCTCGGATTACCAATCATCACCTGTTGTTTTCCTTTTTCTCTTGCAGAAGCATCTGTCGCATCTTGCGCACTGGAAGGACCAAATACTCTCCCGCTTCTAGTCATTCGACCCACACCATAAAAGTTATGGACTTCCTCTTCATCACCTTCAGCATGTTCTTTCTCAGAAAACAGGCATTAACCTCATGCTTTAATAAACATCGGCACCGTAATGCCACAAGACGGCCTTCTCACTGGTATACGACATAGGACCAGGTATCATAATCATCAGAGGGGGTGCCCTTGATGGAGCAGGAATGCGTGCAGGGGTGTAAGGAATAGATATCACAGCAACATCTTCTTCGGTGACCTTGCGGTAGCTTGGTTTTCTATCGAACTGCAGGGAACCCTCATTTATCAACAATTGGATACCAACTTTTAAATTATCACAGCCCTTCGGTTACTTTCTACACTTGGCACACTCTGAAGTGCAACTCGGGAAAATAGAATTGTCAAGCAAATACCTCTTAACATACCACAATGGAGTAGTTACTTGTTCCACATCCATGATCAAATTCAACATTTCACTGTTATCATCAATCATATTAACAACACCCCCTTCATGCCTCGGCATTGGGTTCTGAGTAACATTCAGACCAGTCACTGGGGTAAACTCAATCGCCTTAGCATCCAACAAGTCTTGTACTTTACACTTCAACACAAAACAATTGTCAGTAGAATGACCAACTCCGCCCAAATGGAATTTGCATCTTGCATTAGCATCATAGTTAACAGGGAGTCTTGCGGGTGGCGGCGGCATATTTCTCAAACTGATCAACTTCAAATCAAGCAAATGATGGAGCGCTTCAGTAAGATTTACCGGTAAGGGATCGAATTTTATGGGTTGTCTCTGCTGTTGGTTATTATACTGACGGGGAGCATCTTGCTGCCTTTGTTGTAGAGATACTGCATTTGGTCTCTGTTGCGGAGAAGCATTAATAGGAATAGAAACAGCATTGACTTGTTGGTGCTGACGATCCTCTCTTTTTCCTCTATGAGAGTAAACCGTGCTTGTGTCGCCTTCCCTTTTCTTAGGGTAAGCGTTGAATGGTTTCTTACTCCCCCTGATGAGCCACTAGAACCTCCAATCTGAATTTTACCCAATTTCAAACCTACTTCAATTCTCTCACCAGCCATAACCAAGTCTGCAAATCCTGCCAAAGTACTTCCTATCATGTGCTCATAAAATGGCCCTTGCAGGGTACTCATAAACATATCAATGAGCTCTCTCTCCATAAGTGGAGGTTGAACCCTCGTAGCCAGCTCACGCCACTTCTGAGCGTATTCCTTGAAAGATTCTTTTGGTCCTTGTGACATATTTTGTAACTGGGTGCGATTAGGCGCCATATCCACATTGTACTGATAATGTTTGACAAAGGCCCGAGCAAGATCATTCCAGCAACGAATTTGGGTTTTCTCCAACTCCATGTACCACTCCAGGGATGCCCAATATAGGCTATCCTGGAAAAAGTGAATCAAAAGCCCCTGATCCTCAGTATGTACTGACATCTTTCGGAAATAAGCAATTGCATGAGTAATGGGACACGACATTCCGTTGTACTTCTAAAATGTAGGAGGCTTGAACTTCGGAGGAACTTTCACCCCAGACACCAACCCGAGATCATTAGCATCCATACCAAGGACTCCTTGCCCTTCCACAGCCTTCATACGCTCTTCCAACAAACGATACTTCATGTCCTCAATCTGAACCCTCGGCTCTGAACGCCAAATAGAAAACTGATCTTCATCCTGGTCAAAGTCAAAATCCTGCTCCTGATAGTTCCTTACACCGCCCTGATTAGCTCTTATGTTCCACACAAGAAGAGGTCCAGGAGATGGAGGAAATTTCCCTACGTTGCGCACAAAAGGGTTTCCCGGCATCCCATGAAAATTTCCAGCAGGCTGATCTTGCACATCCCCCAATCCTACAGAAACGTCCTGATAGAGCCCTTTATTTCCACCATCCCCTGGATAGCGGTACTGGTTGTTGATAATGGCAGCTAGTTCCTTTTGTCGGAGATTCACATTGGTGATGACCTCCATGAACTGAGTCATCTGAGTAGCCATCTGGGCCCTCATTTCAGCGAGTTCAGCTTGAACTTGTTCCATCTGTCTTGGCAAGTTGTTTCTGGTGGAATATCGATGAGTAGTCGTCTTGAATTCTGAATAAGAAAAGCAGCAGAATAAGAAAACCGTCTTGAGATAACTTGTAATTTTATAAAATGCATGATGTGCATGATATGTTTGTCATTTCCAAGTATCCAAGAGTCCTTTTATTCATCAGTTACGGTGTGCGACCATACAAACAAAAGAGAAAAGATAATAAGATGAACACTTAAAATATTTACAAACAAGAGAAACGATGTCTAAGTGACTTCGGACAATTAAGAGTAAAACGATAAACAACTAAATACATGTCTTAACAATAAAGCAAAAAGAACTGAATAATAACAACAATCAATTGGCCCCTTCCAACAATTCTGGGGGTGACCAAATACACCTAAAGCAAATAACAGAACTAAATCTCCCGAATTAAACATGCTTCAAGATGTTGACAGTACTCTTCAAGTCTGGCTTTCTCCTTCAAGAGTTGAGATGAGACCATTTTACTCTCTTGGAACCGATCTTCTGCGACACGCTTCTGGGCTACTTCCTTCTCAAGCTGAGCATCTTTGTCTTTGAGCTATTTTCTAAGTTCTGAATTTTCTTCATGTAACTATTTTCTGAGGCCTGAAGCTTCTGACACTCTTGTTGAGTCTTACTCAATTCTTCTTCCATTTTAGCATGAGACCTCTTCCTAGAACAGGTTGCATCAGAAGTTTCCCCTTGAGCTTCCTTGAGTCTGCGAGCTAATTCGTCCCTTTCTTGATCTGCACAATAAAGTTTCATCCCCGCCTCACGGTCTTTTGCATGAAGCTGAATATTCTCAACATGAACCTGGGTGAACATCTCGGTAGGCACCATGTTACTCAAAACGGTAGGAGGTTGCTCGTATAGAGGAGTCGGCCTTGCAAATGGTAACCGTAAGATCTTAACCCTGGCTTTAACCCACTCAATGTAAGGAACCCTAGCAATAGGAATCTTCTTGCCCAAAGTAGTTCTATCCTTCTTGTGAATTCCCTTCCACCCTTCCATCCTTCTATCCTTCTATCCTTCTTTGGCAGTCCATCCATTGCATATCCCAATTGACGATAAGCAAGCACAGGATTATATTTGATACACCCCTTAGTTCCTATGAGGGGAACATTAGGGAAATCTCCGCAGCTAGTGATGAAACTTCGCACTTCCCCCATGTCATAATTCCACTAGATATCAAATGAAGTAAGGTTGACAAGCCTTGATGACCATCGGAGAGAATGCCTGGTATCTACGAAAGGGCCACTTACTGGTAGATGAAACTTAAGCCATTGATACAGCATCGAATGGCATAAACTTACATTACCACCTTTTCCATGCCTGAAATGAATGGTGTAAAGAGTATCTGCCAAGAGTGTCGGTATCGAGTTCTTGTTTCTAAAAACACAGATAGCCGCCAAATCCACAAAATTTCTCTTGCATGGAAAAAAGGACGATCCTGTATATCATGAGAGCGAACAGAGAGCAGAAGTCACCCCAATAGCCCTTCTTTGCCTAGTCTTCAGCTTTTTTCACTAAGAAATTCAGATAAAACCCTGCAATACCCTCACTGGACTTCCAATTGTCTTTCACCTCTTTCCAACTCAAACGAAGAATTTCAGCAACAACTTCGAACTTCGGCTTTTCCGGCACTTGGACAAAAGGAACTTCATCGGTCAATCTGATATTAAGCAGGTACGCGTACTCTTCTAGGGTGGGAACCAGTTGATAATCTTGAAAAGTAAAGCACCGTAATTCTTTGTCATAGAACTGGAAGAGAGTGATCAAAGCCATTGGGTCAACTAGAGTGTTAAGGACTAGTAACAAATTACCATAATTTTTGTTGAAATTGTTCAGAACATCATCCTTCAAATAAGAACTCAACCTCTTCAACTCAGACACATCAGTGGTAGTAATCTGATAATAGAAAGTATGCCTGGTGAGCTCTTTAACATGAACTGAATAGGACTCAACTGAAGGGAGATCATCCATTTCTGACGGAAAGAAGACTCTTGAATGTCCCTGGAAAATGACATGCGCATGCTAGTTATTTTTTTTACATCATTTTTTTTAGAAATAAACATGCTATGATGCAATATGACAGGATCAAAGTTTCACACTGGATCGTGGTTGGACCATCACAGAACAACACCACTCAAGATCAGAAGAGAATCTCGAAGCTTCAAAGCTAACATGAGAACCTGAGTCACCTTCGCAACACAAAGTCACCAACAATACCTGTACCTGTAAGAAAAGTTTTCCCGCCCCTATCATGGCTATAGTCTAGGTCAAGGTAAAGTTTAAAGCCAAATCAGAGTACGAGAGCTCGAATGTCGGTATCATCATACGATGACACCTATCCAAACTACCTCCGAAGTCATGGGTCTCATGGTCAGGTCTAAAAAGCATCCGCTTCATAGCTGCCATGGCCACTCTATTTCTAGTTCCTATGGAATTCACTCATAGCCTGGGTATGAGGCCTTTTACCTCGTGGAACAACCCACCCACCAAGAAAATCAAAAAACCAAACAGTCCCACCAAATCCAGTATGCAGAAAGTAAAGCGTACATAGGATGCAATGCAAACAGATAAATATGAAAAGTGGTAAAATAAACACCCAAAAAGAAAACAAACAAGAGCTAGGATCGACTCCGGGATGGACCAGCAACAGGTCAATCTGTCCCCAGTGAAGTCGCCAGCTGAAACTGCATGGTCAGAACCTGTCATCTGGATGTTAATGAAACATCAATGAAGTCGCCATCGAACGTCTTTTATCCCGCCTAGAGGGAAAGGTAAACATCGAGAAAACCTGAAAAGGGAGAAATCACGGTCTTTCGACCGAGAGATCCGGTAAGGGAGTCGGTTACGCAAGGGGAAGGTGTTAGCACCCCACACGCCTGTAGTACTCTACGGTATCCACTCTTATTGTCTAATCTAATGGGTGTGGTCAAGTCCTATGTCTATGGCTTAAAACTGAAAAGGGAATGCATGCAAAAGAAAAATAAAATAATGTAGGGAGAATAAAAGATGTGCTCGGTTGGGCCCTACCCCAATGCCTACGTATCCCTTTTAAGGAATTAGAGCAGCCGTAGTTCGGCTTATGTATTTTGGTTGGTTTGTGTTTTTTAGTTAAGACAACAAAAACAGTCAAGACGGCAAAACATCGAATAAAACAACAAACAAATGAGGCAATCAAACATTAATTAAGTAAGAACAAAGTAACATGTCAAAGATGGTGAGACATCAAATGATAAAACAATCACACCTAACAATGACATTTGAGAGTCAAAGTAGGATAACCAACATGTGCGATGACGAAACACCGGCTTCAGACAAATGTGCGATGGTGAAACATCGGCTAAAAGATAACAAAGTCATGGAAAAGATGGCGAGACATCAATAAAACGGATGACAAAATATCACACCTAACAAATGATATTGAGAATCAAAGTAGGATAACAAATATGTGCGATGGCGAAACATCGGCTTCCAGATAACAAGGCATCATGGCAAAGATGGCGAAACATCAATAAAATGGATGACAAAACATCACACCTAACAATGATATTGAGAATCAAAGTAGGATAACAAACATGTGTGATGGAGAAACATCGGCTTCCAGATAACAAGGCATCATGGCAAAGATGGCGAAACATCAATAAAACGGATGACAAAACATCACACCTAACAATGATATTGAGAATCAAAGTAGAATAACAAACATGTGCGATGGCGAAACATCGGCTTTAAGATAACAAGATATCATGGTAAAGATGGCGAAACATCAATAAAACAGGTGACAAAACATCACACCTAAACAATGATATTGAGAATCAAAGTAGGATAACAAACATGTGCAATGGCGAAACATCGGCTTCAAGATAACACAAACAAAGTAAGATTGGTTTGTATCTTTTACTTTGAAGAAGAGTTTGGGTTCATTAGAAATGTCTTATGATTTGCTAAGAAAACAAATTTTTGTTTTAAGATGCAAAAATGCAAAGAAATAAAAACAACTAAGGGAAACTAGCCTAGCACTATCCCTAGTGTTATCATACAATGGTTGACCCTAAGGTTGAGGATAAAGGGAAAAAACCTATCCTAATTTACAGGTTAAAGGGAACTCAACAAAACTATCCTATAGGGAACATGCAATGAGAGAGAAGTCGTGATCTCAATATCTAAATTGAGTGACTCATCGATCAACAGTTAAAGAAGAAAAGCGATAAACATCCTATAGGGAACATGCAATGAGAGCGAAGTCGTGATCTTAATTTCTAAATTGAGTGACTCATCGATCAACAATTAAAGGAGAAAAGCGATAAACATCCTATAGGGAACATGCAATGAGAGCAAAGTCGTGATCTCAATTTCTAAATTGAGTGGCTCATCGATCAACAACACAATACATGCATCAGATAAAAAAACCAGAGGGCCTCCTGACATATATCAGCAACAGAGATCCCATCATGCAATCAGAGAATTATGCAAAATGAAAATGGGAGAAAGGAAGTAGTACAATACCAAACAGATAACTATTGGTGGCAATCAAGCAAGAATAAAAGAAACCCAGAGAAACTTCAAGCAAGATGGCATCAGTAAACAAATTGAGTCAGGAATCTATCAGATATGAGCAAGTCCCAGGGGCAATGTATGGCATTCACAATCATATGTATATATCCTGCATAAACCATCAAACATGCCAAGCACAAAAAACAATGCCAGTATAATAGATTGTGTTTCACAAATAAAGTGAAACACAGAAAAGCCTGAAGCCAAAAGTGGCAACTTGCTCAGAGTACATCGCACATTCAACAACCAAGTTAGTATTCCATATGGTGGAAAAAAAATGAGAACAACATGGTGGAAATTATCAACATTAGACATGATGGGCAAGAAGAAACAAGCATATGCACATATTAGGTCAAGAGAATCAGAGGAATGTTTCTCCTTTCTATCACCATGTTGAATTGACAATTGAATGTCAATCAAGGATCATAAGAGCTTGAGAATAATATGAACAAAGACCATGAAAGTCAGTAGCAAACACATCCCAACCATGCACAGTCGATTCAAACACATCTTCATGAATACAATAGAAGATGAAACCTACATAATGCACTAGGAGGTTCAAAACATTCAAGTATGGGACATTGAGTCAAAATGGTTTGATGCTAACATGGATAATCAGAACCAACATGATCATTAGGTTCCCAATTATAGGCCTCACTCAAGTTCATTGGCCATCAAACAAAATGCAACAAGTCGTGCAAACATAATTGGGTACCTTCACTTCACAATTACATCAAAAATAGAAATAAAGATCCATAATTCAAACCAAACACAATCTTAACATCTTGGAAGTGTTTAGAAGTCAGAATGCAAGCTCTAAGTTCATGAATGATTGAGGAGGAGACCAAATGGAGTTCAAAGTTCAAGACTAGTTGGCAAAACCACCAAACTAGACAAGTTTTCAAAATTATTTGTGGAAAAATGTCAAACCAAGTCAAATAATTCAAGAAAAATAGTTTTCAAATCCCTAATACATTCATGAACCATGATGAAGACGTGAAATCCAATAAAATTCCAAGGCACAAGGGTTTTGAACATGAAACTTTCACCATAAGCAAAAAAACCATAGATTTTGACTTTTAATCCCAAATATTAATTTAAATAGGATCAAAACTCAAACAAATCAAACCAAGGCAAAACTAATCACCAAGGGACCTCAAATGTCAGCAAATATATTTTTTCATATTTTCTTGAATTAGGAAATGTCAAGAAAGATATTAATATTCAAACAATTATGCCATTAACAAATATTCACATATCAAAATAATGTTTAAATCAAAAATTCAGAGAAATGGCCAACCAAAATTATATTCAAATATTAGAACTAAAAACACACATCCCTGAATTTTTGTGAATTTTTTGGATAAAAGGAAAAATTAAAAACAAAAAAAAACAAACAATTAATAGTGAAATTATTATTTAAGGACAAGAAAATGCAAACCATAACCAAAAATCATGAAATGGTCAAACTAAAAATATATTCAGATTCTATGATTAAATACATGATTACATGATTTTTTTGGGAATTTTCGAATTAATAGAAGTATTAAAAATATAAAAAAACAAACAAATATTAAAAATAACCTTTTGAAATTAAATTTTTAATCAAAAATAAGAAAAATGATAAACCAAAGTCAGAATAAATTTTCACATTATTTTGTGATTTTCAAATAATTTTTGTGGATTTTTTAGATCAATAGAACTATTAAAATAAAAATAAACTTTGAACAATTAATTAATTAAACCTAACAATTTTTTAAACTAATCAAATTATTTTTAAAAAAAATCCAAAAAAATGATACAAATACTAGAAAATAATATTAACCTATGGTAATTGTTTTGTGATTTTTGAATGTGTTTTGATCAGGAAACAAAATTTAAACAAAATATCAAATAAAACAAAAATTCAAATAAACCAAAAATTCAAACAGGCCAATCATGATGTGCCACCACATCATCTTCAACCTCTAGACATTCAAAAAATGTGCGCATATCTCAGGCTTGGGGGTCACTTTCAGATCAACATAACACACTCAATTTTGCATCATTTTTGATGAAATCAAAGGCAAATTAAAGCTAGCATGGCAAGGAATCCATAGCTATTTGAATCAAATCAAGTCATCAACCACATTGTCCACAATCAAGTCATAAATATGAACAAAAACATTCTGAATCGCGAGTTTCAGAGCATCCAATCATGCATAATTCATCAAATTAAACGCTATAAAGCTTCAGAAACATTCCATTAACATCATTGAACATAAATCCAAGCTCAAACATCTCAATAAAAAAGTGCATCTCAGAAATCGAAGTTTGGAATCATTAGCTCAAGGCAAAAAGTGATCTACTGTCTCCTTCACTCCAGATGCAAACAAATGGTGCTAGCTTGATCTACTTGCTTTGCTGAAGCAGAATCCACAAGAACTTTGAAGAAAACACCAAGGAATTAAGAGAATTGAATCAAGTTGTAGAAGAAGAAGAAAAATATCAGATCTGGAATTCTTGCAAATGGCGCGTTCTCTTTCTCTCTCTTTGCTTTCTTCCTCTTATATAGAGTTTGTAGAGAATGTTACAAGTGGAAATCTGACTTTAAAACCGTTGGAGGACAGGATTGGGAATTTTGGCCAAAAATGAGGTGCATACTGAATCAGGTCTTTTTCCCGTGCATTATCTTGCTTCTTATGCATTTTGTGAGCCAAATAACTTCAGAATTACACTCCCAAAATGCCAGCTCATGATCATTTGAAATGAAGAAGTGTTGGTGAATTTGCAATTTTCAGCAAATTTGTCATTTTTTCAATCCAACATGTGCAATACCATATGGGGCACGAAATAGTGAGTGTGATGGACCTCAGTGTGTCACAAATTACCAATGGGCTTGATTATAAGCAAGAGGAATAGCTAAAACTTGAGTTTGCAAGAAATGGCCATTTTGCATATTTGCCAAAATTCACTAAAATGCCATAAAATTCCAAAACTCATAACTTGCTCATACTTTTGAATTTTGGCACAAATGAGCACAATTTGGAAAGGCATTGAATAGATCTACAAACACTTAGTTTATAGTGTTTTCAAATTAATCCATTAAGGTCCTCAAAATTTGGCTTGAATTTCACTAATTTTGAAAAATAACCTAGAATTTTGTAACTTCAAAAGACCATAACTCTTGATTCCTTGCCAATTTGGTCATTAGACCAAAAGGAGGTGCAAAATCATTCTCTTAGCTTTCCAAGCATATTTCATTTGCATCTTCTTGATCAAGGGTGAATAAAATATGAATTTTTGAAATTGAGTCCTTATTTTCCAAAATTAGTAACTTTTAGGGTTTCTTCAAGAACAAGTTTCAACCCAAACTTCAATCTCTTTGATCCAATGACCAAAATGGACTTGAAATATGGAAAGTACATCCTTGAATTGATGGTTGACCATAAATTCACTTGGTCAACCTTGACTTTGACTGATTTTTGTTAGAACAAAGTTTGAATCTACTACCCTATGTTTAAGTTTTGATGATAACAAAATGAAAAGATATATTATTTATATGATTCATGTATGAACTATCTGCTACCTAAAATATTACGTTCTACTTTGCAGAAACTCTGATAGGTATAAGCAAGAGCACACTTAATCAGCATCAGAAATTTGGTTCTTGACATCAGCATCAGAAGTTGCTATATCAGAATACCAGAATCAGAAGATCAACTCACGTATATGCTGAAGCTTGATGAACAGAACTGCGCTCAACACTCTGATAAAGAAAACAACAGTTCATCAGCAGTTAAGCAGAGTCAGAATGAGCCAATCCAGAACATGCATTAAGTAAGCAACGGTACTGTGCATTGAAAGCAAATTATTACCAACGGCCTCATTCCAGACAAGATCTGCTCAATAAGGAAAGTTTGTTATTAGCATTGAATCAAGAATATTGCTCCAACGTTCAAGAATCTCAGTGCTATATAAACAAGACTATGAAGATTGAATTGGCTAATGCTCTCCAACATCTTACACGCCTAAAAGCTAATCATAATCTTTCTTTTCTCAGTTTGCTAAACACTACATATCTCATTATTCAATTGTTTAGCAATCTAGTTTCATAAGCTTAAGTTGTGTATACATCACAGTTGTGATACAGTTTTGTAGAAAACATTCACACATAGATTTATCTTCTTTGAAAGAAAGTGTTTCCTTGACAAACCGGGTTGTGGTTTGCATCAAGAAGGCTTTAGCAGTTGTTAAAGCAGTTTGTAATATTCAGTTGAATATAGTGGATTAAGACCTCGTTGGAGAGAGGCGAAATCACCTTGACGGGTGGACTGGAGTAGTTTGAGATCAAACGAACCAGGATAAAAATATCTTGTTCATTGCATTGATTTTCAGTTTTACAATTCAACCCCCCCTTCTTGTGTTTTTCACTACTTCAATTGGCATCAGAGCGCCTGGTTCTGAGCTAAAACACTTAACCGTGTCAGTACAAGATCCAGCGTCAGAAAAACACAATGGCAGGAAACTATTCTCACACCAGCAATGACAACCATGAGGACAGAGACAGATTCAGCGGCAAACCTCCAGTCTTTGATGGAGAAAAATTTGATTACTGGAAAGACAGAATTGAAAGCTTCTTTCTGGCACATGATGCTGATCTGTGGGATATGGTGACAGATGGATACACGCACCCTGTGAATGCAAGCGGTCAGAAGATTGATAGAAAAACAATGTCTGACCAACAAAAGCGTGACTTCAAGAATCACCACAAGGCCAGAACCATCCTCCTCAGCGCCATCTCCTATCCTGAATATGAAAAGATCTCCAACAGAGACACAGCAAAGAACATTTTTGACTCACTCAGAATGACGCATGAGGGCAACGTTTAGGTCAAGGAAACTAAATCTATGGCGCTTATTCAGAAGTATGAGGCGTTCAAAATGGAAGAATCCGAATCCATTGAAACAATGTTCTCAAGATTCCAGATTCTGGTAGTTGGTCTCAAGGTTCTGGACAAAGGATACTCTACTGCTGACCATGTCAAGAAAATCATCAGAAGTTTACCCAAGCAGTGGAGACCAATGGTTACAGCTCTGAAGCTAGCAAAAGATCTCAACAAAATCACTCTGGAGGAACTTATCAGCTCCCTCATAAGTCATGAGATAGAGCTAGAAGCTGACGAGCCTCAGAAGAAAGGTAAGCCTTTAGCATTGAAATCTAACAAAAAATCTGAGTCTAAAGTTTTGCAGGCAGTTGAAGAAACATCTGATGGATCCTCATCAGAAGAAGACGAACTCTCCCTCCTCTCCAGAAGAGTAAATCAACTATGGAAGCAGAGGCAAAGGAAGTTCAGGAATCCCAGAAGATCTGATCAGAACGAGTCCTCTTCCAGATACAGAAGGACAGATTCTTCCTCTGGATACAGAAGATCAGAAGGCTCCTCAAGTAGCAAAAAGCCAAACACCAAGGACATCATCTGCTATGAGTGCAATGAGCAAGGACACTACAAGAGTGACTGTCCAAAGCTTTAGAGGGAAAAGCCCAAAAAGAAGTTTGGAAGAGAAAAGAAGAAAAGTCTCATGGCTACATGGGATGACTCTGACTCGTCCGAAGCTGACTCAGAATCAGATGATGAGAGGGCAAACATAGCTCTCATGGCTAACATCTTAGAAGATAGTGAAGCTTCTGAATTAGACTCAGAATCAGATACTGAAGAGGTATTTCCTAACTTTGCTGTTAATTTTACCAAGGTTGACCTTGCTGAAAGCCTTAATGAAATCCTGGAAAGGTATCAGCAAATTAGAGTTAAATTCAGAGACCTGAAAAGGAATCTTGAATCTGACTCTAATAAGACTGAGAGTCTCAAATTGGAGAATTCTGAGCTGAGAAACAAGATTTCAAAATTAGAAAACACTTTACAAAACTCTCAGAAGTAACCAATTTCTGAAACTCCCAGCAACGCTGATGAGATCATCAAGGAGTATGATCACAGTTTCCAGAAGTTCCTTGCTAAAAGCATAGATAGAAGCAAAATGGCTTCAATGATCTATGGAGTTAGCAGAAACGGCAGGAAAGGAATAGGATACCAAGGTAAGGTTCGTACACCAAAGAATGTCATGGACTTAACCATTAAACACACTCCTCTGAATTCACATTTTGTGTATGGCCACACACATGATATTAAATACACTAGTAGTAAGTATTCTGTGAAACCAAAATTCAACCAGAGTTTTGGTAAAACTAACAAATCAGGACCCAAGAAAATCTGGGTACCTAAGGATAAAATAATACATGTTGCAGATATCTTTAGCAGCAAGTCAGAAACACCAGTCATGGTACCTGGACTCTGGCTGCTCGCGACACATGACGGGAAGAAGGCATATGTTCCAAAGCCTGGAACTTAAGCCTGGAGGCCACGTTGGCTTTGGAGGCAATCAGAGGGGAAAGATAATTGGCTCTGGAACTATAGGTAATGGAAATCTTCCCTCTATTAATAATGTTCTGCTAGTAGATGGATTAATGCATAATCTGTTATCCATAAGTCAATTAAGTGATAACGGTTATGATATAATCTTTAATCAAAAATCATGTAAAGCTGTTAGTCAGAAAGATGGGACTATCCTGTTTAATGGTAAGAGGAAAAACAACATTTACAAAATCAAACTTTTTGAACTAAAGAGTCAGAATGTAAAGTGCCTTCTGTCTGTTAACAACGAGCAGTGGATCTGGCACAGAAGATTGGGGCATGTTAGTATGAGAAGAATATCTCAGATTAACAAACTCAATCTGGTCAGAGGACTTCCTAATTTGAAGTTCAATTCAGATGCTCTGTGTGAAGCATGTCAGAAAGGCAAGTTTGCAAAACCTTCTTTTAAATCTAAAAATGTTGTTTCTACCTCTAAGCCATTAGAACTTCTGCACATTGACTTATTTGGACCAGTTAAAACTGCTTCAGTCAGTGGCAAGAAGTATGGGTTAGTAATCGTAGATGACTATAGCAGATGGACATGGGTAAAGTTCTTAAGACACAAGGATGAGTCACACTCTGTGTTTGTTACCTTCTGTAACCAAGTTCAGAATGAAAAGGATCTTAGAATCGTTAAAGTCAGAAGTGATCATGGTGGAGAATTTGAAAACAAAGATTTTGAGTCATTCTTTAATGACAAAGGCATTCTGCATGATTTCTCTTGTCCTAGAACTCCCCAACAAAATGGAGTTGTAGAACGAAAGAACAGAACATTGCAAGAAATGGCCAGAACCATGATCAATGAGACAAACGTTGCTAAGATCTTCTGGGCAGAGGCAATAAACACAGCGTGCTACATTCAGAATAGAATCTCAATAAGACCTATTCTGGAAAAGACTCCATATGAACTGTGGAAGAACAGAAAGCCCAACATTTCATATTTTCATCCATTTGGATGTACTTGCTTTATGTTAAATACAAAGAATTATTTGAACAAGTTTGACTCTAAAGCACAGAAATGTATTATGTTAGGATACTCTGAACGCTCAAGAGGGTACAGAGTATACAATACAGAAACACAGATTGTGGAAGAATCAATCAGTGTTCGTTTTGATGATAAGCTTGACTCTGAAAAGTCAAAGCAGAATGAAGTTTTTGCAGGTATGGAAATTGAATTTACAGGTTCTGAAGACAAGTCATCAGAAGCTCTCAACACAGACACTCCTTCAACGTATGAAAGGAGCACTGCTAGCAATCCTTCAACAGCTGCTGATCAACCTCAGAAGAGATTACCCAGAAGCGGCTTGGATCACCCAGAAGAGACTATCTTAGGAAGAAAGGAAGATCCAATCAGAACAAGAGCAAGCTTCAGAAACTCTGAAGAAACACTCATGGGACTTGTGTCTCTGATTGAACCTTCTTCTATTGATGAAGCACTTCTGGATAATGACTGGATTCTGGCAATGCAAGAAGAGCTGAATCAATTCACCAGAAATGACGTATGGGATCTTGTTCCCAGACCAAAAGGATTCAACGTCATTGGAACAAGATGGGTGTTCAGAAACAAGCTAAATGAACAAGGTGAAGTCATCAGAAACAAGGCACGACTGGTTGCACAAGGGTATAGTCAGCAAGAGGGGATAGACTATACAGAAACCTTTGCTCCAGTCGCCAGGTTAGAATCTATCAGACTTTTAATTTCATTTGTTGTTAATAGAGGCATCACTCTGTATCAGATGGATGTCAAAAGTGCATTCTTAAATGGTTATATAGAAGAAGAGGTTTATGTACACCAACCCCCTGGTTTTGAAAATACAAAACATCCAGAACATGTTTTCAAACTAAAGAAATCACTATATGGTCTGAAACAAGCTCCCAGAGCTTGGTATGAAAGGCTAAGTAACTTTCTGTTAGAAAATGAATTCACCAGAGGGAAAGTGGACACTACCTTATTCTGTAAATCAGTTAAGAATGACATCTTAGTCTGTCAAATTTACGTTGATGATATTATTTTTGGTTCTACTAATCCTTCTCTTGGAAGAAAATTTGCTAAGTGTATGCAGGCAGAATTTGAGATGAGCCTCATGGGGGAACTGAAATTCTTTCTAGGAATTCAGATCAATCAAACCCCAGAGGGAACTTACATTCATCAGAGCAAATACATCAGAGATCTTCTGAAGAAATTTGACCTCTCAGAATGTAAGCCATCAAAGATTCCAATGCATCCCACGTGCATTCTGGAAAGAGAAGAGGTAAGCAAAAATGTAGAACAGAAAGTCTACAGAGGTATGATTGGTTCTCTCCTCTATCTGACTGCTTCAAGACCTGATATATTATTCAGTGTTTGTATTTGTGCTAGATTCCAATCAGATCCTAGAGAATCTCACTTAACAGCTGTTAAGCGAATTTTCAAGTATCTGAAAGGTACTACTAATCTGGGTTTGTTTTATAGAAAATCTAGTGATTACAGTTTAGTAGGCTACTGCGATGCTGACTTTGCTGGAGACAGAGTGGAGCGTAAAAGTACTTCTGGAAGCTGCCAGTTTCTGGGAGAAAATCTGATCTCTTGGTCCAGCAAAAGGCAATCAACAATTGCGCTATCAACAGCAGAAGCTGAGTACATAGCAGCAGCAGGATGTAGCACACAAATGCTCTGGATGAAAAGTCAGCTTGAAGACTTCCAGATTTTTGAGAGTAACATTCCTATACTCTGTGATAATACTTCTGCTATTTGCTTAAGTAAGAATCCCATTTTACATTCTAGAGCTAAGCATATAGAAATAAAACATCATTTCATTAGGGACTACATTCAGAAAGGAATTTTGAATTTAAAATTTAAAATTTATAGATACAGACCATCAATGGGCTGATATCTTCACTAAACCCCTTTCTGAAGATAGGTTCAATTTCATTCTGAAACATCTCAGCATGAAAATCTGCCCAGAGTGAAAAATGTTTTAATTCCATATATTTATCTTCAGAATGTATTTGTTTTACTGTGAACTTCTGATCAATCTCCTTTCAGAAAGATAGAACATGCAGATTGTATCAGATGCAAGTCTAAAAGATCTGAGAGTCTAAGCTCAAAGACAGACGTGCTGATCACTACATCAAACAAGTGTCATCCAATCATCAGCAAATCTCTGAAGCAGAACGCGTGCACGCTTCTGAGAAGGCAAAACGCTGATTGGGTGCATTGAGACACATGTCTGGTAACCGTTTTAAGTATCTTTCTCAAATCCCCCAAAATCAGCAAGCATTAAATGAAAGTAATCATGTGTTTAAAACGTAATCATGATTTTATTTCTCTCTCTTAAAAACGTTTACAATTTCAAAATTTTTTGAACTCTATTTAAACACGTTAACCTCTCATTTTAATCTTTTACAGTTTCTCACTATTTCTCAAGCATTCTCTGCATTTTCTGTGTTCATCTCTCTCAAACCCATTTTCTCAGCTTTTCTTCTCAAAATCTTTAAGTGTGAACATGGCAACCTCCAGCAGTGCTTCTGCAGGTTCTCAGAAGAAAGCATCATCTTAACAGTATCAAGTGCCATTCAGAACACTCCTCACTCCTGTGAAGAATCTTGAAGTGTTATCTGAACCGATCATTGATTTTGGAAGTCTGAAG
This sequence comes from Vicia faba, assembly GCA_948472305.1. Classification (NCBI taxonomy): domain Eukaryota; kingdom Viridiplantae; phylum Streptophyta; class Magnoliopsida; order Fabales; family Fabaceae; genus Vicia; species Vicia faba. Next base: position 1,260,449,882 of record OX451739.1, on the reverse strand, counting down.
GAAAACGGTTTTGATTTAACTGAAGAAGTTAGGGCACAGAAATGGGAAAGGTATTTTGACAGGTTGGTTGGACCAACATTCCCTATGTTAGTGAAGGAGTTCTAGATTCATGCGACGGCTTCAACGCATCAAGTCACCTCCTACATTATGGGGAAGAAGATTGTGATCACTGAGGATCACATAGCAAAGTTAATTGGTTACAGTGGCGGTGGCGTCCGCTGTATTGATATGGCTGAGAGATGTGCTGACGTGGGCGTCATAGCAGAAAAGATTTTCACCCATGGGGTGCCCAGCAGCAAGATCAAAGATCTGAAGGATCATCACAGAGTTTGGGCGAAGATAATTCTGGGGTGCTTCAACCATAGGAAGCCAACTAGTTCCCCTGATTACATAAATGTGGATCAGCAGTTTCTGATCTACTTTATCAATCAGAAGGTAAAAATCAACTTGGCTCATCTTCTGTTCAACCACCTCAGAACAAGCGTGAAGGAAACCAGGGAAGAAGAAAGAACAAAGAGGGATTGGATACCCTTTGGAAGGTTGATATCAGATATTCTGACAGAGAATAGGCTGATAGAGCATCTGATAGAAGCTCAAGAGTTAAGCACCATTGAACCAACAGTTGGGAAGCCTCTGAACGCGAAGAACTTGAAGAAAATGAAGTTGATAGAGAATATCAAAAAGGAACCCAGCGCTACTCCTATTGCTGATATCACCAGCAGAAGAGTTCCACTGAGTGACTTTCCCTTATTCTCTCAGATAGAATCCAAGCCAGTGGTAGTTCTCAGATATATGGACGCGAGCAAAGCTGGTGGTACAGATCCAAATCTGAAGATCAAAGATCTGCATCAACCTCAACCAGAAGTGACTCTGAAGAAGACGAAGAAAAGGAAGGCACCTTCAGAAGGATCATCCCAGCAGACACCCAAGAAAAGAGGTAATTTATCTGCTGCTTCTATTTTAAATTCTTCTACTATTCCAGCATCTACTCCACCTCCAACCTCTCATAGAATCTCAATCCCCATCCCAACAATAGATGAAACTGAACCAGAAGATGACCCTTCTGAGGCATTACAACTCAGAAGACCCATAACCAAACACCCAAAACCAACAATATCAACAACATCAGCAATTGACAAAGTGTTGTCTGACATTGATCAACACACTTCTGATCACTCCTCCAATCCAAACTCTGAACCACAAATTGTCCCTCCTCCACAACCAGAACAACAGCAATCTGCTGAGGAACCAGAACAGCAACAACCTCTCTCATCCATTCCAGAAGAACCTCTCATCCCTGAACAACCAGAAATTCCAACAACTTCTCCACAACCAGCAATTTTGTCTCCCTCTCCTCAACCAGAAATTCATCCACCATCACCTCAACCTGAGTTTCATCACTCTGAAACTCCTTCTCCTCCACATTCTGAACCTCATTCACCTCAACCATCACCTCTGGCAATCCAGCTGCCATGTGGAACAATAGTCACAATGGCCCAGCTGCCATCCTCATCAGAATCTACACCACCAAATACTCCCAAAACACCAAACAGTCCAATCATTATTTCTGATTCTCCCACTCCATCTCCAAAACAAACAGCTGCCAAGCAAACCACCGAAAACCCCAGCAGGACCTTCATAGACTTAACCAGCCTTGACCGTCTTGTTGATCTGAAAAATAAAATAGCCATCCCAAAACCAAAACAACCAGATGTTGGCTCTGGTATTATGAATTTTGAAACAGGTATGCAGCAGTGGATTGCTTCTTTGAAGCAAGTCTGTCCTGGAATAATTGACCCAGCTGCCTCTGACCAGCTCTGGTCACAATTCAGAATTTGGGTACGTGCTGAAGCCCTCAAGTTGCAGGATATCAACTATGAGCAGGCACAACAGAACTTCAGCAAGCTGCTGAAGGAAGTTGAAAGTCAGCTACCATAGGAAGACGTGCTCCCTCTGGATAGTGAACCTTGGTCTGAGAAACAGCTAGCTTCAAAGGTGCAACCAGAAGAAGACAAGACCATTCAAGTTGAAGCAAGTCAAGCAGAAGATGTTGCTGAAAGCTCTCAGAAGCTTCCTACTTCTGATGTTTCTCAAGATGCCTTGGATAGGCAGACTCTGGAAGAGCTGAAGCTGAATGACATGCGTCTGCAGCAGAGGATGGATGAAAACGACCAGAAGATGAAAGAAAGGATGGATGTGCAGGATAGCAAGATTGACACAGTTGTTAGCATGGTGCACAAGCAGAATGAGACTGCTGATCAGATCAAAGCCATGCTAGAGAACCTGTTCACACGCTTTCCTCCTCAACCTTAGTTTTTCATTCATGTCATTTTCATGTTTTCTTTGATTATCTATTGTACTGTCTTAATATGTTTTGTTTGATTCTGAACCTTTTAATACGACATGTTTTTCTGATCTTAACTGTTTTAGCACACCACTTACACTTTTTGATTGCTGACAAAAAGGGGGAGAACAAGAATGATATTTTAAATAATAACGGATTACTAAGACAGAAATTCTCGAACATTCTAACTCTGATATACTTGAATATGTTTTATGTTTTGCTTAAGTCTACAGGTACAAGAAAGCTCCATGATACTCTGAAGACCAAAGCCCAGATACTCTGACCCGCTCTGATACTCTGACCCAAAGCAAAGCTCTGACAAGAAAAGCTCTGATACGCTGATCTGAAGCTCTGCTCTGATATGCTGATCTAAAAGCTTCTGATAGTCAAAGACTCTGATACTCTGATGTTCAAAGAAAGGCAAAAAGATCTGATCCTGAAGAACTCTTGGAACCAAAAAGGGAAGTAATAAATTCAGGGGGAGTATCTCTCATCTCTTATCCCTTATCTTTGATAACCTCTTACTCTGATACATCTCTCTGATACCTTTTTCACGTTATTTTCAATTAAAAATATCCAGTTTTTGTCATCATCAAAAAGGGGGAGATTGTTAGAACAAAGTTTGAATCTACTACCCTATGTTTAAGTTTTGATGATAACAAAATGAAAAGATATATTATTTATATGATTCATGTATGAACTATCTGCTACCTAAAATATTACGTTCTACTTTGCAGAAACTCTGATAGGTATAAGCAAGAGCACACTTAATCAGCATCAGAAATTTGGTTCTTGACATCAGCATCAGAAGTTGCTATATCAGAATACCAGAATCAGAAGATCAACTCACGTATATGCTGAAGCTTGATGAACAGAACTGCGCTCAACACTCTGATAAAGAAAACAACAGTTCATCAGCTGTTAAGCAGAGTCGGAATGAGCCAAGCAAGAACATGCATTAAGTAAGCAACGGTACTGTGCATTGAAAGCAAATTATTACCAACGGCCTCATTCCAGACAAGATCTGCTCAATAAGGAAAGTTTGTTATTAGCATTGAATCAAGAATATTGCTCCAACGTTCAAGAATCTCAGTGCTATATAAACAAGACTATGAAGATTGAATTGGCTAATGTTCTCCAACATCTTACACGCCTAAAATCTAATAATAATCTTTCTTTTCTCAGTTTGCTAAACACTACATATCTCAGTATTCAATTGTTTAGCAATCTAGTTTCATAAGCTTAAGTTGTGTACACATCACAGTTGTGATACATTTTTGTAGAAAACATTCACACATAGATTTATCTTCTTTGAAAGAAAGTGTTTCCTTGACAAACCGGGTTGTGGTTTGCATCAAGAAGGCTTTAGCAGTTGTTCAAGCAGTTTGTAATATTCAGTTGAATATAGTGGATTAAGACCTCGTTGGAGAGAGGTGAAATCACCTTGACGGGTGGACTGGAGTAGTTTGAGATCAAACGAACCAGGATAAAAATATCTTGTTCATTGCATTGATTTTCAGTTTTACAATTCAACCCCCCCTTCTTGTGTTTTTCACTACTTCAATTTTGACCAAAATGACCATTTTGCCCTTCTGAATCAATTGGTCCACTTCCCTTCAAAATTGATGATTAAAACTTCAAACATATGATCTTCCGGACATATAAAGGCCATGTGCAAAGTTTCACTTCAAAATTCTCAAGAAATATTGATGAAATCTCAAACCCTAGTTTTGTTCAACACCTTAAGAGACTGATGAATCATCTTCAAAACTTCAAATCCTCTGGGCATCTTGACCAATTTCTTGTACAAAGACCTTTCAAATATCAAAGAAATGTTATAGCTCCCTAAATCAAGTCTTGTGCATTGGCCAACAACCTTGCCCAAGCAAACCCTAATTTGGCTGATGAATCCAAAGAGTGATTCCACTTGTGATCAAACACAAGCTCCAATCTTCTGAGGGTCCAAAGAGATGAATAAAGCATCTTGAGATATGAAAAAACTTTTAAGCTTGAAAGATTCAGAGGTTTAGATGATAAGATTCTTCTTGAGCAATTTGTCCATGTAATCAAACTTCAAAGCTTTGAGGAAAACTTGATAACCAAAGTACTTTGATCCTATCACAATGCATGAATGCAATGCACTATGATGTTCATGATGAAACATAAGCCTAAATCAAGAGGGTAAATTTTGGGGTGCAACAGCGGTGATATTGAGATCCCTTAGAACCCAGACACTATATTTAGGACAGGTTGAGCCAACTCAACTTCAAGAGGGTATCACCTTAAAATCCATGCAATCCTTAAACCTAAGGTCTCTGTGTGATTTGCTTGTGCTTGCTATATCTGTTATATCTGAGCATAATCATGGCATCATAACATAGCAAGTCATACTAACCATTTCAAGGATTCTTAGGGTTTGTTTTTGTCTTGTTTTGTAGGACATGGCTCTCGCCCGCAGATTCACTATTCAAGTCAGTTTGGTAAAAGTACCTCCTCAGCTTAAGGATTTGGTATCAAGGGTTCTCGAAAGCTCTCCATTCAATGAAAGAAATGGTCAACTTCTCAGCTTGGTCACCTCAAACCCTAATGAAGAAATGTTAAATGTTCTCTTTCAATTCTTTGACCCTCTACATCACTGCTTCACTTTTCTAGATTATCAGTTAGTGCCTACTATGGAGGAGTTTTATCTATTTTTGGGGGTGCCTGTCCTTAATGAGGTACCTTTAAATGGTATGGAAATAGACCATAAACCTAAAGATATTGCTAAATCTCTGTCCCTACAACGGTCTGACGTAGTAGCAAATTGGGAAACCAGGAGAGGTGTTAAGGGTTTTTTGGCTAAGTTCTTGTTCGAGAAAGCTCATCATTTTTGGGATACCTTGGACTTACAAGCTTTTGAAGATGTGTTAGCCCTTCTCATCTATGGTTTGGTACTATTTCCTAATCCGGACCAGCTCATAGACATGAATGCGGTTAAGATTTTCCTGTCACGTAATCCAGTACCTACTCTGCTTGGAGATATCCTACATTTGTTGCATACTCGCACTATAAAAAGAAGATGAATCCTTCTGTGTTGCACACCTCTTTTGGCTAGGTGGTTTATTTTACACCTACCCCGATCCATCTTGAAGAATGAGCAGGGTTTGAGATGGTGTCATAGGCTAATACTCTTACACATTCAGGCATTCATTGGTGTCCTCGATTCTCGGAGAATGTTACCATCACTGATCGATGCGGAGAATTCCCTAATGTCCCTCTTTTAGGAATTAGGGGAGGAATCACTTACAATCCTTGTTTGGCACTACGACAGTTTGGATATGCAAGAATGGATGGTCCTCATGATGCACTTATTTAAGGAATCATCTTCGACTACGAGAATAATGCTCAGGATTACCGTAAAAGGTTCATGCGAGCTTGGGGCATGGTACATAGAGTTGATAGCAAGACACTAGGGCACAAGAATTCCTTCCCTCTTGAGCCTTATCTCAAATGGGTACGAGCTCGTGCTCAAAGTCTTATGATTCCTTATCCCTCTATTCTCCCCGTTATCATAGAGCCTTTTGTGGAAGGAGATGTCTCATACACTATCCTTCATCCCAACTTGCCCACCTCTCTCGAAGACTTGCAAAGGGATTGGATACAGCTTAAAGGGGAGCGAGACACTTTTGAGGCCCAATTCTACGCTAGCGAAAAGAAGGTTATGGAACTCACTAAGCAGCTTCATGAGGAACGGAGTCTGAACGCCTACATCGCACCAAAGAGGATGCGTTCAACTTTTTTGTCTTAGAATTTTGTATTTTATTTCGTTCATTGTAAGCCCAAAGAGGCATGATGTACTCAAACTTTCATTTATTAATATAACGTGTGTTCCTTTTTTGTCTAAAGCAAATTTAAATCTCTAATTTCCTTGAAATCATTGCATATGCATCTTCATTCATCATAACACAAACAAGTTTCTTACAACAAGTCTCCTTATCTTTTTGCTGTTTATTTCGGTAAGATGGATCTTGAGCAAATAGTAAAAGATCTCCAGGCGCAGAATGCTCAGTTTCAATAAATGTTCTTGACTTTGGAAAAAGGACAAGAGGATTTGAAAACTTTGTTGATCAAAGAAAAGAAGAAGAAAGCAAAGAAATCAACTAGTGTTTTGAATTTAGGAAGAAGGTTCCCAGGGCCAGCCAGACGGACCCTAGACTTTGCAACATCATCAGGTGAAAAGGATAATCAAGAAGGGAAAAACAAGGAAGTGATTGCCCATCTAGAATCTGAAGAGGAAGAAGAAGATGATTACTCTGAAGAGCAGTATCCTCTAGCTGACGACAAATACAAACATCTGGAAGAGCGTCTAAGTGCAATGGAGATTCATAAAAAGCCCGGGCTGGACTTTGAAGAGATGGGTTTGGTGTCTGAGATTTTTATTCCATAAAAGTTCAAGGCACCCAAGATGCACCTCTGAGCTTATGTGAGGAAGATACGGCCTCACACTGCTGACAGAGATTTGTGGGTCCACTTCTTTCAGGATAGTCTATCTGGGACTCGGCTAGATTGGTTCTATCAACTAGAAAGGGACAATATCCATAATTGGGAAGACCTGGCCGCTGATTTTTATAAACAGTATCAATACAACATAGACCTTTCTCCCACCCGTACTCAACTCCAAAGTCTGACTATGGGTTCGAACGAGGGTTTCAAAGACTACGCTCAGAAATGGAGGGACTTAGCAGGAAGAATCCAGCCTCCCCTATCTGACAGGGAGCTAGTAGACATGTTTTTGGGTACCCTGTCTGATCCTTTCTTTAATCAGCTAATTGGAAGCTCCTCAGTCGGCTTCACTGAATTAATCTTGATTGGGGAGAGAGTGGAAGTTGGGATTAAGAGTGGGAAGATCCAAAAAGACGCATCCTCCAGTGCCGTGAGAAAACCATTTATTGGGAAGAAAGAGGTGTGTGTTGTGTACCCTCAAAGGAATTAGGACAAAACTGAACACCGTCCAATGGTAGGGGGCATCATGATCCCTAAGCCTGCATCTACTCAACAAAGGAACAACCAGCCTAGAACAGAAAGACCAGTAAGACAGTTTACACGGATAAATATGACGCTGTCTCAAGTCCTTCCACATTTGTTGAGATCTAATCTGGTAACTTTGAAGGAAGCCCCGAAGAATCCCAACACTTCCTCCCCTCATTACAACCCTAATGCTCGTTGTGCTTACCATTCAGAAAGTCCAGGCCATGATACCAACAACTGCTGGGCTTTGAAAAACAAGGTGCAAGACCTTCTCGAGGCAAAAGAAATTGAATTTGATGCCCCTGAGATCCCAAATGTTATCACCGCTCCTATGCCCAAGCATGGTCGTGATGTTAACGTTGTTGAAGATGATGTGTTTGTTACTGTTGTTGATGAACTTGTTACTCCTCTCCTGGCCGTCAAGAGGAACCTGTTGAAGGCCGGTTTATTTCCGGGATGTGGTGAAGGCTGCCACCTTTGTTTATCCCTACCAACTAGTTGTCATTTATTGAAAGCAGGTGTCTAATGCCTAATGGATGACAAAGAGATTTTGTTTCAGAAGACTCCCGTTCCCACCATTTCTTACAAAGATGTTTCAATAGTAACCATTTCCGCCAATCCTTTCAGGGTCTCCACCAAAAGACCCGTTAGGATTACATTTTTTCCAAAGGTGATTCCACTGATAATTACTATGCCAGGGACGATCCCGTACTCCTCGGATAAAACTGTCCCTTGGAACTATGGGGTGACGTCTACTATCACAGCGTCAAGCAAAATTGGTTGGCTGATGAAGACTCGATTTTTGAGAAGGCTGACCCAGACATTGGTAACATTGTGGGAACCAGCAAAATAACTTGAAGTGGAAGAGTGTTCTCTCCTGAGATTGCTCCTCCAAAAAGTGCTACTAGTCCTGTGATCATCCCTGCTTTAATTCCTACTACTACAATTCTCGTGGTTACCCCTGTTGATACCCCTATCACCGAGTCGACCGAGACTCGGGGTAAAGGAATTTTGGTTAAGCCTGTCTGGATGAAGGCGCAATCAGTATCTATCCCAGAAGCCTCCAAGAAGGAGATGGAAGAAATTTTGAAAATTATAAAGAGAAGTGACTACAATGTAGTCGAACAGCTAGGGCAGACTTCGTCAAAGATTTCTATGTTAGCTTTATTGTTGTGCTCCGAGGCTCATGCGAAGGCCTTGGTGAAATTTCTTAAAACTGCCCATGTGCCACAGGAAACCTCTGTTGATCAGTTCAAAGATTGTGTGGCCATTTTAACAGTTGACAACGGTTTAGGCTTTTCCGATGCTAACCTGATACCTAGATGGAGGAAACACAATGAAGTGTTGCATGTCTCTATCGAATGCAGGGGCACTCCTTTTGCCTATGTCCTGGTTGATACTGGTTCATCCTTGAATGTGCTATCTAAGAAGGCTCTTGATAGACTAGATTGTGAAGGTCTGGCCTTAAAACCCAGCAACATAGTGGTAAGGGCCTTCGACGGTTCGAAGAGAATGGTGCATGGGGAGGTGGGCATCCCTGTTAAAATTGGAACTCAAACCTTTGATTCAACTTTCTACGTGATGGACATTCGTCCTTTCTATTCCTCTTTATTGTGCCGATGTTAGATTCATAACACTGGTGTCGTCACCTCTATATTACATCAGATGTTGAAATACCCAACCAAGGGAAAAATCATTATTGTCCATGGAGAGGAGGAATATATGGTCAGTCACTTGAACTCCTTCAGATACGTAGAAATGGATGGTGAATTCATCAAAACTCCGTTTCAGCATTTCGAGGAAGTCCCACAAACAGTTGTGGCAGCCAAGATTGTTTCCCAAGTTCCGAATATCACCAGACCTCCGCTAAAGATGGCTTCTCTGAAAGATGCCAAGGCAATAGTTGAAGAAGGTGGGTGTACTATTTGGGGCCAGCTCCCAGACATTCCCTATAATTCTGACAAATTTGGTTTGGGTTTCACTTCAGGAGCCCAGAAAGTTGTTCGTCATGCTCGTGCCGGGGGACCACCTTTGCGGATCAGCAACCATGGAATCAACGCAGTGGAGGATAGTGATGACAGTTGTGACCTAGAAGATTGGATTTTCCCAACTATCAATGGAGGACTCAGCAACTGGGAAGCCGAAGATTTTGTCCCAATTACTTTTATCCAACAATAATTGTCTTTAAATTTTTGTCGGACTTGTAATAATTAAACAATTGAGACTTTTAAAACCTTGTGTCTTACCTGAGGCACAACGGTCCATTTGTAAGGGTTATTACTTCATTTTCATATCTCATCAATGAATCATGTACATTTTTGCATGCAAACTTTATGCTCTTTGTTTTTCTTTTTATACATGTTTATTTTTTCAATGATAGCTATGCTCTTACACACACTCACATATCAAAATGCAAATCTACATCCACTCAGGATCCCATGGGTAACGATTCTGCTATGGCCTATTGTGACTTTGAAAATCTAATCTACCAAGCCGAAGACGAAGGTGAGGAAGATTGTGAAGTGCCAGGGGAACTAGCCAGGTTACTACAACAGGAAGAAAGGACCATACAGCCCCACGAAGAACCAGTGGACACAGTTAACTTAGGTACCAAGAGGACAAGGAAGAAGTCAAGGTAGGAGCCAATCTGGAACCCAGTGTTAAGAAGCGTTTAACTCAGTTACTACATGATTATGTTGAGGTATTTTCCTGGTCATACGAAGACATGCCAGGACTTGACGCTGATATCGTGGTCCATCGTCTACCGACAAAAGAAGACTGCCCTCAGGTAAAACTGAAAGTCTATCGCATGCGGCTAGACATGTCAGAGAAGATCAAGACTGAAGTCATGAAACAATTCAATGTCAGATTCTTAGCTGTCACCTCCTATCCACAATGGGTCACCAATGTTGTTCCAGTGCCTAAAAATGACGGTGAAGTACGTATGTGTGTGGATTACAGACATTTTAATAGGGCAAGCCCTAAGGATGATTTCCCACTTCCCCATATTGATATTCTGGTTGACAACACCGCACAGCATAAAGTATTTTCCTTAATGGATGGTTTCTCAGGCTATAATAAAATCAAAATGGCACCTGAGGACATGGAGAAAACGACCTTCGTCACACAGTGGGGCATATTCTGTTATAAGGTTATGCCATTCGGGTTGAAGAATGTTGGGGAAACCTATCAGCGTGCCATGGTAGCTCTATTTCACGACATGATCCATCATGAAATAGAGGTCTATGTGGACGACATGATAGCCAAATCTCAAACTGAAGAGGAACATCTTGACAGTTTGCAGAAATTGTTTGAAAGGCTAAATAAATACAAGCTAAGGTTGAACCCGAATAAATGCACATTTGGGGTGAGGTCCAGTAAACTCCTAGGATTCATCGTCAACGGTAAAGGTATCAAAGTAGACCCTGCCAAGGTGAAAGCAATACAAGAAATTCCTGCTCCTCGCACCGAGAAGGAAGTCAGAGGATTCTTAGGATGGCTAAACTACATCGCCGGATTCATTTCTCACCTAACCGCTACTTGTGAACCAATCTTCAAATTACTGAAGAAAGATCAAGTAGTCAAATAGAATGATGAGTGCCAATCTGCCTTCGACAAGATCAAAGAATACCTTTAAGAGCCTCATGTTTTGATGCCGCCAGTCGAGGGAAGACCTTTGATCATGTATCTAATTGTCTTGGAAAATTCAATGGGGTGTGTGATGGGGCAGCATGACGAGTCTGGCCAAAAAGAGCATGCTATATACTACCTGAGCAAAAGGTTTACCGATTGTGAAACAAGATATTCACTGCTCGAGAAAACTTGTTGCGCTCTGGCATGGGCTGCTCTCCGGCTAAGACAGTATATGTTGACCCATACTACCTTATTGATATCCAAGATGGATCCAATTAAATACATATTCGAGAAGCCTGCCCTCTCTGGGAGAATAGCAAGATGGTAGATGATCCTGACTGAGTACGACAATTAGTACACTACTCAAAAAGCAATAAAGGGAAGTGTGTTAGCCGATCACCTTGCTCATCAGGTTGTGGATGACTATCAGTCCATGAAATTTGAGTTCCCAGATGAAGACATCATGTCGGTAAGCAATTGTGAAGAACTCAGACCATATGACGGACTTGAACAAGGATCCCGATGGACCTTGGTTTTTGATGGAGCCTCCAATGCACTCGACAATGGCATAGGTGTTATAATCATATCCCCTGAAGTATGTCATATTCCCTTCACCGCAAGACTTTGTTTCAACTGTACCAATAATATGGCAGAATATGAAGCGTGTATTTTGGGACTCAAAGCTGCCATAGATTTGGGAATCAAGTCTTTAAGTGTATTTGGAGATTCAGCCTTAGTCATCAGTCAGATCAAAGGATAATGGGACACAAAGCACCCTAATCTCATCCCCTACAAAGAACATGTGTTGACATTAATCCCATATTTTAAGGAAATTACCTTTGAGCATTTTCCACGAGAGGAAAATCAACTAGCGGACACGCTAGCCACTATGTCATCCATGTTTAAACTCAAGTAGGGTAACGAGGCTCCACAGATCACCATTGAGTGGATGGATGAACCAGTTTACTGTCACGAGATCGATGCTGAAGAAGTAGTGGACAAGCCTTGGTTCCATGAAGTTAAGAGGTATCTCGAAGCCCAAGAGTATCCGGAGGGAGCTTCAGTCAATGATAAGAAGTTCTTAAGAATATTCTCTGCTAAGTTCTTCCTCAGTAATGGCATTCTCTACAAGCGCAACCACGACTCTATTTTGCTTCGTTGCGTAGACAAGGTTGAGGTAGAAAAGATCATGGTTGATCTACATGAAGGCACTTTTGGCACCCATTCCAGTGGGCACACGATGGCTAAAAAGATCCTACAGGAGGGGTACTACTGGTCTACCATGGAAGCATATTTCCACCAGCATTCACGAACCTGCCACAAGTGTCAGATCTAAGCTGACAAAGTGCATGTGCCTCCAATTCCTTTAAACATCCTGACTGCTCCCTGGCCATTCGTGATGTGGGGCATCGATATGATTGGAGAATTCAAACCTACAGCTTCTAATGGGCGCCGCTTCATCTTGGTGGCCATTGACTACTTCACAAAATGGGTTGAGGCAGCTTCTTTCGCTTCCGTTACCAAGATTGTTGTGGCCCGGTTCATCAACCAGAATCTCATATGTCGGTACGGCATCCCGGAGATGATCTGAAGATGTGAAAAACACAAGAAGGGGGGTTGAATTGAAAACTTGAAATCAAAAGCGCAATGACACAGTATTTTTATCCTGGTTCGTTTGATCTCAAACTACTCCAATTCACTAATCACAAAAGGATTGCAATCACTACTTTAACAACTATTAAAGTCTTCTTGAGTACAACCACAATCCGGTTAATCTCAAGGAACACGTTTCAAAACAGTTATACAAGAATGTGTGTTGTGTTTTTCGTTACAAAAACTGTTATCACAACTGTGATAATTTACACAAAATTATAGCTTGAAAGAGATGAATATTGCTTGCAGCTTTTAGTTCACGTGAGTGGTATGTAGCAAATCATCAACGATTTTGAATACTGACTTTGTTTAAATAGGCAATGGATTTATGTTGATCATCAAGCGTGTTTAATTTCATTAACTCACTTTCCATCTGGAGAAGATCCTGTCTGAAAGAAGCTGTTGGAATTGATGCTGTCTTGAATGATCAGTAACGCTTCAGAATCTTACATCCTTGCCTACTGCTGACGCTTCAGAATATTGATGACTTGGATTATGTGTTCTTGTTTAGAATCAGAGTTTACTTTGCTTAAGCGCAGGTTCTGGTCATCAATCTTCAGCGCATGTTCTGATTGCTTCAGTGTGTAGCTCTTATGCTTTAACTTCTGATGCTGCTTTGGTCAGAACTTCTGCATACACACAACATAATTTTTAGGGTGAATATTTGTTCTTTGTATTTGTTATAATCAAAACTCTAACTAAGGGTTGTAGAATCAAACTATGTTCTAACAATCTCCCCCTTTTTGATGATGACAAAAACTAGAATTTTCAATTAAAAATAAAGAACAAAAGGTTTAGGAGAAACTCCCCCTGAGTTGATTACTTCCCTTAAGATCTTTCTCATCAGAGTTTTAGCTGCATCTCCTATCAGAATTTGTACCTGTTCAAACTTCTCAGAAAGTAGAGGTTAAGTAAATCAGAATGTTTGAGACTTTTGTCTCGGTAAACCATTATTGAAAATATCTTACTTTCTCCCCCTTTTTGTCAGCTATCAAAAAGGAAATATAATCAGAACCAAAATAGTTGAATTATATTAAAAACATGATGCAATGACAAGTTCCAGAACAAAAAGGTAAAAATTAAGAGTTACAGATAAACAATTTTCAAACATAAATCTAAGAAGGAGGGGGAAGACATGTGAACAACGCTTCCAGCAAGCTCTTGATCTGATTATTAGACTCTTCTTGCTTGCCCAATATGCCTTTGATTTCCTTTGTAGTGTCTTCCTGTTTACCCAGAATACTTTTAATCTCTTTGTTCGTGTCCTCCTGCTTATCCAACCTTGCATGGATAAGAGCATTTTCTTTCTTCAACTCTTCCAGAGTTTGCATGACTAAGGAAGGTGCTGGAGTTTCTTCAGGAGTTGGACGTTGCTCATAGAATTCTACAGCTTGTTCAGAGTGAACCATTTCTTTTGATGTAATCATGTCTGCTGGAGCAGCAGTCAGGGAAAGACTTTCTGATTCTGGTTGAACTTCATATGAGGGATGATGCTCTTTCCAGGGAGAATTATCCAGTGAGAGGATGTCTTTCTTGAACATTTGGGTCAGAACTTGGTCTTGAAAAGCCTTCAGCTTATCACTAAAGTTCTGTTGAACCTGTTCATAACTCTGTTCCTTCAGCTTCAGCGTTTTAGAACTAAGCCAGTTTCTGAATCTTTTCCACATATAATCAGAAGCAACGGGATTAGTCATCTCTTGACTAGCATGCTTCAAAGAATTTATCCATTCCTGCATTCTTGTTTCAAAAATCAACAAACTTGTACCAACATATGATGTGGTTTCAGTTGGTTTGGGTTTGGGAATGGTAGTTTTGAGAGATGTGGAGGTTAGTCTTTCCAGCAAGATTGGATCAATGACAAGTCTCAAGTTGCCAGCTGGATGGCTAGTAGGTGAAGGAGTGGGAGAGTCAGGTATGATGATTGGTCTAGTGGGGGTGTTTGGAGGAGTGGATTCCAGAGATGAAGGGATTTCTGGAATGTCATGGATGGTGAGAGGCATGTGAACCGCAAGAGGTTCTGTGATTCCAAGTATTGGGATTGTATCAGAATCTGAAGGAGATTCTTCAGATTGGTTTATTGTAGCATGTTGAGGTTCTGGTTCATGGATATCAGAAGATTGATTTTCAGAAGGTTGAGTTTCTGGTTGTTGTGGGATGGAGTTCAGATCTTCTGGTTGTGGTATTTCTGGTTGTGAAATTTCTGGTTGAGATATTTCTGGTTGAGGTGATTGTGGATGAGGAATTTCATGTTGAGGAATTTCTGTTTGTGGAGAGTGTGGTTGCGGAATTTCTGGTGTGGTATCAGAGTTTGGATTTTCTGGGAGTTGAAAATTTGAATTTTATGGTAAGGGAGAGGAAAAGTCTTGGTCAAATAAATCAATATCAGACAGAACTTTGGCAAGTTCTGGTTGGTTTTGTTCAGGATTTGGTTTTTGAGACAGGGAGTGAGTTTCATTCAGACCTAGAGTTTCTGATGGATCAAACCCTATGTCAAAGTCTTCAAATGTATGTGGTGATGGGTTTTCTGGTTGAGAAGGCATGGCTTCAGATGTTGATACATTTATTGATTCTATAACAGAAACAGATGAGGGATTACCTTTCTTTTTGGAAGCTTTTAGTGTCCTCTGAGATGGTCCTTCTCCTGCTGCTTTCCTCTTCTTGGTCTTCTTTAAAGCAACTTCTGGAGCAGCCTTGTGTAAATCCTGGATGTTGATTTCTGGTGTAGTACCATCTTCCTTGCACGCGTCCAGATATTTGACTATTATTTTTGGTTTGGAGTCAATCTCATAAAATAGAGGAAAATCATACAGATGTATCCTTCTTGAAGTGATGGTTGCATGAGAAGTAACATTGGGTTCCTTCTTGATATTCTCAATGATTTTCATCTTCTTCAGATTTTTAGCGTTCAAGGGCTTCCCAGCGGTTGCTTCCAATGTGCTGATTTCCTGGGCCTCAGTCAAATGTTCTATCAGCCTATTCTCTGTCAGAATATCTGATATGAGCCTTCCTAAGGGTATCCAGTCCCTCTTGGTCCTTTCGTATTCTCTTGTTTCCTTCACACTAGTTCTGAGATGATTAAACAGCAAGTGTGGGAGATTTACCTTTGTCCTCTTAGCAATGAAATAGATCAGAAATTGTTGATCAATGTTGATATAGTCAGGAGAGCTAGTTGGCTTTCTATGGTTGATACACCCCAGAATGATTCTGGCCCAAATTCTGTGGTGGTCCTTCAAATATCTGATTTTACTGGAGGGTAGTCCATGAGTAAAAATTTCCCTTGCAATAGAGCCTACGTCAGAGCATCTCCCAGCCATGTCAATGCATCTGACGCCTCCACCATTGTAACCAAGAAGCTTTGCAATTAGGTCTTCTGTAATAACAATTTTCTTCCCCATGACATAAGAAGTAACCTGATGATCTGGAGAAGAAGCATGTATCCAGAATTCTTTGACAAGAATGGGAAAGGTTGGCCCCAGAAGACGGTCAAAGTACCTATTCCATCCTTGAGCAGTAACATCTTCATACAGATTAAAGCCATTTTCTTGCAAGCTTTCAAAGTCAATAATCAGTTCTGAGAGAACTTCCAGATTATCAATGGGTGTGAGGAGTGTTTTGTTAGGTTCTTCATATTGTTCCATTGAAGCAGATTCATGAGCGCTGACATTTTTAACACTTGAAGAAGCCATTGTTCACACGAGATTTTGAGGAAGATGAAAAGGGTTTTTGAAAATAGGAACTTGAAACAATAGAAAATATTGATGAGAGTAAAAATAAGTGAATGTAAAAAGTAAAATTTGAGTTTAAATAGGTTTCTTTGAAAACGTAAACAATAAGAAAAAGAAATAATTAGTCATGATTATAAGCATTAATGACGCCTGAAATTAGGGGATTTAGAAAGATACTTAATGGTTACCCTTGACAAGTGTCTCAATGCACCCAATCAGCGTCATTGACCTTTCAGAAAATTAAACGCGTGTTCAGCCTCAGAAAGTAGTTGATGAATGGATGACAAATGTTTGATTATGTGAACTGCACGCTTCTATCCTTGAAATGAAACGCTCAGATCTTCATGGATAGATTCTGATGCAATATGTACTTCTAAACTCTGAAGACATGTTGATCAATAGTTCACAGAAAATAATAAAGTTCTGAAGGTTAAGATATACAAATAAAATATTTTATTTTGGGCATAGCTTCATGCTGAGATGTTTCAGAATGAAGTTAAACCTATCTTTAGAAAGAGGTTTTGTAAAGACATCAGCCCATTGGTGGTCTGTGTCAATAAATTTTAAGCTAAGAATCCCTTTCTGAATATAGTCCCTAATAAAATGATGTTTTATTTCTATATGCTTAGCCCTAGAATGCAAAATTGGATTCTTACTGAGACAAATAGCAGAAGTATTGTCACAGAGGATAGGAATGTTACTCTCAAATATGTTGAAGTCTTCAAGTTGACTTTTCATCCAGAGCATTTGCGTGCTATATCCAGCAGCTGTTATGTATTCAGCTTCTGCTGTTGATAGTGCTATTGTGGATTGTCTCTTGTTGGTCTATGAGATCAGATTTTCTCCCAAAAACTGGCAGCTTCCAGAAGTGCTTTTACGCTCTACTTTGTCTCCAACAAAGTCAGCGTCACAATATCCTACTAAGCTGTAATTATTTGATTTTCTATAAAACAAACCCAGATTAGTAATACCTTTCAGATACTTGAAAATTCGCTTAACTGCTGTTAAGTGAGATTCTCTAGGATCTGATTGGAATCTAGCACATAAGCAAACACTAAATAAAATGTCAGGCCTTGAAGCCGTCAGATAGAGAAGAGAACCTATCATACCTCTGTAGACCTTTTGTTCTACCTTTTTACTTACCTCTTCCTTTTCCAGAATGCACGTGGGGTGCATTGGAATCTTTGAGGGCTTTTATTCTGAGAGATCAAATTTCTTCAGAAGTTCTCTAACATATTTTCTCTGATGAATGTAAGTTCCTTCTGGAGTTTGGTTTATCTGAATGCCCAGAAAGAATTTGAGTTCCCCCATTAAGCTCATATCAAACTCTGCCTGCATACATTTAGCAAACTCTCTTCCCATAGAAGGTTTAGTAGATCCAAAGATGATGTCATCAACATAAATCTGACATACTAACATGTCATTCTTAATTGTCTTACAGAATAAGTTTGTGTCCACTTTCCCTTTGGTGAATTCCTTTTCTAATAGGAAGTTACTTAGTCTTTCATACCAAGCTCTGGGAGCTTGTTTAAGACCATAGAGTGACTTCTTTAGTTTGAAAACATATTCTGGGTGTTTGGAATTCTCAAACCCGGGGGGGTTGGTGCACATATACCTTTTCATCAATATAGCCATTTAAGAATGCACTTTTGACATCCATATGATACAGAGTGATGCCATTGTTTACAGCAAATGATATTAAAAGTCTGATAGATTCTAACCTGGAAATTGGAGCAATGGTTTCTGTATAGTTTATCCCCTCTTGCTGACTATAACCTTGTGCTACCAGTCGTGCTTTGTTTCTGATGACTTCTCCTTGCTCGTTCAGTTTGTTTCTGAACACCCACTTTGTTCTAATGACGTTGAATCCTTTTGGTTTGGGAACCAGATCCCATATGTCATTTCTGGTGAATTGATTCAGTTCCTTCTGCATTGGCAGAATCTAGTCATTGTCTAGAAGCGCTTCATCAATTGTTGTTGGTTCAATCAGAGAGACCAGTCCCATGAGGGATTCTTCAGAGTTTATGAAGGTTGATATGGTTTTGATTGGATCATCCTTCTTTCCCAGTATTGTATCTTCTGGGTGAGTAATGCTGCTTCTGGATAGCCTTTTCCGAAGCTGATCAACGGAAGGTGTTGGATTGCTTGCAGTAACTCTTTCTGATGTTGAGGGAGCGTCTATGTTGAGAACTTCTGACGAGTTGTCTTCAGTACCTATGAGTTCAACTTCCATACCTGCAAGGAATTCATTCTGCTTTAACTTTTGAGAGTCAAGCTTATCATCAAACCTAACACTGATTGACTCTTCAACAATCTATGTTTCTGTATTGTATACTTTGTACCCTCTTGAGCATTCAGAGTATCCTAACATAATACACTTTTGTGCTTTAGAGTCAAACTTGTTCAGATAATTTTTTGTATTCAAAATAAAGCATGTGCATCCAAATGGATGAAAATAAGAAATGTTGGGATTTCTGTTCTTCCACAATTCATATGGAGTCTTTTCCAGAATAGGTCTTATAAAGATTCTATTCTGAATGTAACATGCTGTGTTAATTGCCTCTTCCCAGAAGATCTTAGCAATGTTAGTCTCATTGATCATGGTTCTGGCCATTTCTTGCAGTGTTATGTTCTTTCATTCTACAACTCCATTTTGTTGGGGAGTTCTAGGATAAGAGAAGTCATGCAAGATGCCTTTTTCATTAAAAAATAATTCAAAATATTTATTTTCAAATTCCCCACCATAATCACTTCTGACTTTGACAATTCTAAGATCCTTTTCATTCTGAACTTGGTTACAGAAGGTAACGAACACAGAGTGTGACTCGTCCTTGTGTCTTAAGAACTTTACCCATGTCCATCTGCTATAGTCATCTACGATTACTAACCCATACTTCTTGCCACAGACTTGCGCAGTTTTTACTGCTCCAAATAAGTAAATGTGCAGAAGTTCCAATGGCTTAGAGGTAGAAACCACATTTTTGGATTTGAAAGCAGGTTTTGCAAATTTGCCTTTTTGACATGCTTCACACAGAGTATCTGAGAAGAACTTCAAATTAGGAAGTCCTCTGACCAGATTGAGTTTGTTAATCTGAGATATTATTCTCATACTAACATGCCCTAATCTTCTGTGCCAGACCCATTGCTCGTTGTTAACAGAAAGTAGGCATTTTACATTCTGACTCTTTAGTTCAGAAAGTTTTATTTTATAAATGTTATTTTTCCTCTTTCCATTAAATAGGATAGTCCCATCTTTCTGACTAACAGCTTTGCATGAATTTTGATTAAAGATTATATCATAACCGTTATCACTTAATTGACTTATGGATAACAGGTTATGCATTAATCCATCAACTAATAATACAATATTTATAGAGGGAAGATTTCCATTACCTAACGTTCCAGAGCCAATGAGCTTTCCTCTCTGGTTGTAAAGCCCACGTAGCCCCCAGGCTTTGGAACATATGCCTTCTTCTCATCATGTGTCGCGAGCAGCCAGAGTCCAGGTACCATGACTGGTGTCTTAGACTTGCTACTAAAGATATCTGCTACATGTATAATTTTATCCTTAGGTACCCACATTTTCTTGGGTCCTGATTTGTTAGTTTTACCAAAATTCTGATTGAATTTTGGTTTGACAGAATAATCACTACTTGTTTATTTTATGTCATGTTTGTGCCCATATATAAAGTGTGATTTGAGTGGTGTGCGTTTTATAACTAAGTCCATGGCCTTTTAGGTGTAGGTACCTTACCTTGATATCTTATCCCTTTTCTGCCACTTCTGCTAACTCCATAGATCATTGAAGCCATCTTGCTTCTATCTATGTTTTTAGCTAGAAACTTCTGAAAGTTATGATCATACTCTTTGATGATCTCATCAACATTACTGGTAGTCTCTAAGATTGTTTCCTTCTAAGAGTTTTGCAAATCATTTTCTAATTTTGAAATTTTTTTCTTTTAACTCAGAATTCTCTAATCTGAGACTCTCAAACTTTTCAGAGTCAGAGGCAAGATCCCTTTTTAGGTTCTTGAATTTGACTCTGATTTGCTGATACCTTTCCAGAATTTCATTTAGACTTTCTGCAAGTTCATCCTTAGTAAAATTAATGGTAAAGTCAGGAAATACCTCTTCAGTGTCTGATTCTGAGTCTGAACCAGAAACTTCACTGTCTTCTGATACATTAGCCATGAGAGCTATGTTTTCTATTTCATCATCTAATTCTGAGTCAGCTTCAGAGGTGTCAGAATCATCCCATGTAGCCATGAGGCTTTTCTTCTTTTCCTTGAAGAACTTCTTTTTAGACTTCTCCTTCTGAAGCCTTGGCAGTCACTTTTGTAGTTCCCTTGCTTGTTACACTCATAGTAAATGACGTCCTTGTTGTTTGGATTTCTGTATCCTAAAGAAACTTCAGATCTTCTGTGTCCATACGAAGACTCAGACTTTCTGTATCTGGAGGAGGATTCATTCTGATTCTCTGATCTTCTAGGATTTCTAAATTTCCTTTGTCTCTGCTTCCACAGTTGGTTCACCCTTCTGGAGAGGAGGGACAGATCATCTTCTTCTGATGAGGATCCATCAGAAGTTTTTTCCACAGCCTGCAAAACCTTAGAGCCAGATTTTCTGTTATATTTTAAAGCTAATGGCTTACCTTGCTTTTGAGGCTCATCTTGTTCTAGCTCTATCTCGTGACTTCTGAGGGGCCTGACAAGTTCCTCCAGAGATATTTTGTTGAGATATTTGGATAGCTTAAGTGTTGTGACCATTGGCCTCCATTGCTTGGGCAAGCTTCTGATGATCTTCTAAATGTGATCAGCAGTAGAATACACTTTGTCAAGAACCTTCAGTCCAGCAACAAGGATTTGGAATCATGAAAACATAGTTTCTATTGATTCACTATCTTCAATCTTGAATGCCTCATACTTATGAATGAGCGCAAGGGCATTGGTTTCTTTGATTTGAATGTTGCCTTCATACGTCATTCTCAGAGAGTCAAACAAGTTCTTGGCAGTCTCTCTGTTTGATATTTTCTCATATTCTGAGTATAAGATAGCGCCGAGGAGTATTGTTCTGGCCTTGTGGTGGTTTCTGAGTTCACGCTTTTTCTAGTTAGACATCATTTTTCAGTCTATCCTCTGACCATTTCCATCCACTGGGTGCGTGTATCCATCAGTCACCATGTCCCACAGATCAACATCATGGGCCAGAAAGAAACTCTCAATTTTGTCTTTCCAGTAGTCAAAGTTTTCTCCATCAAAGACTGGAGGTTTGCCACTGAATATGTCCTTGTCTTCATGGTAGTCATTGCTGATGTTTTGGTTTGGTCCCAGCATTGTGTTTTTCTGAAGCTTGGATCTTGTACTGACACGGTTAAGTGTTTAAGCTCAGAACCAGGCGCTCTGATACCAATTGAAGATGTGAAAAACACAAGGGGGGTTAAATTGAAAACTTGAAATCAAAAGCGCAATGACACAATATTTTTATCCTGGTTCGTTTGATCTCAAACTACTCCATTCCACCCGTCAAGGTGATTTCTCCTCTCTCCAACGAGGTCTTAATTCACTAATCACAAAAGGATTACAATCACTACTTTAACAACTGTTAAAGTCTTCTTGAGTACAACCACAATCTGGTTAATCTCAAGGAACACTGTTTCAAAACAATTATACAAGAATGTGTGTTGTGTTTTTCGTTACAAAAACTGTTATCACAACTGTGATAATTTACACAAAATTATAGCTTGAAAGAGATGAATATTGCTTGCAGCTTTTAGTTCACGTGAGTGGTATGTAGAAAATCGTCAATGATTTTGAATACTGACTTTGTTTAAATAGGAAATGGATTTATGTTGATCATCAAGTGAGTTTAATGTCATTAACTCACTTTCCATCTGGAGAAGATCATGTTTGAAAGAAGCCGTTGGAATTGATGTTGTCTTGAATGATCAGTAACACTTCAGAATCTTACATCCTTGCCTACTGCTGACGCTTCAGAATATTGATGACTTGGATTATGTGTTCTTGTTCAGAATCAGAGTTTACTTTGCTTAAGCGCAGGTTTTGGTCATCAATCTTCAGCGCATGTTCTGATTGCTTCAGCGTGTAGCTCTTATGCTTTAACTTTTGATGCTGCTTTGATCAGAACTTCTGCATACACATAACATAATTTTTAGGGTGCATATTTGTTCTTTGTATTTGTTATTTGTTCTTTGTATTTGTTATCATCAAAACTCTAACTAAGGGTTGTAGAATCAAACTATGTTCTAACAGAATCATCACAGACAATGGTATGATTCTCAACAATACTATGATCACCGCACTATGCGTGCAATTCAAGATCCAGCACCATAATTCTTCTCTTTACCGTCCAAAGATGAATGGTGTTGTCGAAGCCAGAAATAAAAACATCAAGAAGATCATATAAAAAATGACAGTAACATACAAGGACTGGCATGAGATGTTACCATTTTCTCTCCATGGTTACTGTGATCGGTGGAAATAGAACTGACTGTTTTGGAATGCTGGTTCGCGAAATGTCGCGGTAAGCAAGAGTCGCCACCGTCTTTTATTTTCTCCAACAAGGAAAGGACAAAAGCACAGCAAAATTCCTTTTCGAGATGTTTCTCGGTTTGGGAGGTAGATTATAGAAAGGGAAGGTGTTAGCACCCTTTCTATCCGTGGTTATCCACGGGCTCTTAGGTACTTCTCACTATGTTTTCAAAAATGTTTGCTTTTCTTGTGTATGTGGGTTTTGAAAAAAAGTTTGTTTGAAAAACTTCTAGGTAACTCTTGTATCAGTCCTCAAGAGTGTATGAAGTGTTTATCTGAAAACTTTTGTTTGAAAGTGTAGGTGCGAAAAGTATTTTTGTTTTTTGAAAGAGCAAGTACCTTAGAGAAATCTACCTACTCAAAAGAAATTAAGTTGTGTAAATGTCCTTTAGACAGTACTATCCCACTATTGAGAAGTAGGTAGCACCGTCGTTGGAGTTATTCAGGTCAATTCGATTATAGGGACATGTGTGGTCATCAAAGCAATAGTAGGACACATTAGCGGTAACCCTAATGTCCTAGATCCTTTTTATCCGAGGCAACCGTTTCGAGGCAACTGGATCTTTAGACAGGAGGGCGACCTCTAAAACACCATATACTTGATGACCACGTCGAGGCAACCAAGTGAGGCGTACCCTAGGAGTGGCATGTGCACGTGTGTCAGGTTTCATTTAAATTATCTTTGAACATGCATCATTGTGAGCTACGGGTTGATTTTATTTTTCATACAAGTCTTGCAGGCATAATTAGCAATTAATAATTGTGCGGAATATAAACTGCGGAAAGTGAATCTACGCTATTACAAGGCGTCGGGTTTTACATCGCCAAAAACATAATCCTTTTGGAAAATAAAAGCGAGAAAGTAAAGAAAGCGATAAAAGCCTAATTACCTATTACATTCTCAGAGCAGATACATAAATATCATCAAAAATAATAATAATGCGCAAAAGAAATTAAATCGGGGACGTCCTTAGGGTTTTGACCCTTTTTGAGAAAAGAATGGAATTGTGGTCTTTTTTGCAATTAAATAAATATTAAACCTAATTTACTAATTAATTAATTAATTAAAAGAAAAAGTATTTTTTGTGTTTTTTAGGTCTTTAATGAAAATAAAATAAAAATAAAATAAAGTCAAAAGTTAGTAAAACCCTAATTTCTATATTAATTTTATTTATTGTGGAAAAAATTCAATATTACCCTAATTAAACTAAATCAATTTATTAGTATTTATTTACAAAAATAATAATTAAATTTAATTAATAAAAGATTATTTTATTTGTGTTCTGAATTTATTATGAAAATGTTAATTAATTTGCTGGTTAGTAATTAATTAAAAAAACAAAAAATAAATAAAGCAAATGAATGAACGAAATAAAATGTAAAATGCAAACCCAGGGGGGTTTGGGCCAACAAGGAGGTGAGCAAGCAGATTACAGGCCCATTCGTTTTCCAGTCCGTTTGACTTTTGGAGATTGGCTGCATGTGCATTGACCAAGGTGTATGGTAGTCATCATCTTTGGCCACAGGATCCACGCTTGAGGCCACATGGCGCTTGTGAATTGGAGGTATATGGTACACCTTCTTTTGAACCCTGCACGCAATTATGTGAAGAAAAAAGAGAATGAATATTTTGGGGGACCTGGGATTCGAACCCAGGTCCCAGAGGTCATATGCATGTGCGCTCTCCACTCAACCAAGCTATTCCAATTGTTATTACAATAAGCAAATAGTATTATATGAAATAAACAAGCAATATCCTAGAAATCAAAAACGCGCGCGTTTTAGTTTGAACGGACCAATCAGACGCGAACACGCCTTCATCTTCTCCAATAGACCCTGTGTTTTTTCCTGTGGATTCGATTCCGCAACAAAATCCATTGCTTTCTCTTATAATGAGTTCTAGGCCACGAAAATGCCATCCATAGCCATCATCCTGTTCGTCTCATTCTCCTAAATCCGTCCATGGCTATGGCTTGTACCAATTATTCCTGTAAAACAAAAACCCCAAATTGCAACCTCCAAAACCCTAGGTTCGGGTAGGGAGATCTAGGCTACAACAATACAATTGAATAATGCAGGATGCCTGGAAATTGAATGGTGAACACAAATATGCCAAGATATTAAAGAAAAGGCGCAAGAATTGGAGGTTGAGACTCCATGTTCAGAGCAAGGTTCGAGACAACTTACAGTGCATTCTAGGGGGTCTTAGGACGTGGTGTCGATCGTGTTAGCTTCAGTGGACAGCAAGGAAGGGAACCACGTTCTTATTTTTGTTTGAAAACGCCTGCAATCCTGTTCTTGATCTCCCACTTTTCAAACAATTTTTCAGTTTTTCCTTGGCCGTTTTAGCAATGCTTAGGTCGTGAATTAGGTTTAGGCTTCTTGTATATGTATAAGGCAATCAGTCTAGGTTTAAATTTGGGCTTGCATCTTGGTGTATTGAAGTTTGGAGATTTGGTTGACCACCATTGAAAACCTTTCCAAATTTGAAGCAAATCTAAGATTTTATGCATAAAAAAGGCTTAGCACGAATTGGTTAGTTGGCACATGATATATGAAAGCTGTTCAAATCATAAAGATACTATTCCATTGATTTTTAGATTTTATTTGAATTATTATAGATTTAAAATGAATTAAATCAATAAAAATTAAATAAAATAGAAAAATAAATGTTTGATCTTGAAATTAATCATGGGACACGTGTGTGGCATGACAAGGCTGAATCAAGTGGAAGAAAGTGGGCCCTTTTGTCAAAAATTGAAGTTTTAAGGATAGTTGACTTTTGCAAATTCATAAAAATTTCCCAACTTCTCCAATGCACAACTTGCTCAATTTTGATCCTATGACCATGTTTTTGGACATTTTGGAAAGGTCTTGAAGTCCTATAACCAATGCCTTTGGTCCCATGTCATTTGGATTTACCAATCTCAAGTTATGGTCTTTGACTTAAAGTGCATTTTTGTTGACTTTTAAAATTGACCTATAATGTAGAAATTGATAACTTTTTGTGAGAGCATTTCTTGGACTTGGAATGTGAGGATGAGTTGTAGGAAATGTCATCCCCTTCAAAATGAGCATTGGATAGGATTTTTCTGATGAACCATGAAAAAGTTATGCCTTGGTCAAGATACAGTTGACTTTTCTACTGTCCAAAAATAGTAACTTTTGCATCTTTGATGACTTTTGAGCCATTCTTGTGGAATCATGATCAAGACTTGATCAAATGATGATTGTGAAATAAAAATAAGATATTGACCAAAAATTTTGACTTTTGACTGCAAAATGACCATTTTACCCCTGCAGTTGATTGTGAAGCAAATGGAGCTTTTGACTGTGCAAACTGGCATTGTGAGACTTGAGACTTGACATATAGATGCTTGACAATATATATAGGCCTATGGGACTTGATTGGACCACTGAAAACCTCGGATTCCTTGACAGAACCAAAACCCTAATTTTGACTGGCTTAGGAGGTATTTGGACTATGCAATCCTTGAGAAATCTTGAACCATTTGAAGATGATTCTTGATAAATCTTGAAGAATATGGGAGGGAAAATTTTGGGGTACAACAGTTGCCCCTGTTCAATCTTCTTAGACCTGAGGATGTAGATTGGCTGGCGTGCCTGTCATGATCCGAAGGTGGAAGATGATTGAACACTAGAGTGCCCAGAAATTTGCACTCGCATAGTGGAGTATCAACAATGTGAGGTCGGGAATGGGCTTACAGATGCCATTTGGAAAGATGATGGATAGGAGGATGGGCTTATAGATGCCATCCGGAGATGTGACAGAATCTTGTCGGGGGATGGGCTTATAGATGCCATCTGGAGATTGTTGATAGGTAGTTTGAGAGAGAGACAGAATGATATCCGAATCTAGATCATATCTGAACTGTATCTGGGATCTGGATAAGTGACAGAATGACTTCCGTATCTGGAGTATATCTGCACTTGAAGTTGATAGTTGAATCTGAATGCGACATAGAATGGCTTCCGTGTCTGGAGCATATCTAGTCTGTGTCTAATTTTTAACGTCTGAATGAGTAGTAGAATGACCGCCGTGTCTGGGGTATATCCATACTGCATCTGAATGAGTGGCAGAATGTCATCCGAATTTGGATCGTATCTGGACTGTCTTTTGAATGAATCTGGACTAAACAATAGAATAGCATCCGGGTCTGGAGCATCTCTAAGTTGTCTTTAGAAGTTGGAATCTGAATAAGCAATAGAATATCGTCCGGGTCAGGAGCATCTCTAAGCTATCTCTGAAAGGAAATCTGGAATAAGTATCAGAATGTCGCCATGCCTGGGTCGCAACTGAACTATTTCTAGAAGGAATCTCTGAATAAGCAATAGAATAGCATTCGGATCTGGAGCATCTCTAGGCCATCTCTGAAAGGAAACTCTGAATAAGCAATAGAATAGAATCCGGATCTAGAGCATCTCTAAGCTATCTCTGAGAAGAACTGTGAATAAGAAAAAGAATAGCATCCGGATCTGGAGCATCTCTAAGCTATTTCTGGGAAGAAACTTTGAATGAGTAAAAGAATAGCATCCGGATCTGGAGCATCTCTAAGCTATTTCTGAATAGAACTGTGAATAAGCAAAAGAATAGCATCCGGATCTGGAGCATCTCTAAGCTATTTCTGGGAAGAAACTTTGAATAAGCAAAAGAATAGCATCCGGATCTGGAGCATCTCTAAGCTATTTCTGAATAAGCAAAAGAATAGAATCCATATCTGGAGCAGTTCTAAGCTATCTATGAAATCTCTTCAATGTAGATAACTTTCCTGTCTGGTTTCAGGTATAGATCTACAATAAATCGTTCACAGATATGCCCTGGCTAGATACAGGTATCGAATCTGGAAATCGTCGTCCACAGATATGCCCTGGCTAGATACAGGTATCGAATCTGGAATTAGTCGCCCACAGATATGCCCTGGCTAGATACAGGTATCGAATCTGGAACTTCAAAAAGGTTGATCGAGATAGCTTTCCTGACTGGATACAGGTGTAGACCTATGACCTGAGAATGAAAGATGACTTCCTGGCTAGATACAGGGGTTGATCTTCAAACTCTTCATGCAGATATGCCCTGGCTAGATACAGGTATCGAATCTACAATCGATCGCTCACAGATATGCCCTGGCTAGATACAGGTATCGAATCTGGAACTAAAGGTTGATGGTAATCATCTTTGGATTGACCTTTTCCTGAAAAGGCAAAACATTAGCTGTATGCAATGTCATGATGTATGAAATGCATGATGTCAGGATGTTCTCAAAACGAGATCGTGTCGTATGCACTTTGTCATGTATGTAAGCAGGATATATGAAATGTGAAATGTCTATGAATGTATTTTTGTCTAGGAAAATAAATCTTTGACGACTGCCGGGAGCTTGTTGAATCCTGGGCTGATGTTTGAAGAGTGGAGTTCTTTGTTTCCGCTGGGGATGATGATTGCAAGAATAAACCGGTAGGAGAAGATGACTCTGTTGGGGAATAAACTTGGTGAAGAGATTATTCTGCGTGGAATTACCCTGTGGGAAGAGATATTTTGCTGAAAATTTGATGATAACTCCGTTGGGGATTCCGTTGATAAGCACTGTTGGGGAAGTTTGATGAACTCCGTTGGGGGATAGGAAGAACTTCGCCGAGGATGATCTTTCCATGGTAATTAGCTGAGGATAACCCAGTTATAGGCTCTGGTGGGGAATAACCTTGGAACATGGTCGGGGAGAGATATGTGTACTCTGCAGGGGATAAGATTCCAGAATCTACTGGGGATAAGCTTCCAGAATCTACTGGGGAGGATGATTCAACTCTCCTGGGGAAACTTTTGGACTGCACTGGGGAAAGGGCTCCACTGGGGTGCCTGGTATTCCGCTGGGGAACAATCTTATACTAAGACTGTCGGGGATGCTTGCTTAGGAACATCTGTATACTCCGCTGGGGAATATTGAGATCTTCTGGGGATATCCAACTTCCTTAAGGCTGACAGTAGACTAACTCTACTTGGGGAGAGTATCGCTGACTTGCTAGGGATACTGTGCCTTTTTAGGACTGATGGGAGACCAACTCTTCTTGGGGAGAGTATCGCTGATTCTTCTTACTCTGCGGGGAGTGAAGGTATCTTGGTCATGTTCTTCAGCTGAACCTACCTTGGTACCTGGGCGGACAGAGCGACTGCACAGTTCGGACAATTCTTATTGCCCCAGTTTCTGCGGGAGAAGAAGGCCTATGAGGTGCTTGATAACCGCCGATTGACAAATCTTTTTCTGGCAGGCAAGTGACGAGATGACGGGACATAGTCGTACGCTTTGATCCCTAATTATTGCCTGGACCGCCCTTTCGGGTTTTCAGTCCATCGGGATACCCATTTTTGCCCAAGCCGCCTTTTCAGGTTTTCGACTTGCCGGGTGTACAGATTTTTTCATTTTCATCCCTTATTTTTCCCGAACCCTTTTGGTTCGTCGGGAGCCCTTATTTTTGCCTAGGCTAGTCAACCTAGCGGGTCTTTGATTATGCGTAGTATTTTCCCCGGTTATGTCCATGCTCTCAGAGTGTAGGGAGTTGTCACTGTCAGTAGTATTGTGTTGCCATACTACCAGAAGATCTTCTTTTGATCATGCTAGATTCGTTGCGGGAATTCATGTCCAATGCCCAAATTGATTCAGATGGAGATTTGCCCCTGGCTATTCGGCATTTTGAGAGATTCTCTGAATCTTGACTTGACTGCCCCAGATGATGGACAATGATCATGCTGTGCCCCTTGATTGGAAGTGTTCTTCCACTTGAGGTGACCTTTTTTATTGAGAAGGCTTTTGTTCACTAGATATTCGTCGTGCGAATTTCTTTGTTGTTGAACAAATAGTCATATGCAAACAATGTTATTTTAAGAATGCAAAGCTTATGTCTGTCTTGAAGTTTTGAAAATGCATTTTTCAGTAAAACAAACAAATTTTGTAAAATGTGATGTCAACTCAGTATTTTACAGCGAGCCTTAAGGAGTCAGGATACCTTTCGTAATAGTATGCTTTCGAACTAACCCATGCTTCAGCTAAGACTTTTTAGGGTTATAACGTGGCCTGGTTCACGGTTTAAGAAACAAAGGATAAAGGCTCAAAATTTATTTGTACCCACCCGCTCTTCGTGATGTTCTTCAAACCTAAACTCAGCTAATCGTGCATTAGATTTTGTTTGAGTCTTTGCTCTGATATTCCGGTGATGGTTCGGATACTGAAAATTTTATTTTGACCAGGCAGTCCTTTCTTTTTTGTCGAGGGTTAGTAGGACCTCTTTCTTTTTGATTTTATTATTCCTGTTTTTTGCCTGAACTGTTTCTCTTGTGATTACAGTCAGCGGGATGCCCCAGTTTTTGTAAGTCTCCTTCATAGGTTTTGACTTAATGGGCTTTTGTTTTTGAAAGATAATGACTGCCTGTCTTTATGATTATTCGGAACCATCACTGTCTTTTGCTTTGGACGGACTCCTTTAATGTCGTTCATTGTGCACATGGATCAACTGAGAGAACTACCCTGCCCCAGGTTATGATTAAGGGTTTTAATTTTCGAAAAGAAAAACTCCAACTTCTTTGGCTCAAAGGGGGTAACGAGGGATTATCTTCCTTATGACTCCACTGTTTAGGATTTGAAACAATGCTTGTACCTCATCAGCGGGGTCTGTTCAAAAGCATACTGTAAAGATCATGGTATCGTTTTCGTCATCCTCCCTCAAAAGGCTTAGAATTATTAATCGAGAGTTGAACATCACAAAAAATGAAAGCAGTTTGAATATAGTGAATACGAATATATTGATTCAGAACAGACATATGTGATGCATTAATGAAATAAAAGAGTTTTCTATGACAATAGTTGTTTGAATAAGCAAAGAAAAATACAACTCGGAAATTCAAATGAAACAAAAGCCTTCAATGATTTGGCAGAGGAGCAGTGATTATGTTTGGAGTCTCTGATGCTTCAAACTGGATTTCTTTGGCATCAATCATGTCTTGAACCTTATTCTTCAGGGCCCAGCAGTTGTCCGTAGTATGCCCCGGGCTATCAGAGTGGTATGTGCACCTTTCGTTGGGATGATAGTTAGGAGCAGAAGTGTTTGGATTCCGGAGAGGAGCCCTTAAGGTAATCAGCCCTGCCTTCAACATTTTCTGTAGCGCTTGAGCCAGTGACATGTTGATCTTAGTGAATTGTCTTTTGGGTGCGACCTCCTTACGTTGCTGCCCCTGTCCTTGTTGAGCAGGCATAGGATTAGAGATCTGGGTTGCCCCTACATGTTGATCATGACGACTCTTTTTACCATGCACAGCATTGGACTCTTTTCTTCCATGGTAAGGCTTTTTCTGAGTGTTAGGAGGTGTAGCCTCTTGAATCTTCCCGCTTTTGATGCCAGCTTCAATCCTTTCCCTAGTCAAGATAAGGTCTGTAAACCCAGCAGAAGAATTCCCAATCATATGGTTGAAGAACGGACCAGACAGGGTCCCCAAGAACATATCCACCAGTTCACGGTCAGACAAAGGTGGCTGCACCCTTCCAGCAAGGTCTCTCCACTTTTGAGCGTACTCCTTAAATCCTTCACCCGTCCCTAGTGACATACCCTGGAGTTGGGTACGCGTAGGAGCGAGGTCGGAATTATATTGATACTGTTTATAAAATGCAGTAGCCAAGTCCTCCCAGTTACGAATACTGGCTCCATCCAGCTGATAGAACCATTCGAGTTGAGTCCCTGAAAGACTATCCTGGAAGAAGTGGATCCATAAGTTCTTGTCTGCAGTATAAGGTTGGATTTTCCTTACATACGACCGAAGGTGCAGCTTAGGACAGGAAGCTCCGTCGTACTTTGCAAAGGCGGGTGCTTTGAATTTATGTGGGATCACCACCCCAGAGGATAAGCCTAGGTCTCTGAAATCCAGACCGGGAACCTTCTGTATTTCCATGGCGCTCATACGGTCTTCCAGCTGTTTGTACTTATCCTCAGCAGGAGGGTACTGCTCCTCATTGTAATCTGTCTCGTTGTCAGAGACCACGGGACTAGGAACCCTTCTTTCTTGGGGACTGTCTTTCCCTACAGAGGAAGTAGCCAGATCAGCCTCATTTTGTAGTCCATTCCCAAACCTCCGTCCGGTGTTGAACAGCACAGTCCTCTTCTTCTTCTTCTTCAGAATCAGAGTCTTCAACTCCTGTTGACCCTGGGCTAAGCTCATGACCAACTCTTGGAACTGGGCGTTCTGGGCCTGGAGGGCCTTGATAGCTTGTTCAGTAGTAGGCTCAGAAGACATGATGATTGCTGAAATAAACAGCGAAGAAGATGAGCGACCTGTAAAAAGTGTACCTGTAATGCAATGATATGTATGATATGCATGCAATGTTTTCAAGGATCTCGCGGGGTAAACAGAGAAGCTCGTTAGAAGTTGAATCTGGTGGCTTGATTGAAGGCACTTCATGTTGTTGAGGGTCCTTCTTCAAGAGTCAAGGCTCACCATATCGAGTGGGTCATAGCCCCTGACTCAAGTCATCATGTTTTGATCTCCAAACAACCTTGGCTAGAGGAAAATAAATCCCCTTTTGCCCCTTGCTAGACATTTGATTAATCATGACCTGCATCACAAGCCCTTGAGATCCTTGAAATGGTTAAGGAAATGTTATGGTATGATGTTATGATGTGTATGATGTCATGTGCATGGATGCAAAGGTGTGAGGTGTAAGTAAGCCCTGTAATAAGTCCAGTTTAAGGACTATAAACAAAACCTGTAAGTAACTCAATGTTGTCAGATAACAAGTATGGGCAAGTATTTCAAGTTTGAAGGCACACAAGTCACACAAAAGAGCCCTTAGATTTCAGGCCAGCATGAAGTTTAGGTACTACCCTCTTGAAGTTAGTTGGCTCAAAACCTGTCCTATCAAAAGTAACCGGGTTCTAAGGAGCTCAATATCATAGGGTTGTTTTCTATGTTCATTGTTTTGATTTAGCCACTGAACTGGCGATCAAAATATTCTAAGAAAACAACCCTCAATGAGTGTAGTATCGAGTATCTACCAACTTCGGACTACACCAAAGTCGGTCATCTCACTACCCCTAAAGAGGCCAGGATGGTTAAGTAAGGTTCCTAAGGTCAGTTGATGCTTCACGACACCACGCGGCTGCCCTGTACTCTCCTTGACTTGACTCAAGGGTTACCGGTACTCACCAAAGTGCCACACCAACGTAGCAACTGCTTCAACCATGTCGGTATACCCCGCACAGTTCCCTCATAGTTTGCTGCTACTTCTAAAGGGTATCCCCAGATCTGGGTTAGGATCTATAAAACTCCGATACAAGCCCTCAAAATTAAAGCATACAAGGCATACAATTGAAAACATAGTGATCTAATCCTAAGGTACACCTCACTTATTAAGTTTCCCCAGCAGAGTCTCCAGTTCTGTGATCGGTGGAAATAGAACTGACTGTTTTGGAATGCTGGTTCGCGAAATGTCGCGGTAAGCAAGAGTCACCACCGTCTTTTATTTTCTCCAACAAGGAAAGGACAAAAGCACAGCAAAATTCCTTTTCGAGATGTTTCTCAGTTTGGGAGGTAGATTATAGAAAGGGAAGGTGTTAGCACCCTTTCTATCCGTGGTTATCCAAGGGCTCTTAGGTACTTGCTCACTATGTTTTCAAAAATGTTTGCTTTTCTTGTGTATGTGGGTTTTGAAAAAAAGTTTGTTTGAAAAACTTCTAGGTAACTCTTGTATCAGTCCTCAAGAGTGTATGAAGTGTTTGTCTGAAAACTTTTGTTTGAAAGTGTAGGTGCGAAAAGTATTTTTGTTTTTTGAAAGAGCAAGTACCTTAGAGAAATCTACCTACTCAAAAGAAATTAAGCTATGTAAATGTCCTTTAGACAGTACTATCCCACTATTGAGAAGTAGGTAGCACCGTCGTTGGAGTTATTCGGGTCAATTCGATTATAGGGACATGTGTGGTCATCAAAGCAATAGTAGGACACCTTAGCGGTAACCCTAATGTCCTAGATCCTTTTTATCCGAGGCAACTGTTTCGAGGCAACTGGATCTTTAGACAGGAGGGCGACCTCTAAAACACCCTATACTTGATGACCACGTCGAGGCAACCAAGTGAGGCGTACCCTAGGAGTGGCATGTGCACGTGTGTCAGGTTTCATTTAAATTATCTTTGAACATGCATCATTGTGAGCTACGGGTTGATTTTATTTTTCATACAAGTTTTGCATGCATAATTAGCAATTAATAATTGTGCGGAATATAAACTGCGGAAAGTGAATCTACGCTATTACAAGGCGTCGGGTTTTACATCGCCAAAAACATAACCCTTTTGGAAAATAAATGCGAGAAAGTAAAGAAAGTGATAAAAGCATAATTACCTATTACATTCTCGGAGCAGATACATAAATATCATCAAAAATAATAATAATGCGCAAAAGAAATTAAATCGGGGACGTCCTTAGGGTTTTGACCCTTTTTGAGAAAAGAATGGAATTATGGTCTTTTTTGCAATTAAATAAATATTAAACCTAATTTACTAATTAATTAATTAATTAAAAGAAAAAGTATTTTTTGTGTTTTTTAGGTCTTTAATGAAAATAAAATAAAAATAAAATAAAGTCAAAAGTTAGTAAAACCCTAATTTCTATATTAATTTTATTTATTGTGGAAAAAATTCAATATTACCCTAATTAAACTAAATCAATTTATTAGTATTTATTTACAAAAATAATAATTAAATTTAATTAATAAAATATTATTTTATTTGTGTTCTGAATTTATTATGAAAATGTTAATTAATTTGCTGGTTAGTAATTAATTAAAAAAAACAAAAAATAAATAAAGCAAATGAATGAAAGAAAATAAAATGTAAAATGAAAACCCAGGGGGGGTTTGGGCCAGCAAGGAGGTGAGCAAGCAGATTCCAGGCCCATTCGTTTGCCAGTCCGTTTGACTTTTGTAGATTGGCTGCATGTGCATTGACCAAGGTGTATGGTAGTCATCATCTTTGGCCATAGGATCCACGCTTGAGGCCACATGGCGCTTGTGAATTGGAGGTATATGGTACACCTTCTTTTGAACCCTGCACGCAATTATGTGAAGAAAAAAGAGAATGAATATTTTGGGGGACCTGGGATTCGAACCCAGGTCCCATAGGTCATATGCATGCGCGCTCTCCACTCAGCCAAGCTATTCCAATTGTTATTACAATAAGCAAATAGTATTATATGAATCAAACAAGCAATATCCTGGAAATCAAAAACGCGCGCGTTTTAGTTTGAACGGGCCAATCAGACGCGAACACGCCTTCATCTTCTCAAATAGACACTGTGTTTTTTCCTGCGGATTCGATTCCGCAACAAAATCCGTTGCTTTCTCTTATAATGAGTTATAGGCCACGAAAATGCCAGCCAGAGCCATCATCCTGTTCGTCTCATTCTCCTAAATTCGTCCATGGCTATGGCTTGTACCAATTATTCCTGTAAAACAAAAACCCCAAATTGCAACCTCCAAAACCCTAGGTTCGGGTAGGGAGATCTAGGCTACAACAATACAATTGAATAATGCAGGATGCCTGGAAATTGAATGGTGAACACAAATATGCCAAGATATTAAAGAAAAGGCGCAAGAATTGGAGGTTGAGACTCCATGTTCAGAGCAAGGTTCGAGACAACTTACAGTGCGTTGTAGGGGGTCTTAGGACGTGGTGTCGATCGTGTTAGCTTCAGTGGACAGCAAGGAAGGGAACCACGTTCTTATTTTTGTCTGAAAACGCCTGCAATCCTGTTCTTGATCTCCCACTTTTCCAACAATTTTTCAGTTTTGCCTTGGCCATTTTAGCAATGCTTAGGTCGTGAATTAGGTTTAGGCTTCTTGTATATGTATAAGGCAATCAGTCTAGGTTTAAATTTGGGCTTGCATCTTGGTGTATTGAAGTTTGGAGATTTGGTTGACCACCATTGAAAACCTTTCCAAATTTGAAGCAAATCTAAGATTTTATGCATAAAAATGGCTTAGCACGAATTGGTTAGTTGGCACATGATATATGAAAGTTGTTCAACTCATAAAGATACTATTCCATTGATTTTTAGATTTTATTTGAATTATTATAGATTTAAAATGAATTAAATCAATAAAAATTAAATAAAATAGAAAAATAAATGTTTGATCTTGAAATTAATCATGGGACACGTGTGTGGCATGACAAGGTTGAATCAAGTGGAAGAAAGTGGGCCCTTTTGTCAAAAATTGAAGTTTTAAGGATAGTTGACTTTTGCAAATTCATAAAAATTTCCCAACTTCTCCAATGCACAACTTGCTCAATTTTGATCCTATGACCATGTTTTTGGACATTTTGGAAAGGTCTTAAAGTCCTCTAACCAACGCCTTTTGTCCCATGTCATTTGGATTTACCAATCTCAAGCTATGGTCTTTGACTTAAAGTGCATTTTTGTTGACTTTTGAAATTGACCTATAATGTAGAAATTGATAACTTTTTGTGAGAGAATTTCTTGGACTTGGAATGTGAAGATGAGTTGTAGGAAATTTCATACCCTTCAAAATGAGCATTGGATGGGATTTTTCTGATGAACCATGAAAAAGTTATGCCCTGGTCAAGATACAGTTGACTTTTCTACTGTCCAAAAATAGTAACTTTTGCATCTTTGATGACTTTTGAGCCATTCTTGTGGAATCATGATCAAGACTTGATCAAATGATGATTGTGAGCTCAAAATAAGATGTTGACCAAAAATTTTGACTTTTGACTGCAAAATGACCATTTTACCCCTGCAGTTGATTGTGAAGAAAATGGAGCTTTTGACTGTGCAAACTGGCATTGTGAGACTTGAGACTTGACATATAGATGCTTGACAATATATATAGGCCTATTGGACTTGATTGGACCACTGAAAACCTCAGATTCCTTGACAGAACCAAAACCCTAATTTTGACTGGCTTAGGAGGTATTTGGACTGTGCAATCCTTGAGAAATCTTGAACCATTTGAAGATGATTCTTGATAAATCTTGAAGAATATGGGAGGGCAAATTTTGGGGTACAACAGTTACTGTACCACGGCGCACACGTCAATGGGGGAAACTCCTTTCTCCTTCGTATACGGCATGGAAGTTGTTCTACCAATTGAAGTACAAATACCTTCTCTGAGAATCATAAAAGATGCAGGGCTGAATGAAGATGAATGGATTCAAACTCGGCTTGACCAGTTGAACTTGATTGATGAGAAGAGGCTTACGGCTGTCAGTCATGGCCAGATGTACCAAAAACATATGATCAAAGCTTTTAACAAAAAGCTTAGACGTCAGGTATATCAGGTTGGTGATTTGGTAATCAATCGTATCATATTTCCATAAGGTGATCCCAGGGGCAAATAGACTCCTACATATGAGGGACCATTTGTGATCAAAAGCATATTCTCTGGTGGAGCAATGATCTTAACCACTATGGATGGCAACGACCTTCCGCACCCTGTGAATGCGGACATAGTCAAAAGATACTACGCATAAGATACCCGCTAGGTTGACACACCTAGGCAAAACAAGGGCATCCCGGCAAACCACAAAGGTTCAGGCAAAAATCAGGGATAAAATACAAAAAAAAATTGTACACCCGGCAAGCTGAAAACCCGAAAGGGTGGCTTGGGCAAAAAAGGGTATCCCGGTGGACTGAAAACCCGAAAGGGCAGTCCAGGAAAAAGTTAGGGAATTAAAGCGTATGACTATGTCCCGTTGGATCACCTTACAGACGACCTCTAGCATCGACTGACAAATTTAAACGGCTCTAATCAGTCCAATCAACTTCGGACAAGGCAGCAACTGGACAATACGCTCAGAGACACGAAGGCTATAGCAGAATAGGAATCCCATAGGATTATTTCACATAGCTATCTTTTCTTTGTATCAAATTTTTACTTTCTACGACGACATTCTCTTACTAGAATGTTCGTCTCATTGTACAAAAATACTTATTCAAGTTAATACAAAGATATCCCTTTGAAAGTGCAAAACTATCTATTTTTTTTATTGCCGTGTTCTGTTTGCGAAAACGTCCAATGATTATTTTTGAACATATGCATTTGAACGTGACTACTGTTTACAAATGGACAAAAAATAAGAACAGAAAATAGAAAGACAGTCACTAATGGCTTTAGAAATAGGATAATATCTTTAGACTATTCTATAAAATCTCCCGCAGGTACCTTTTCCAACAAGAATGGAAATCGGGGCATCCCGCTGTAGGATCGCCATAATATCTCCAATACGCATCCTAATGGTATCAAGTGCTCTCACACCCCCGGCGGAACAAAAATTCTGGTTACAGCTCCAAAGATTCCTCAGTAAAAGTTGCCCAATTTCTCAGGATTCCCCAACAGGATTTCACAAGGTCCACAAGCAATGCACGGCGTTTCCCCTTACACAACAGAGTTTATTTCTATAAAAAATGGAAGCTCATCAACACTTCAACTTAAAAACATGAAGACTTACACTCCTTGTACCCAGCAGTCCTCGGGGATTTATTTTCCCCGACTCCAGCAACACTGCGGCATAACGGTTAATGTGTCTGTCCATACATTACATCCATACATCATAGCATTGACAACACAGATGCGTACATCATAATCTCATTTATTTTGAGAACATCATTGCACCATGCATTTCATACATCATGACATTGCATGCAACTAACCTTTCATCTTTTTCAGGAAAGATCAATCAATAGAGAATTATCGTCAAATTTTCAACAAGTCAATTACAGATCAATTCCCAAGAAAGGACTGGTCAACCATCTACATAACAAATATTTCTTTCACACCCCTGTCAGTTCAGTTTAAATATCCTAATGGTTTATTATGATTCTTTCCCGCATACGTCTTCTCTGGTTCAGATAAATCTCTCAATGATTTTTTCTGATTCTTCTCCAGATCCCTGCCAGTTCAGTTTAAATCTCCCAATGGTTTATTCTGATTCTTTCCCGCAGATGTCTTCTCTAGTTCAGATAAATCTCTCAATGATTTGATCTGATTCTTCTCCAGATCCCTGTCGGTTCAGTTTAAATCTCTCAACGATTTATTCTGATTGTTTCCCGCAGACGTCTTTTCTGGTTCAGATAAATCTCTCAATGATTTGTTCTAATTCTTCTCCAGATCCCTGCCGGTTCAGCTTAAATCTCTCAACGGTTTATTCTGATTATTTCCCGCAGACGTATTCTCTGGTTCAGATAAATCTCCCAACAATTTATTCTGATTCTTCTCCAGATCCCTGCTGGTTCAGCTTAAATCTCTCAATGGTTTATTCTGATTCTTTCCCGCAGATGTTTCCTATGGTTCAGATAAATCTCTCAACGGTTTATTCTGATTCTTCTCCAGATCCCTGCCGGTTCAGCTTAAATCCCTCAACGGTTTATTTTGATTCTTTCCCGTAGATGTTTTCTCTGGTTCAGATAAATCTCCCAACGATTTATTTTGATTCTTCTCCAGATCCCTGTCGGTTCAGCTTAAATCTCTCAACGGTTTATTCTAATTCTTTCCCGCAGATGTTTCCTCTGGTTCAGATAAATCTCTCAACGGTTTATTCTGATTCTTCTCCAGATCCCTGCCGGTTCAGCTTAAATCTCTCAACAGTTTATTCTGATTCTCTCTCGAAGATGTTTCCTCTGGTTCATATAAATCTCTCAACGATTTATTATGATTCTTCTCTAGATCCCTGTCGGTTCAGTTTAAATCTCTCAACGGTTTATTCTAATTCTTTCCTGCAGATGTTTCCTCTAGTTCAGATAAATATCCCAACGATTTATTCTGATTCTTCTCCAGATCCTTGCTGGTTCAGCCTAAATCTCTCAATGATTTATTTTGATTCTTTCTTAGTAGGCACTTTCTCTGTTTCAGATAAATCGCTCTAAAGATTTGTTCTGATTCTTTTCCAATTGAAATCAAGATCAGACTTAGTCCATTTTCTGTCAAGAGTAAACCTTGGATGGCATTTACAATCCCATCTCCGGCAAATCTCCATCATTCCTCCAAATGGCATATATAATCCCATTCCCATTTCATCTTCGAGTGCAAATTTCAGGGCACTCTAGTGTCCAATCATTTTCCACTTTCAAGTCACGAATGGTGGATCCGCCAATCTAAATCTTCAGGTTTAAGAAGATACAACAGGGGCAGCTGTTGTACCCCAAAATTTTCCCTCTCATTTATCAAATATTTTTTCACAATATCTCCTTTGGTTCAAGACTGTACAAGGATTGATCAGCTCAAGACACCACCTTAAGCACTGATGACTGAAATTAGGGTTTGAGGTTGCACAAGGATAATTGAACTTTTAATGCCTCATATAACTTTCATAGATCATTATGGACCCCCAATATTTCTCATGTCAAGTTTCAAGTCTTGGATCACATTTTTGCTCAATCAACTGATCAGTTGACCTAAAAATATATTGTATTGGGGAAAAAGTCAATTGTGGTCAATTTTCGGTCAAACTTCATAATTTTTTATCCATTTCAATATTGTGAACTCATATATGTCATTTGATCAAGTTTGGACCACAATTCCTCAAGAAATTTAATCAGATCATCAAAAGGGCAAATGGTCAAAATTAGGGTTTTTGACTAAGAATGGGCAATTTCTGATTTTTGACCTAGCAAATGGTTAATTGGTTTGAGACATGTTCTCAAGAGTTAAATTGCATCATTTTGACCTAATGGCATGACTCAAAACATCCCTCAAGATCAATTGATTGATAGTTGATTTTCAGTCAACTGATCAAAAGTCAATTGTACACTGAAAAGTCAAACTTTGACTTTTTTTGTCAAAATCAAGTGTCAAAGATCACAATTCATAAAAACATGTCAAAATATGAAACTTGTTCATCAATAAATAAATAAAAGTCAAGATTTCATTTTGAAAAGTCAAAATTTCCAAACTTAGAAATTTTTCTAAGTGTTGAAAACTTCATATTTTTTTACAACTTTGAGCCAATTTTTCACCATGATGCAAGATGATTCAAAGGAAACTTTCAACATGAAAGTTGTAGATCTAAATGATATCTAAAATATTTCTTTACACAACTTCTCCTAGAAGTGCATGGATTTCAAGTTATGATTTTGTGAATACATGTTCATGAAACTAAACACTTAGTGAAAATTTTGCCCTAGTTTAGGCAGGATTTTGACCTAACTTCATGGCAATTTTTCACATAGTTCCAAGAGGAATTTTCAAAAGTGATTCAAAGAGGGGTTTTATAGAAAATTACAAGCTTTATAAAATGTCCAAGAAATCCTTGAGATCATGTTTGATCAAGGATAACCGAAGGCATGAAGTTGGCATTTCATTCTTGAATTATAGGTCAATTTCATGATGAGCAAGAATTTAAATCCATGTTTAGGTTGCACAATGTTTGCTTTGCAGACCTCAAACTTGTTTTGTACTCCATAATTAATACTTGGCACAGTTGTTAGAGGCTTCAACTCAAGCATTCAATGCATTGCCCATGCTTATTTCCATTTTGGGAAGAAAGTGCACATTGCCATTTTGGAAAAGTAGCTTTATGCACAAAATCTGTTCTTGAGCTTTGCACTTGTTCTATTTTGATCATACACGACCTATAACCGAAAAGAAAATTGTCTCAAGCCTCTAACAAGTCAGCCCATGCTTGTACTTTACCTTGAAACCATGTTTACTCTTTTCTTCAAAATCAAGTAACATATCCATAACTTGTACTTGTGTGATTATGACTCTCTCAAGCCTCACATCCTTTTCCTTACTTATGAACAAGTCATTTGCATCAAAACACACACATACACAAGCCCTCAAGCTCACTAGAACTTAGAACTGTAACACAAAACTCCATTCTTGCATAATCTGACCAAAAACTTGAAACTCACATCTCTCTCGTGCGTTTCCAAGCCTTTTGGTTCCTAAAGCATCTAAACATCAAATACAACTCATCCATGACCCTGTTTCATACCTGTAACACCTCCATCATCAAGTTCCATTTTCAAAAACAGGGGTCTGCAAGTGGACTTCTCCAGAACTCCTCGGCCACTTTCAGCTCAAACCAAGTATCACATTAGCTTCCTAGGAACTTGAGGAAGCTAACCCAATCACTAGGACTCATTGAAAGCTGCTCAAACTCAAAACATGATACCCTCTTGCAAGGTGAGTATTCTGACTTTTAAACTCTTCATATAGGCATCATTTGGTTTCCATTTGTGAAGATAAAATGTAGACATCATAGCCCTGAAACTAACCATGTCCTTAGGATTCATTTATGTTGCCTGAGTAGTGAGAATTTTAAAGTTGAATTTTCTGAAAAAATTAGGTCAGATTTAGTACTATTCAAAATTCATGCTCATTTTTTATTTATAGCTTTAGTTATTTATATGACTGAACTCGTGATGAAATTTGGAGCAAGTTTCATGTTTATACTTTTACAAATGGTTGAGAGATGAAGAAGTTACAGGATTTGAATTCATGACTGGTTATAGTGCGAGGAAGAAGATGAAGTCATCTTCAGGAACGTGTTTCAAATATATATATTTATGGTTTGACATAAGTTAACGGATGTATCACCACCTCAGTGGTTAAAGCGCGCGCCTGTAACCAGAGGGACCTGGGTTTGAGCCCTAGTGGTACCCTTTTGATTCTTTTTTCATATTTTCTCTTCTTTTTTTTGAAGGCAGACGCTGGGCTCCCTTTTGTTGGGCCTGGTATTTTGCTTATCTTAT
Source organism: Vicia faba (assembly GCA_948472305.1). NCBI lineage: Eukaryota > Viridiplantae > Streptophyta > Magnoliopsida > Fabales > Fabaceae > Vicia > Vicia faba. Next base: position 1,260,407,213 of record OX451739.1, on the reverse strand, counting down.
ACTCCCTGTTTCACTTTGATACATCCTGGCCCATTTTCTTTCTTTTATATTTTTATTTTTCTTATTATTATTATTATTAATATTATTATTTTTATTTTTATTAATAAAAATACAAAAAAAATATTTTTATTTTATTATTTATATTTATTTAGTTTATTTTTCTTCATAAAACAAAAGAATAAAAAACATTTCCTTTAATAAATTAATTTCCTTTTTTTAAATACTTAGATAATTAGTCTTAATTATTATTATATTATTTTCTTGTAAATTAAAATCAATTTAGAACTTAGGACTTTTATTTAATTAATTTTATTTACTAAATTAATCAAATTCACAAAAAAAAAACCCTAAAAAACTTATTTTCTTTAATAAATTAATTTCTTTTATTAACTTAGTTTTAATTTTCTTATTCTATTCAATTATTTTATTTTAATTTAATTAGGTCAAAACTTTTAATACAAAAAAAATTCATTCCCTTACCTATTCATACTTGTACATTATATTCATTTCATTTTTTCTACATTTATTCAAGTTCAATATGGTTGTAATAGATAATTAGGATTTTAATTTCTTGTAATTCCTCATTTGTAATTTGTATATCCCCTCCCCTAATGATGTAATAGCTTAGTATTTTTATTTTCCGCAATTTAATACTTTATATACAAATGCTAGTAATTAGAGTTTCTATGGAAATATTAAAACTAACAAATAGCAAACCCTAATCAAGATAAATCAAGCATGTAAACCAATACACTTCCATACATACACCCTTAGGGTAAATCCACTTTGTTGCTTTACCAAAATGGCCAAATTATGCATGTGAGGTGTCTTAGCAAAAATAAATCAAAATACAAGATTATAGTCCCTCGATGACGCTATCAAAGTTGCCTTTCAAAAATGATCTTAGTCCCTTAAAAAATGCTAAGATATCTTACAACATTGCTAATCATGGCTATACAATGACCCTTTCCTGTCCCTTTTACATCCAAAGATAGGGTTATTTACCAAATCAATGGTAAGATAACAATGTCAAAGGAAAGAGGAAATAAACATGAAAGACTTTTGAGTAGGTAGAATGTTCCTAGTTGCTTGCTCATTTTCAAACCAAAACATCCTTGCTATTTTCAAAACAAACACTAACACTTTCAAAACACCTTTCAAACTTGAAAACATTTTCAAAGCATCAATACTTTTGTATACGTTCTTACGAACGAGAATCATTACAAAGTTTGCCTAAACGATGGCGCCCTTTTCAAAATACTTTCAAAAAACACATAAAGCACATTTTCAAACAAAAGCAAGTGATCTAGCAAGCAACTAAGAGCCCATAGATAACTACGGATGAAAAGGGTGCTAATACCTTCCCTTTTCATAATCTACCCCCCGAACTCAAGAAAACACCTCAAAGGTCTTTCATGTTCTTTTCAGCCTTTCCTTTTGGATAAAAGAAAAGTCGGTGGCGACTCTTGATATTCGTAACAATTGCGATCAAACGCAAAACGACCAAGTCAGTTCTCCCATCGGGTTACACTCCACATACGTTTTGGATTTGGAATCTATCTTGGCTTCCACAAACCTTTATGGGAAATGAATCGGTGGGGTATATGGATGAGGAACAACAATAGGTGTTTCCTTCTCTACCTCCTCGACAACCTCCCTTTCGGATGGTGTCGGTGTATTTTTCCGAATCTCTACTCTTTTCTCCTCAGAACTCTTCTCAACCTCATTTTTAATTTCTTCCACCATATTATCACTCTCCTTAGGGTTTTCGATTTGTTTTTCACCACTGGTTATTACAACATCCACATGCTCCTCGGGAAAAGGTCCTAGAGGTTTTTGTTCAAGCAATGAGATTTGAGTCTCCAAGGCCATGTTGTGAGTCGCGAGGGACTCAAATGCATTATTCAGCTGCCTAAGGGTTTCATTGTTATGGAGACTTTGTTTTCTAAACTATTCATTTTGGACAGTTTGTGCCTCTATATAGTGCTCTATCATAGATTCTAGCCTAGAGTGAGTCACTATCACATTGAAATCCTCCATTGATATTTCTAGGTTTAAATTATGGGATTCATGTGGTTCCTTAAAGTGAGTTAACATCTCATTTTGTATCTCCAAATAGCACTCCATCATCATAGATTCTAGCCTAGAGCGAGTTAGTGTCGCAGTGAGATCCTCCATTAATGTGTCGAGAGTGGAATTTTGGGATTCTTGCGACTCCTCAAAATATTGGGCGTGGTGATTGTAGAGGAAATTGGTTGAGGATAAGTTAGAGTCGCATTGTAATCCTCCATTAATGTTTCGAGATCGGATTTATGGGATTCTTACGACTCCTCGAAATGTTCAGATTGGTAGTAGAGGTGATTGGGGTAAGAGTGAGTTAGTGACACATTGAAATCCTCCACTAATATTTTGAGGTCGGATTTATGGGATTCTTATGATTTCTCAAAATACTGAGAGTGGGAGTTGTATAAAATTTTTGGGTGATACATAGTAATTAAGGTAAGAATGCCTTAGTTTATACGCTACAACAACGGAAATAACAATATTGACTGTTGGTCCCCGGCAACAGCGCCAAAAACATGATGCATTCGCAAGTGCACGGAAACATAGAAGCAATATAAAAGATTATTGAACCCACATAGACCAATGTCAACCTACTGTAAACTACCGTAGCATTGTAAATCTAAGGCTAAAGAATAAATTATTTAGGGGAAACGAAGAACTAAAACTGAAATAAATTAAGATTAAGGAAATATATATGAAAAGAGAGACCGAAATGTGTATTTCGTGTACCTCTGGGACTCTGTAACTCATTGGCTTATACTGATGTTAAAAATATATTTAGTATAAAATATCAATTTAAAGACTGAACCTCACACTCTCGTGGTTTTGAATAAAGACGCATTCCTTAACCATGAGATTTTGCTCTCACTCGCCCATTTTAATTAAGGAATGTGTTTCTAAAACTGAAGAAGTTCTAATTAATCCTAAATCGATCTCACTGTGTTTAGAATTAATGCCTAGTTTCTACTATTTGGTTCAACCCCCACACTCTCACAGTGCCGACTCGAACCTTAGTTAATTTTCCACTCTCGTGGAAAAATTGTGTTAAGTAACCTCTCACTCTCGTGACAAAGCTATTTAAATTAAGTTTAAAAACAAAGACCGAAACTAAATTTGCAAACAGATATTTTGCCAAATTATTTCCAAGTCCCGTCGGGAATGAAGATCCTCACATACCAGACTCTAAATAATTTAGTTGGACATACTATTGATTGAAAACAAATTAAGAATAGCAATTGCAATTAAAAACAAGATGCTAATTAAATTTGATAAACAAAGCAATAATGACAAATAATAATAATAATAATAATAATAATAATAATAATAATAATAACAATAATAATAATAATAATAATAATAATAATAATAACAATAATAATAATAATAATAATAATAATAATAATAATAATAATAATAATAATAATAATAATAATAATAATAATAATAATAATAATAATAATAATAATAATAATAACAAGTGATACGATAAAGAACCTGTAAATGCGAGATATAAAGAACTTGAAATAAACTTCTATTATGATGGAAAGATTGTGATCCAAAAGTACATATATTATAGGCCTAAAACTAATGGTGTGGTAGTTCTCCGATGTGAGAAACGACCACTTTTACAAATGTGACTTCTGCCTAAAACTATGAACAACACTTCTACGCTCAAACTTGGATCCCCCAAAAAAAGACTGCTTGATTCTTTTATAGTAAGAACTAATGGAAGTTACTTTTAGATTCATGTGAGAAGTAGTGGAGATAATGGGAAGTTGAAGAAGGTGATGATAGTGGGGAGTTAGAGATAGTGGAGATAATGGAGATCATGGTCGGAGAAGTTGAGAAAATCAAGGAAGCTTTGTTGCAAACATGGAGAGACCATGTAATAAACAGACTGTGGCGAGGGGCGTGACTTGTTTGTCATGGGGCACACAAGTAAAAATTGTGTCAACCGGAAGACATGTGTGCCGAGGGGAACACATACACACATATTGTGGCGACTGAAACATATGTGTGCCGATGGGTACACATACACACATATTATGGTGACCGGCAGGAGGCTGTGATGACTGTCACAGTCCTTTGATGCAGTTTCTTATGTTTTCTGCTACAGAGTCACACATTTTCTGTCATTTCTTCCTCTTTTCTTATGTGAGTCTCGGGAAATGTAAATACCTGAAATGAAATAGGAATACTGGCATAACAAGATAAAATGAATGAAAAACAATATAAAAGTGCATGTGAATCAAGTTGAATATATGATATAATTTCACGTTATCAGCAGAATGATAAACTTCATCATTTATAACAAGCATAGCATTCGTTGTAGGATTTGCAACATGATAAATCTCATTATTAACAACAAAAGTAGTGTGTGCCACATGAGGTGCAGAAGAAGCAAGAGTTTGAACAAATGGAGCAACTTGAGCAGCAGGATTGTAACCTTCTTGCATGAAATTCTCAAGCATTATGCATGGGTAACCGCGAGGCATACAATATTGAGCAGCAGTAACTAGAGTAATAGAGATAGGAATTGACAGAACCTCTGAAATAACGGATGTTTGTTGTGGTTGAGTATCATTAGGAGACGGAGGAAGAGGTGGTGTCTGATTCTTAGCAACCACCAACGATTCTACCAAAGCAGTCAGGTTGGCCATACCAGCTCTCAAAGCAGCAACTTCCTCGCGCAGCTCACAATTCTCTTGTTCAAGATTTTCCAAATTCTTTCTAGAATTAGTCCGAGTGTTGTAGCGATGAGACAGTTTGCCGAATGAACAAATAAGAGAAACAAGTAAGACACCCGTGAATGGACAGGAATGCAAAAAATATGTGCAAAATGATGCATGATATGCAATGCATATGATTTATTTTGTTTATTCAAGGAACTTAAAGAATCATAATCAATTGCAAATATTAAAGTACTAACACATTTGGAAATACTGAAATAACTTTGAAATAGATTACAACTTTTAGTACAAGTTTCAAAAATCCTAAGTACAAGAGAATAAAGATTGAATTTAAAAATTCTAAGGATCCAAAGTTGATGAAGATATCTCCACACACTGACGTTTTCCCATGATTCTTGAAATTTGAGCCTTCAACTGATTGTTCTCTTCTGCATACTTGTCGGTGATTTCTTTTCATCCACCAGAATCAGAAAATGGGTGACCAGGACTTAACTGAGCTCTAGAGGAAAATAAATCCTCTTGCTTCTCCATCATTCCCACAACACAAATCTCAAGAATCTCAATCAAGTCATCCTTCTCTTTCAATTTTGTATAGTAGGACACATGTAAAGTCTAGTACTTGTTCTTCCATGCTTCCTTCTCTTTCTGCATCCTAACCAGGGCAAGCTGAAGTTCTTCCGCATCATCTAAAAGAGGAGTGGTAGTCCTCATAAACAGCTCCTCACGAGAATAAGGCGTCTTCTACTGAATTTCCCTCGCTTGTACCCAACGAAGATGAGGCTCTAAGGAAACAGCTCCTCTTGGTCCCAAGTCTTTTCTACCCTTTCTATGAATATGGCGCCAAGCCTTTTCAATTGCTTCCTTAGCTGCCTTGTGATCTTCTCCTTCTTTGAGAAAGAAACCAATTAGATGAATGTTGTTTTGCTTGTCTCTCATTGGATATCCAAGTTAACGACGCACAAGAACGGGATTGTAGTTAATTCCTTCCTTTGTTCCAAGAAGAGGCACATTGGGGAAACTACCACAAAAGTCAATAATCTCCACATCATAAATAATATCAATCAATGTCAAAATTAGTGAGAGCCATAATCTCTATGGCCCAACGCGGTTCCTTCTTGATATCCTAAAAAGCAATAAACTGAGGTAAGTGAGAAACAAACCACTGATATAACAATAATGTGCAACAGATGACCATCCATACCTGATAGAAATTCCGAAGATGGATGGAATAATAAGTATCTCCTAGTCGCATAGGGACTGGATTTCCAATCAGAAAGACCCTAATGGCATTAAGATCCACAAATTTGTCGATGTTAGGAAACAAGAAAAAACCATAAGCAAGCAAAGCAAAGATAGCCTCAAAAGCAGTTGTACTCTTCATCTTGGAGAAGTAACGAGCTTTCTCCAATAGAAACTGAGCAGGTAAGCCTCTGATTCCTCCTTTGGTAGTCATGTTAGCCTCAATCTCAGACTTCTTCAAGTGAATCATGGTATCAATCTCATGAGACTTAGGCTCTCCTTCTAAACCGGTGAACAGAACACAATCAATAATAGGTAAACCAAGAAAAGTGGGCATCAATTGATAATCAAGAAAAGTAAAACACCAGTGTAACAGATCATAGAATTGGACCAACATAGAAAGAATACCCTATTTCATCTTGAGCTTCATAAGAGGCACAATGGCTCCATACTTCTTCCGGAAATCTGTAGAACTCTCAATATCAGGAATCAAACTCATTAGCTCCTCTATCTTAGGATCCTTGAAAATGTACTTCCGAGTCTTTCTCTTTCCAAAATCCATGGTCAAAAAATACCTGAGATATTTTCAAAAATCAACCTTAAGTTCCTTGAATCAACTATTTAAAGCATGCTCATGGGTGCTTGAATGCATGATGATGCAACAATCACACACAAGATCACAAACATGTGGGTTCATAGGTTTAACGTCACGACATGAAGTCAAAGGTACTACCCACAAGTTAATGGTTTATCACCTGCGGACAAGGTTCTAAAAAGTTCCCATAGTCTACATTCTTCCTTCGGATATTATCAACGCCCCGATTTGCTCAGTAATTAGTAATATTCTCTGGAAAAACTTGTCTGAGTGTAGTATCGCGTGACAACCACTTCTGGATTACTCTGTCATAGTTTCTGCAATACACCTAAAAGGTCAAGATGGGTTAAGGGTTCTACGGTCCTCATCTTCTTAGGCTCCTAGGTCAAAATCAGCACGTTTCCCAATTGCTCGGTAAACGAATACTACAGTCAAAGGGGCCTCCACCGAGTGGGGGATCTCATGTCTCCTTTTTTGGGATTCCTCCCTTAAAGTTAACATGATTATATCGCCCATCCTATCTTAAGTTTTCCCAAGTTCGGGTAGAGGACTTATAAGAGATAACCAAGCACCCTGAAAACCATGAAAATTCAGACCTACATATATATAAATATATAACAGATATAGAACATACACAAGTAAATAAAGATACGCTCAACCCACTTAAAGATTTGATTTTCCCCAGCAGAGTCTCCAGTTTTCTGTAGAAATAGAAATGTTGAGACTAAGCCATTGGATTGATTAACTCACACAGATCAACTAAAAATCGCCACCGTGCTTTATTGTTTCCAAAGGAAAATGGAAAAGAGCGAATAAACCCAAAAAAGAGGGGGAGAGAATCTAGGTACGATGGTTGGTTATGCAAAGGGAATGTATTAGCACCCTAAACATCTATGATACTCCACATGAACCTCTTTTAAAATTTGTGTATTTTGGATATGAAAGGTGTATATGAAAATAGATGGTGGAGTTGGGAAAAGAAGTATTTTTTACAATTTTTGGACCCACCGCGGTTGCGAACCATTAGTGCCTACGTACCACCTTACGTGAAATAGGGGATCACGGTACTCATAGTTCACCTCAAAAAATTTAAAACACATGTGTGTTGGTTTATTTTAAGAGAAGAGACATCATCGTCATATCCGAGTGGAAAACATACTTACTACCCACAATTATGAGAAAGGATAATTTGCATCATCTCAAAGTGGAGGATATAGCTTGGATTTTAAAATCAACAAAACTTCACTCAACACTCAAGTGGAAAATATCTCACTTCACAACATATCGTAGAAGTATACTAGCTCACATCACTACAAGAATCGAAAAGAGTCCAATCTTTTTAGAAAAGTTTTAAAGTAAAAAGCCAAAGTAGCAAAAATGGTTTAAATGAGGTTAATGACTTTTTTCTTGAGAAAGATTTCAAAGTATGGTTAAGTTGATTAAGGTTTTATTTAAGAAAAGATTTTTGAAAATACATGGACCTAAGTCAAATTTTATTATGAAAGTGGTTCAAGTTAAAAAAACAAGAAGAGTTTTTAGAAGGAGGGAGAAGATTTTTGAAATTAAAGAAGATAGGAGGAGATGGAGGGACTATCCTAAAGCATAAGGTAAAAGTCAAGGAAAAGAGCGATCTAACCATCAAGAAGCCAACACTTGACATGTGAAGTCAGTGTAGAATTCCCATCCTTTGGTATTTAAACCAAGCAAGCAAAATAAATACTAAACCTCTGAGAAATACCAAGCTTCAGATGAATTAAGTCTTCATAAAAATTGGGCAGAGTAACGATTGTTTACAGAGGAATTATTAATCATAGACAAAGCAAATAATCAGAATAACCTGCACACAAAGAAAATCAACCCAATGTCTTGGGGTAAACCCCAAGAGCTTTAGACAAAATAACAACAGGGCAACAAGGTTCCAAAGTAACAAGGCTTCTAATCCTAAGTTTGAGAGGTCCACAACTCAATGATGCCAAGGATAGTAACCAAGTAGTCCAACTAACCTTAAAGTTTGAAATGTTCAAGTTGATTATTAAGTGTCTTTAAAATAAAATAAAAGCTCAAATGAGTAAAGATAAAAAGGCATAAAGATAAATGCTCAAGTGAGCAAAGATAAAATGAAATAAAGATAAATGCTCTAGTGCGCAAAAGAAAAATGATATGGAATGTAAATGCTAAAATAAATTGTACATGAAAGTAAAAGCATAAAGTAAAGTAAAATGTTAGTGAATTAGAAGTTAGAGGTTAGTTGAATGACCATCTTGAAGCTTGCATTTGAAAACTCATTAGAAGATTGATAAAATCAAAGCTTCTCAACAACAAGTCTCATTTGCTTTTTGTCAAGTATATCATTCATTTCAAATCCTCAAGACAACCACATATGACCAACGATGTTCAAATGATTCACTTAGACCAAAGTTCATGAAGTTCATTAGAGGATTGATAAGATCAAATCCTCCTAACAATTAACTTCAAAGTTATTGGATTAAAGGTTTCAAATTAAACATACTTGGGCTTGTAAACATAGGTTTGGGCCAGGAATGAACATTTCTCGAATCGGGATAAATTTAGCGCTATGTTAAGCAATTGTAAGTAGACTTATGTAGAAGTCACACATATTTTGAGGTCGGTCAATAGAAATTAATGTATCGACATGTTAGAGAAATTATATGTAGATCATTCTCCAAAAACATGTAGCACAAGTAAAAACAAAAAATGGATAAGATAAAGAGGGGGGGGTGTATCAGATGCAATTAGGGTTTTAAATATCTTCAACATCATTCATCCATTTTGGTGGATTTGGTTTTTTAACCTATCAACACCCAAGATCTAATGAGGTTGAGGAACTTGTCCCTAAAATAATACTCAAATCAGGACCAAACAAAAATAATAAAATATATTTAATAAAACAATATTTAAAATGATTAAAAAATGAAAAATATTTGGTAAAATACACAAAATTTATTAAAACTCCAAATAAAAAGTCTAAAAAAATATCATAGGTCAAACATGAGTCAATAAGTGTTTACAAAAAATTTCAAAATTTTTTAAAGTCAAATACTATTTTTAAAATTTAAAGAAATGAGCAAAATAAACCAAAATTTGTGAAAATAGTAAAATCAGAAATAAAAATAAAATGAGGTCAGCAATATTTGTCAAGAGGCCATTGGATCCTTCAATGTTTTTTTCAGAATTTAAAAATTAAGAAAAGTATTTTTGAACAACTAAAACAAGGCAAATAAATTGAAAAATCATAAAAAATTTATCAAATCTCAAAATAAAATTGTGAAAAATAAAAATCAAAAGTATTTTTGATAATTTTTTCAGAATTTTAGAAGTTGAAATAAATTTTTTATGAAATTTTGAAATTTAAAACAATTACAATATATAATCAGAAAAGAAAAATAAAACAAAAATAATGTGGACCATCTGATTAATATCAAACGCGTTAGTAAGAATATCAGAGGAACCTGGCGCGCTCTACATGTTATGGACCTTATTGAAAAACACACAGAATTTGTAAAAGACAAGCCAATGAGATTAAAACAATTGTCACATGATCATTGGTTGAAGAACGACACGTAGGTCATCTTCAACCTCCAGAACTATGCGCATTGGATTTTTGTGAGATTCTTCAAAAGTAATCGTTAGAAGCTCAAATTGGTATCATTAGATTCGTCTCTTCCAGACGATCCTAACCTCACATTCGGAAAAAAATTGTTTAAAAACACAGCTCAGTCGATTTGGAAAAAACCAAAAGAAAAAAGTTAGAAAGGGATTTGAAAATTCATGATCAAAACTCACTTCCAGTTAAAAACTAATGATGCGACCAATATCCGAGTGGTGAGAGCTACATTGTAGCAACAAGTTTGGAGAAAATTGATGGAGGAATTTACCTATTGAAGTTCAAATTCAGAGCTCTGAAATTTGACTTGGCTAGAACAATTTAGGACATCTCAAGGCTTGATTCTTCTCCTGTTAGCTTTAGTGAAGTTCATGGATGAAGAATGAACAAAGAAATTGGATTGAAAAGCAAGGGAAGAGTGAATTTGAAATCTAATAATTATGAGCTATGGAGAGTGTTTGGTAGGGTGATTCTGGCTATTCAAGCTTCTCCAAATCAGTGAGGGATGATCCTTATTTATAGTTGATCATGATGTAAGGCTCAAGCTTGTGAATTAGATGCAACATCAATGAAATCGTGTGAACCTACTAAGTGGAAAAAGTTTGACTTGCAAGTTGTCGAAACTCAACCATTCCTTGCATTTTAATTCTTAAACAAGTCTGAGCAAGTTTGCTAAACATGTTTAAGTGAAAAACACGCACAAAATTGGTAATTAGAGGCCACATTATGGAAATCAAATTCTGACTACTAACAAAAACACAATTTCATGGAGGCAACTTCACAAGCATGGGGCACACAATATAGGAGGTTTTATGATATCATTCTTTTTGAAATAGAAAGATCTCACAAGAAACTTCACAATGTGCCAAGAAAGGTAGCATTTGGATGTGTGAGCAAAAAGTTATTCCAGTTTGAAATCAAGAAAACACACGGATTTTTGTATTTAGAAATATTTCTAAGTGTTAAACTTCAAAATGACCTATAATGTTCTTCAAAATTACATGACCTTCCATTAAAATTTTAATCTTGACATCTGAAGATGAGATGAAGTAAACCTCTTGAATTGAATTGTGGAATTGAGATCACTCAAAAATCATAAAAATTGAAAGAGTTATGGTCTTTGAAAGATGATGAACAAATTTAGAAAAATTCACAAAAGACATATAATCTTTTCAATTCTCAAACAACTTTCCAAGCATTTTCAAGTCTTGCACATTGAAACAAAGTTGTAGTAGACATCCCAAAGATTATTGTGGAAAATTAATTGGCTCAATGAGATAAGAATTCACCAAGTTATGATCATTTGAAGTCAAACCCTAAGATTCAAAGGCTTTTCAAAGAGACTTGTAATATTTATCAACCATTATTGATATTCCATTCAAAATTATATTAGAACAAAGTTTGGTTCTAATCATGTCTTAGAGTTTTGATGATAACAATGAAATAAACTTTGTAAAATATATTTTATACTCTGATGTGCAAGTTCTCTAATTCAGATGATGTTCTGACTCAAGCATCTCAAAAGAGAAACATCATTCTACGCAAGTCTAAAGAAAACTCTGAAGGAAGCACTCCAAGGCAAACTCTGATGAAAAGCAATCTTAAGCAACCTCTGATAAAGCTAGCTGAAGAAAAGATTTGAAAGAAGCACGCTGAAAGCAACATCTGATAATGCAAGCTGAAGAAAACTCTGATGAACATAAAATGAATAAAAATTTGATTGAAGAAAAGTTAAAGTAAACTCTGAAGTGGCAACGCTACAAGCAAACTCTTAAACTTCCAGAGACAAGCTCTGACAGTACCGTTGATCATTTAATGCTAAGATGGTTAACGCACTCAAGTGGTACTACGCACGAGAGCATTGGAAACATAAAGACCAAGCTAACGCGCATCATTAATGCATAGCCTCTCTTCAAGGCAGTAACGGTCAAGACTGGAAGCTATATATAGAAGATCATTTGTTTCAAAGCAAGGTTACTGATCCACGAAAAACATACTAAAGCTCTCTGTTCTCATTCTTGTAAACTCATAGTATATAGTGGGTAATTCTTAAGTATTGGGCAACAATCTTAGTGATAAATCACAGTTTGTGATACATTTTATTAGAAGCATTCTGATTCACTTCTGTTAAGAGATAATCTTTGTAAGTGTTCCTTGAGAGACCAGTTTGGTCAGATTTCTCAAGAGGTCTAGGACTAGTTAAGTCTTAGAGGTGTTAGTCACTTGTAGTTGGCTTGTGCATTGTATTGTTAGTCACAACAGTTTGGTTGTGCATTTGTAATCAGTTTGATTATAGTGGATTAAGTTCTCATTGAGAGAGGCGAAATCACCTTGGTGGATGGACTGGAGTAGTTTGAGTTTCAAACGAACCAGGATAAAAATACATGTGTCCTTCCATTATTATTGCGCGAGAAAAAGGAAAAACTTATTCACCCCCCCCCCCCCCCCTTCTAAGTGTTTTCTCACCCTTCAATTAGCCTTAGATTCCTGAAGAGAGATTATTAAGGACCCTATAAAGAGAACCATGGCTTTTAATTTAATCAATAATCTCAAAAAATGAGCAAGATATGGTCCTTAGAAGTCAATAGACCCTAGCTTAGAGAGTGTCAAAAATTACTTGAAACCCCTTTCAACTTTTGATGATTTTTCTTGCACAATTGGATCTTGCCATGTGAAGAGAGTTTGTTGTTATAGATGATGATAAAAATCCATAGCAAAAAAATAACTCAAAATGTTGAAGATTGAGAGAATTGTGCACTTGCAATCACTGAATCAAGCATTTGCTCAATTAGGTCAAACTTGTTGAACCAACCTTGAATCTTTTGATCTTTCTTGGAAAAATAAAGCATGATGAACTATAATAGGCCTTAAAATGATGTTGTATTGAAGAAAACTCAAATATGGAGCTAAACTCTCAATGAAACTTGTTGAAGAAGGCATGGAAATAAACACATGAACATATGAATCTTCTTGATGAATGTCAACACCAAATTTGAGGAGAACTTGACCTAAACAAAGTAA